>JBAMAV010000400.1:0-58635 GCA_037043315.1 Amiota communis
GGTTCGAGAAATATAATCTTTCTGTAAAATATTCAATAGTTTTTAATAACTCGTCAATAAATGAATATATATAGAAAATATAAATACAATCTTTAATTTCGTAAAACAATTTAAACTAATTTCAGAATGTAACATTAATTAAAAAACTAAAAAATAAAAACAAGAGTTACCTATTTGAACTTTCTGAACTTGCTTGAAATTAGGGTTGTAACGGAACTTCGCATCTGCTGAACATCCGCATGAAATCGTTCCTCCTCCTCCGCATCCGCCTTGGCATGTTTTTTAACGGAGTTTTAGCGGAGGTATATTTTCTTTATCTCATTGCGTGTTACGTCACATTTCTCACTCCTTTTCACAACCCATATTAAAATTTCAAAAAAAAAGGATTTATTTAAGATATCAATTCAAGATTTCGTGATCCTCCAAACAATACATTGTATTCGTTTGCAACTTATTCGGACCCAAGGTACAAATTAAAGTTTTTGGATGAAATTGCTAGGGACAAAGGTCAATCTGAACCAGTGATGACATTTCAGACTTTTTTCCGGACAGATCCAAAAGACAACAATAAGGCTACTACAAATTTTGAAGGTACCGCAGATGAAGAGGATTATGACCTGATAGATGAGACAATAAAACTCATTTAATTTATAAGATAAAAACTACAAAATAATCTGTCCTGTTTTTGTAAGAGGTAGCTGACTTCACTGATCTGAACTATTGCGTTTGCTAACGCTGCATGATTTGGGTCTTGTAAAAGCTTCAAATGAAGCTGATGACGACGAAGTTTCTATCGCCAGTAGACCTAGGATTGAATTGCATCGAGTTGACGATGAACTGTTCCTAGATTTCACCGCCAATGAAAAGTGTTTACCCAAATCTGGCAGACATGCTGCAAAAGAGCAGTGACGGTGAGGAAGAAATAAATGACACCAGTACGAATCTCATCATATGGAAATTATTGATAAATGAGTATTATAGCCAAAACCTTGCTTCCACCAAAAGAAGACCGTTTAATATCTTGGAAATATAATACAAAATTTCCGATCGTACGTGCCTAATTAACGTCGCCGCTAGGATCGGTTCCAAGTGAGCAACTGCTTAGTGGAGCCGGTTTAGTTTACGAACCGTTGAGAAATCGGTTAGAAGGCGACAAAGCTTCAAAATAGTTGTTTATTAAGAATAATTTGCCTCTTATCAATCTTGCATACTTTGTTGTACAAACTTTGGTAGTGTAAAGTCAAATTTTTTTTCTTTGTAAGCTCACCACCGCCTCCGTTAACATTCGCATCCGCGCAGGTTAAACTCTGGACGTCCGTCTCCGCTAAAATAACCTCCGTTACAACCCTACTTGAAATGTCCGTTTAAAAGTAATTTATTAGGGCTATACCCTAACAGGTAGAATTATTACTTAAAAAACCTTTTCTAGCACTTCCCGAACTTGTATGCCATACTTATTGCTAAGAAGAAAATAAAGCAAGATTAAATTGAATATTGAAGAAAAAAAAAAAAAAAATAACAATTACCAAAATTCATAGAAACAAGTCAAAAGTACTTTTTTCTGGTTCTGCAGCAAATACATTTTGTATACATTCCGTTTTTGTAATGTTTCTGTTACATATGTACTGCTCTGTTTCTGTTGTATGCGGCATCCCGGCTTAACTATTGAGTTTCTATGCTCAGTTGAGCAATGCATTTCTCTTCCCACCATAGAAAGAGTACCGTGATTACACAAAAAGCATTTCAGAAAATTATTAGATAACTCACATCAACGAGGATTATAAGTTTTTTGCAATTGTTCACATCTACTTCACCTGGCCACTATGAATTCGTACACTTTCTATTTTTTTTTTCTCAAATGCAATTTTCAAACTGTTTTGAACAAAATTGGCAAAAATTTTAGAGTGAAAAAATTCAGATTGTAACGTTTTTCGGATTCTTTATCTCATGAACTGCACTAGGTAGACACTTGAAATTCACAGAATGTGTATATCTATTGCCATATCCCCAACAATTAATAAAACACCGGAAAAGTCTCAAAAAAGAGATTACATTTCCACAACAACAACAACATACAGTTTGTGTGTATAAACATGTTTATAACAACAACATGCAAGCAAACAGATTGTGTGTTGTACGAAAACAAGTGAATATACGAAGAAAAGAGAACGAGAAACACACAGAAGCTCGTAGTTGATCTAATTTTTTTGCAAGAGGAGATAGACGTCAAACGAATACACAACAACAACAATTACACACGCCAAAGAAAACAAAAGCAGCATACAGACGGACAGACTGAAAGACAGACATAGCTAAATTAACTGGACAGAATAATTTGTATGTTGTTTTATTGTTGTATTTGTTTTGAGATTATCTCTATCACGTGTACGATGGCACACATGCAATTTTTTTTTTTGTATGTGGACCACAACTATTTTAATGAACAATAAAATACTCTACATGATACATTAAAGTACATTTTGAATAAGAAATTACTTGTGTACTTCAAGCGAGTAAAAGATCTATACTATTGAAATATTTTAATACTTTAAGTACAGTCGAATCGCGATAATTCGTACCCCGATAAATCGAAAACCTCAATAATTCGTAACAAACTGCTGGTCCCTTGAAAAAACTTCGATAATTCGTAAAACGTTCATACGTTTTGGTCCCCTCGTTAATTCGTATTTTTATTTGCAATTTAATGAACCAAAAACCTCTTATAAATCGTAATTCATTTCTAAAAATCGTTATCAGTTTACCGTTTTGTCGCCTTCGTGACGCCTTTAATACAGGCTGAACTTTGTTTTTTTTTTCTTAACAATTTCAACATCAAAAAATTATTGCAGCAATTGACAATGGAGCGAAGGAGGAAAAAAAGGAGGTGGCGAAACAATACGAAATCGCATCATCAACACTCACATCAATTCTACAAAAAAAGAATTTGTTATGGGAAGATCTTTATTCAGTAAAGTAAAGCGTCAGAAACAATCTGAATATCCAGATATAGAAAAGTGTCTACTTTTGTGGCTGAGACACAACCCCTTGATCGGTTCAAAAATCGACACAACATCACATATAAGATATTGTGCTGTGAAAGTTCTGCTGTTGATGAAGGAGTTTGTGTAGAGTGGAAAGAAAAGTTGAGTGATTTGACTAAAGATTGACGATGCTGAAGGCATCTTTAATGCAGTTGAAACTGGCTTGTTTTATAAATGCTTGCCAGATCGAACCTATTGCTTCTGAAATGAAAAATGTCATGGTGATAAGCATAGTAAAGAACGAGTTACTTTATTATTTGCTGTAAACATGGATGGTACCGATACACTTGAACCACTATTAATTGGAAAGTCTGCAAAACCAAGGTGTTTCAAAAACATTCGCAGCTTTCCCATGCTTTACCAACATAATAAAAAGGCGTGGATGACAATGAATCTATTTAACGAATGGCTTCAAATGTTGAATGACACCATCAAAACTACAAATCGAAAGATATTGCTATTCATGGACAATTGTAAGGCGCATAATGGGTCCCCTGATTTAAGCCACATAAGAATAAAGTTTAACCCAACAAACATCACTTCCAAACTGCAGCCTCTTGACCAGGGTATCATAAAAAATTTTAAATCATTATACCGCAAGGAAATGGTTATTAATCTTGTTAATAGCATTGAAGACACAAAATGTTTAAATGTACGCCATTTGCGGCAATGCAAATTGCTTATAAAGCGTGGAATAGTGTCAACGCAGCTTGTATTCAAAACCGCTTCCGTGCTTGCGGTTTGAATAAAAATACCAACGAAAATTTAATTCAACACGAGCAATTGAACATAGATCATCTATGGAATTGTGCATCTGAGAATTATAAAAATGTCGGACCTTTCGATGATTACGTAAATGTTGATAATGACATGGCAATATCCGGTATGTTGACAGACAACGATATTTTTGAAAGATGTTACGGCTATTAATAATGAGAGTGATGAGGATGATAGCGCCGATGAAGAAGTACTTATAACGAATAAGCAAGCAAAATCGGCAATTCAACAAATTCGATACAATGTTTCAAATCATGATGTCCCAAAAAAGTGTTTTAAAGTTTGGAAAACTCAATTGAAGAGATAGGTGAAAAGAACCTCAAGCAATCAAAAATTACAAACTTCTTTAAATCTTAATCTCTATTAAATTAATATTATGGAAAAATAGGTGAAAATCAACTGAAATGTAAAAGCCCCGTTAATTCGTATTTTTCTTTTTTTAACCTCGATAAATCGAAATCTCGATAATTCGGAAACCTCAATAATTCGTAAAAAATGCTGTTCCCTTGCAATTACGAATTATCTCGATTTGGCTGTATAATTCGATCCAAGTCCTACACTTTTAGTATTAAAAATGCGTTAATTATAATAATTATTTGTTGTTGTGTTTCAGTTTAAATTTCGTAATGGACTTGAACATTAATTATACAGGAACCGTATGCTTGAATACATTTTTTTTTTTCTTTTAGAAAACTTAAATTTATCTTCTTCGTTGCTTCGTAAATATTTAAACCCACACTGATAAAAACTTTTAACAAGATACACCAATATAAATTAAATCAAAATAAACTTGACAGTGATTAAAATTCCATTAGTACGTTTTATAAGATTTTTTTTTTGTTCTTGTAAAAGATATTCCACAGAAATGTTTATTGTGATAAGTTTGTTTTTTTTTTGCCTCGAAGAAGTTTTTCTTTGAAAATTCTTCACACTCAAAAGAAATGTGGCTAAAATAAGAAGCAAGGCAGAGAAAAAGGAAACAAGCAATGAAATTGAAGCACGGAGAAAAAGTGTGTTAAAATAATAAAAGATGTAGGAGTGGGAAGGAAAACAGAAACATTGATTTCACTTTTACAGGATTGTTTTGTCCACACGGAATGGACTTTCTTAGTTAGTGTTAGATACATGTGAATAGGCCTATCAAAGGCAACTTGTTTTTAATGCATATTTGTTGTCACTTTGTACAATATCTAATAGGATAATGAGAAAGTATTTTGCCTTTTCGAATAATCAAATGAGTACTGTCACATGTATCTAAGTTTTTGGTGAAATTTCCGTTTAAATAAATGAAAATATAGTATATATATGAAGAGCAACAGCAACAATATCAGAAATAATGTATAATGTGCTTTAAATGACCAACAAATGTACACATAGATACACTCACTTGCACAAACACAAATCGGCTTGAAAGTTTTCCTTTTTCTTTTGCTTTCCTGTTATTGTTCTTTTTGGCTCATTTCCTTTTCTGTCTGTTGTTATTAGCCGAGTTAAATTTTCTTTTCGTTTTATTTTTTTATTTCCTTTGTTTTTTTTGTTGTGTTTTGTTTTTGGCGATAAGCAAACGACATACGGAAGATATTAGCCTCAGCTAACCTAACCCAAGTCAAGTGAAGCTAAGACGACTGAGGCCAAGGCAAGCTATGGACCATGGACTATGGTTCATGGTTTCATAGACCAAATGCGCATTAGTCTGCTTGTACTGACAAAATGAGTATTTATGATTATCCTGTTGGATTTTTTATTTTTTTTCCATTTTTTTATTTCTTTTAAACCAAAACAGGACCAAGCTTTTGCTTTGCTCGTTTTCATGGCTCGATTGCAGTAAAGTATTTTCTTCTTGGTTTTCTTGTCTCTCGATACAATCTTGTTCGGTCTTTACATTGTGATTGTTGTTTTGCTGTGCAGTTGGTATATGTTGTGTTATCTTTTGATCAAAGTTTGTTTATTCTACGTTTTTTGTTCGCCATCCATATTCCTTGTTCAAGAACTTTGGCCTCAGGATATACACTGCTTAACAATAATACTTGAGAATATGCTGCCAAAAGAGTTTTGTATGGTCTCTTTTGCAGTGCACTCGATATTCTTGAATTTCCTTTTGTGTGGCAATATGAAATGAAAATTTTAGCAACCGCGATATACTCGAAATAGTGTCTGTTGTTTGCCACCATTTTACAATGAAAACTAATAACTAAAGTAGATAGAGAGAGAGAAATACAAGAATTCATTTATTCTCCCCTCCTTTTGTGTGGCAGGCAGTTGGCATATCCTGTGCTTCTTGGTTTCCTCTGAGAGAGAGAATGTGGAAGCAAACAATCTGTAGATAATGAAAAAATAATAGTGTACAATATCGCGTGGGTGTTTCCATAAGAATATGTTGAACTGAAGTGGCTGCTGACATTTCTGTTATCCTTTCTTTCTTGCTTCCTTTTTTCTGTTTTGTTGTACTTGTCGCCTTTTGGCATGGTTCTCGTGCTGGTGTTTGTTGTCTGGTTCTGGTACTGGTTCGTGTACTGATTCTGTTTCTGTTTCTCTCTTTGTTGGTTGGTTTCTATCTAATTATGTCTATTATGCAAATTTTCACAGCTTTGATGGTTTAAGCGCTAAACTAAACTTCCTTTTTTTTGCATTTCTTTTTGTTTCCGTTTCCTTTACCCTTAAGCTTTTTTCTTCTTTTTTCTTGTGAGTGAAGTTATTAACTTGCAAATACTGTCATTACAATGCTAGACGGGGTTTGGCATTGACGTTACTCTGTTTGTTTGTTCATTTGCTTAACCCGCTTTAACCCGCATATTAAATGAATGCCCTAGATACGCCTTTCCTAAACACTCTAGTAACTACAGTAAAATCATTCACACCATTAATTAAATGCGGCAGAAGAAAGGAACCAAGCTCAAAGAAGCATAGGAAGAGTAATGATGCCTGATAACTTTTCGACCAACTTAATTTTGCGCGTTGATGAGCAATTTTCGTAGTACAACAAAGGAGGCTAGGTGGGTGGTGGGTTGGTTGAGTGAGTACTTGACCAACTACTACATGGTTGGGTCTTTACTCCTCCTTAAGGTATTTATATCGATACGTTTTAGTGTGTGTGTGTGTGTGTAAGAGTTTGAGTTTGCTCAATCAAAAACTGTTTTTCTAGCTCACCCTCATCTAAGAGTATTACATATAATAGAATATTGGCTAACGTAAATTTCATTTGCTTTAACTATCTAAGCTGCTGCTGCTATTGTTGCTTATCTCATTCTCACACCCATCCTCACTACTTTAACTTATGGTATGATTGTGTGTGAGAGAGTGTAAGCTGGTCCCTAATCTAATTTTTTTGCAGTTGATTCTATTTAATGGTACTTGGTGTTTGCTCCTTCCATTCATTTCATTCTATTGTTCTATTACCGCTGTGAGTTCTCCCATTCACACTGGCAACGCTGCGTATACGCATTTTATTTTATTGCTCAACTTCAGCAAGTATGAGTGAGGACAACTAGCTTCAGCTTCATGGTTCATCTTCACTTTTCATTACTTCCTACTACTATTTGTTCATCTCTTTCTCACGCATTTTCTTCAATTTTTCATATTCCTTCATCTTCATTTTTATCGCTCATTTTCACTCAGAAGTTCTACTGTCTTACTTGGCTTCAGCTTCATATGACCATCAGCACTGATGAGCTCAATTCCCAAGCGACACTTTTCGTTGCGTTGCTTTGCAAAATTTAGTGTTGCCAATTTTATACTCACCAAATCGCTCCTCCACATTCTTATGTATGGTACAATATTTATATATCATCCTTATTCCTACACAGACTGAATGACTGACTGACTAACTACCGCTTGCTTTGCCTGTTTTGGCTTCGTTGGTCATTATCTTGCTGCATTCATCCTCAGTGTTGATGATTTTGTTTTTATTTTTTTTATTTTTTTTCTTATTTTCTGCACTTTGCTTCTTCGTTTTCTTTTATTGCTACTCATTTTGTAGTTAATTTTCTTGCATTATTTATAGCTGAGTTGCTTTGGTTGCTTCTTTGGCTTTCCTTGGATTCAGTTGGCTTGGGTTTGAGCTTTTATGATGAGTTGAATTCGCCATAATGTTGTTCTTGTCTTGTTTGGTATTGTTATTGTTATTGTGATTGTGTTTATCTTTAATGCATGCGCCTTAAGCGGATTTTAAGGATTTTTAAAAATTATTTTTCAATATCCGGAACGGAAGTGTGTCTATCGTTAACAATTCAATACCATCATACAGTGTTGGGTAAATGTTATTACCGTAGTTTACGCATAGGTGTCGTTTGAAGATATTCTAGAGGAGACTGCGAAAGTCTCGAATCACTTTGCTAAAAGGTAAGCAGGTGATTTCATCTATTTATTAGTGGAATTGAAGATTTTAAACACAATTTCACAGTAGTAAGAAGTGATATTGTCACTTTTCCATGATGTTTCTAATGGAAAGAACTGTGAATCAGAAGCTACTCAATGGAAATGATTATTTTGATGAAGATAATTGATTAAGCTATATCTATCAGTTCGTCTGTTTACGACGACTTAATTGTATTTTTCCACAGCCAAGACGTAAACACTTAAAGCCCTGTTGCCACATAAACCAGAACCAGGAACAAAACCAGATGCCAGGTACTTTGCTTTAGAAGAAGACCGAAAACTGGACCAGGAACAGATAACAGTGCTGCCAGATTGCTTTAGCAACGAAAGCAGAGCTGATTGCAATCGCTAAAGAACCAGATACACAAAAAAACCAGACACAGAACAGCACCAGGAACATATCCAGCATTGTTGTTTACGTATCTGGTTCTGTTCCTGGTTTCGGTTTATGTGGCAACAAGGCTTAAGCCGTAAATCATGTCATATATTTTAACAGTTGATTTGCCAACGCTTGTGTGAAAAAAGTCGATTCTGATGTGTGCTGTCATTAGCTCGACAAATTGATTGAAATTTAATCACAATTGGCAAGAATTGATCAGTAGATCATGATAATGCGAGACATCATGCAAGTTTGGTAACTCGCCAAAAGTGTTTACAGCTTGAATGGGATATACTGGCATACTCAGATCGGGCAGCTTCTGATTATTTTAAAAGAGGAAGTCAAGAATCTCTTGGATCAGCTTTTTGCCATCAAAGAACGCAAAATTGTATGAGCTTAGAATCATGCTACCGCCAGAAAGATGGCAAAAGTTACTAGTTAAAAATGAACACTATATAATGAAATTACTTTCCGAACAACCCAAATAAGATAATTTGTTTTAAGCTCAATTCGATATGTCTCAATATATGTTAAAACAATGGATTGTAAAAGGTTTGTAAACATCGGTGAACCAAGGTCACCATTTCTTTCATTTCTTTATCCATAAAGGGAGATCTTTTCCCGCTCTGATTATAACTATTCTTTAGCCTGCTGCTATCTTTATTTTAATATCTTTTTGTAATTTTCCCTTTCTTTTATACAATTTTCCTCTAACTTTTTTCTATTAATTCTTTTTTTATTTTAAATTTGCCTTATACAATTTCTAATATTTTTCCATTGTATCCCGGTCCTTTTTGTCATTATTATTCAATGCAATCGATGACTATTCTAGATATTTTCTTTATTCTTTCTTCATGTTCAATTGCACCGCACAAGTTGTCATCTGAAGCATAATCTTCGATCTGATGCTCCTTGTCCTTCGGCGCCATTGTTGTTTTCATGGTTTTTCTTTGGATTGGTACTTTTTACTTGCATGCGAAATGCATAAACCGCAACGCAGTGCGCGCTTCACGCGCATATCCTTTAGATCAGAAGTACAATAACAGGAACAACAACTTAAAGAAACCAGAAACCAAACGCGGCATCAATATTAAACGTTTACGTGGCTGGGAATTGTTTTGCAAGTCATTGCAGTATCTCCTTGGCGCATTGCTGGTGATGAGGATGCCACGAATTGATGAAGAAGAATATGAGATTCCTACAAGAAAAAGAAGAGAGAAGAAGAAGGAAAGGAACTTGATGAAATTGTGGAAGTGAATGTGCTTAAAGATGCAGCAACAGCAGCAGTGCAGTTGTGCCAATGTCAATGAAAACGGAAATTGCTAAAATGAAACACGCGCACAAAAGTGCGACTAAGGACATCAAAAGCGTACTCATGGCAGCACTGCTGCTCTATCTCTATTTTTCTACTACTATGGTATATCCTTGTAGTATATACATATATTTGCTTTGCAATTGAAATTTATACGTTGCATCAGCATCACCAACAGCACCTCAACTCACTTGAGTTTTAAGCCACTTGAAGAAATGTTCGTTATGTCGAAATGTTTAACAGGCAAATATTTTAAACTTTAAAATAAAATAATGAATTTAAATAGAAGAACAAATTTTAACTAAGAAAAGCCAAAAGCAACGTGCAACGAAGAAGTAATAGGGGAGGGGAGTAATGTCGAGAGTTTATTAAAGAAAAGTAGAGTGAACTTTGTTTGTTGTTAGTGTGAAATTTTGTAAAATTTTGTGTTTGTTTTTGTTTTGGAAAAAGCCAAATGAGACACCACAACAATCTCAAACTGACAACAATGCTGCTTAAGATACTTTAGATATTTTATAATAAAGGATTCTTTCTCATTATTTTCTAAAATTTCATTTTATTTTGTATTTTGCACTTTGTTTTGACCACACAAAAATTTATATACACACACAGATAAAGGGATAGAAATTCCAAAGCAAAAGTTTCTTTAAGAGCGGTAAGCATTTATTTTAAGTGTAAATTTTCATTCATCAAATGTTGTTGTTAACACAGTTCTTTATCATTACCATCATCATCATCATTATCATTATCATGATGCTATACTATTGAAATTACGTTTTGTGTAAAGTGCAAACATGACTTCATTAGGGTCTCCCATTCATTTGAATGTGGGTTCCTTTGAAAACGAAGTGTGTATTGCACTTTATTGTTACTCAAACTGACTAATTGCAATGTATCTACCTACTACTACATACTATTTAAGCTCATTAGAATGTTTGATACAATTTGCTGTCCTAATTTTCGGATACAAATCAAAGTTTCAGATTTACAAATCTACTACTACATTTTAAACTAAAAGTAAACTCTTTGTTAAGTTTCAAAATTAATTAACAAGACGAATGTATGAGTATTCATCCTTATTGTTGCATACTTTCTAGTTGCTTACCTGATTTGTTTTGTTTTGTTTCATGTGTCGTTTTGTTTCACTTTACTTTTCTTTGCAAGCGACCTTTTATTGATTTTATCTGTTTGTCGTATATGTGTCAGCAGTTAAAGTGAAAATGTCTTTAATTTAATTATACATTTGAGTATACAGTGTACACACACATGGGTTTGTGTGTGTGCTTACATACATATATGAGTGAGTTTCAAAAGCAAATGGCGTGAGCAAGGCGTGAATGCTTAACTTTCGTTAAACTTTTGTGCGACCTCAAAAAGTTTTATGTGAATGAATATGCGAGTGTGTTTTGTGTGTGTGTGTGTTTGCTGCTAAATTGTTAACTTTTTCAACTAAGCACACACACATTTAAAGGTATGTAAAAGTTTAGTGTGTGTGTGTGTGTGTGTATGTATTTATTGTTAATTGTAGCAAATTATTTGACTGTCGTTACCTGTCTTTTCCATTCTCCTTTTCTTAAACTGATTCTCCATGTTTGTCATTATCATTGTCAGCGTTGTTGTTTTGTACCCTATACTCATAAATGGGTTAAAAGGCATATTCATTTTACAACGAGAATGGTGTGTTTGAAGAGATTCAGGAGGAGGTGAATAGAGGGTACCAGAAAGAAACCATGAATTAAAACAAACAAATTAATATGTCTATCACGTCACTCTGACACCATATATGGCAACACATTTGTTAAATCTATATAATTACTGGATTCTTCCAACCTTCAAACAATACGTGTCAACATTTCTTGATATTATGACTGCAGGTCTTAGTGGTTTTTCGCCTTTCGATTGGAAACGGTTTTTTGATGAGAAAAATATCTTTAAAACAAAGCAAAAGCGAGTGTTATAGGGACTCTACTCTTTCAAAATAAACCTTCTTCTTTATTGGGAATTGATTGTTTTAACATGATCATATGAGCCACCGATGCATCTTCTGATCGCCCAATACCGATCGTTGTTCCGTCAATATAAAAAAAGTCAACAAAATATTTTTTGGAAATCGTGAATTGAAGTTACGTGAGATAGATGACACTTTAAAGTTATCAGAAGGAAGTATGTGTACATGAAAGTATGCCCTTGTGACTGTTAGTCCTGGTGTCTGTTCATCGAAAACTTCATATGGGATCTAGAATGCTGAACATTGGCACGTAGCGTAAGCTGATTCCAAGGCAAGACCTTATTTGTTTTAAATTCTTGGGAAAATGAATATCTCAAAAGCCAACAACGCTGATTGAAAGACATCTAGATCATCGAAATTATTGAAATTTTTATATAGTTACAAGGCCAAAAACACATTTAAATTTCTGTGAGTGCGCAGAGTATCCCACAGGCGGTTACTTTCAACTTTAGCAACTTGCATTGCTTGTTTTTATATTTTGTTTGAATTTCTACTTTTATTTTGTTTTTTTATATTTTTTTTGTTCTCTATTGTTCTCGTATTAATGGCGTCATTAATATTGAATACTTGATATTAAATAAAATGTTTCCCTTGACCTTTATGTAAACAATTTTGGAAAATTGTAATATTTTCAGAATTTTCTACAATAAATACTATTAAATCTCACAATTGGCTTGGGAAATTACTATAAAATAATAACTTCTAAAGAGTTTCGTTTCATTTGTAGAATTTTCTCTACAACTTTGTTAATCCGGATCAATTTAAGAGTGATCAAACTGCCTAATATAGTTTTATTTTCCTCTGCCCATTGTATGCAAGTTTGCAAGTCTTTAGTAGCGTCTGTGTGCATAACTTTATTTCATTGCTATCACCTTCTTCAACGCAGGAATTCTCGTCATTATTGAGTGGTGAATAGTTTTCATCACCAACGAGCCATTCATAAATTCCTGGTTATGACAATTCATGACTGTCAATATTCATTTTCTACAGCAAAACTTTGATTTATGTTAATAATTTATTTTTTTTTTTAATTCCTTGATATAATGTACGAATACGAAATACAAGATATCGCTCCTAATCGGAGCATAGGGCGGAAACAAAAGCTCTCCAAAGGTTTCTATCAGTTGCTAAGTATTTTAGCTCATTCCAAGTAGCTATTGCCCTGCTCTCATTGTGGACGGTGCGTATCCATGTTTGACGAGGACGACCTCTTCTTCGGTTGCCCTGCGGATTCCATTGGAAGGCCATCTTTGCTATGTTGTCATCTTCTCTACGCAAAGTGTGGCCTATCTTACTCCATTTCCGATCCTTTATTTCGGCGCTAACTGGATGACTGTTGGTTAGCAGCAGCATTTGTTCATTTGTGACCGTTCTGGGCCAGAAAAAACGTCATATAATCCTTAAACATTTGTTAGCAAAGGTTTGGAGTGCTCGGCATATGCGTTCTGATACTAGCCATGTCACAGAACCATATAATAATACAGATTTTATGCTGGTGTTGAAAATTCTGAGTTTTGTTTTAAGCGGCACACTTTATAGAGTTTGTGAAATGCCGTACGCGCTTTGCATATGCGAGTAGCCACATCTGCCGCTGCACCACCATCCTTCGTGATTTGGCTACCAAGGTAGCAAAATTCATCCACATCAGCTATCTGAATGGTACTGTTATAGGTGTGGATTTCGAGAGGCGAGGTGTTGTTTGTCTGCATGCGCATTAACTTGGTTTTTCCATAGTTTATTTTAAGACCAACTGCACGTGCATTGATCTCAAGTTGACGCAGTTTTGCTGCGGTATCGGCTAACGTGTGTGTCATAAAACATATGTCATAGATATCTCTTTGAAAGCCGACAACGAAATGTTATCATCTCTATCCTCTTCTGCATTTGATTTAAGTTTTTGGTATTAACAGAATCGTTATATATTGCATCATTCTTGTGCCAAAAATTCTCAAGCAAGAACACAGCTATCCTCATATATAAACTTGTATCATTTTACATCGATTCCATCGGTCCAGATTACAAGGCAAATCGTCCTCAAATAATTCTTCCAATTCCACGTCTTCGTACACTTGCGGCCTTTTGCTTTGTTCTTTGTCTTCGACGTTAAACTCACCCTTCTTGAATTTTTGAAATCACTCACAATACCTTCTCTCACTTAAAGCAACCTCACCATATGCTTCTTCGATGCCTTCGAATTAAAGAAGTATAACAGAAGTTCCGCAAATGACGCTTACTCGGCTGAAAACTACACATTTTCGCACGAAAGAAATTATGTGATATTGATACAAAATCGCTAAAACATATGACCCACATAAATGATAAACAGTTTAGGTAGCATCATAAATAATTGTTATTAGTCTGCTACTAACTAGGGTTTGCAAGAGAAAAAGTAAAGAAAATTCTTAGAATACAAAATCCAGAAATCATTAGAAGCTCTTAAGAGAGTATAAATACATACGAGCTTCTTTTAAAAAATTAGTATCAATCTGTATTTTGTACCAAACAGTGCCGAAATTTACTTGTTCGTCTTAATATTGTTTAAAACATAATCAAGAAATGTGTATACCGCAATGGATTACCGAGAATGAAATTCCGGAAAATGAAGAAGGCGAAGAATTCGAAGACCTTGAAGAACTCGAAGAAGAATTAGCAGAATTCGCGCCTAATGAAACTTTTATTATCACGTTTCCGGACGATGAGCAAAAAAAACAGGATTTTTTGAGGATAATCAAAGTATTTGAAGAAGAGAATGTTTACAGATCAATGCTTCATTCATTTTTTCACCGGCATGATTTGCAAGATTTGTTCAATATCCCACCACTCATCGATATTCGTCGAGCAATTCTAGATGCAGAATACATGCAGTCTATTTTGGATGCTGCTCGTACTGCACTGGTCGAAAGTGCCGAAGAAGATTGGGAAGAATATGCCGAAGAAGTCTACGATCCTGACCAATTGAACAGTATTATTTATGATAATGATTGCTAATTTGTATCTTAGACAATAAATGAAATATAGAATACAAAAGTTTGTGTTTAATAAATTTAGCATGTTCCATGCTTGATGGCGCTTTGCAGGATCTAGAATACCATGAAATAGCTATATGTATAACATAAATGAATCATAATAGGCCCATTCAGAACTACGAATAGTTTATGACTGATTATCTCTATATCTTCTTTCTCTATCTCTATCTCATTCTCTCTATATATAAAAATGAATCGCTAAAATCGTTGGTAAGGGCCAAACTCGAGAACGGCTGGACCGATTTTGATGAAATTTTTTTGTTGTACTTATTGGGTCAAGTGGATGGTTATAAGCTACATTTGCACCCGGTAGATGGCGTAGATTTGGACATACATATAAAACTTAGAGACATATTTTAAAATCAATCAAGTCGCCTTTGCCAAATATTGCAGGAAATTATGTCAATATTAATATTTGATTCGTCTGATTTTTCAAAAGTAAAAAGAGAACAGAATCACGCACTAACATCACGTCGTAAGCGTAGCAAAGCACGCCAGGTACGCTAGTTACTACTAAAATGACTAGCAACAAATAATAACGTCCAACTGTATTTGTGGACACCTTGGAAATGAATGTGAAGAGATAGATGACGTCATTAGGAAAGGATTTCCCAGTGACATTAACGAACTGCAGGCTGTCTTGATGTTGCACAAAATTAAAAGTTAAACAGTGATGGGAATGCTGAACGAAAACAAAAAAATATGTAGGAAGCAAAAGAAGCAATGATTGAAAATACTAAGCTTTCATAGTTTTTATTTTCAGTTCTGGTAAAATTCGGATCAAAGCAGAGCTAAAGACAAAAACCCCTAAAATCGCTACTTTTTACTATTGTAGTGTACCACACAAGACAGACACACAGATGGCGCCACAAATACAAGATTAATAATATTTTTTTATAGGCTTTAAAAACTACATGAGAATCTGGAAATTCCTTGAAAAGCTACAGATGTTTTAGTAAGCAATTTTTCTTATTGGCAATGAGTCAAGTGTTATCCGTGACCAAAGACTATAAAAAGAATATAGACTGGACAACCAGGAAAATCGACCATAATAGAAATTTTGGATTAGGTTATATCCGGATTAGTGAGGTTCTACTGTAGTATGATTTTTTGGTCTATAATAAAAAACTGTGTTGTTGCAACAAAGTTAAAAGTACAACTGTATTTCCTTGGCCATAATTTAAAATAGGGTTTTGCTGGACAAAGAAGCATCCATTCGAGAAAATTTTCATTCTCGAAGAATCGGCTGAATTTTCCAATGCTAAAGGAAAAGTCTTAATAACTCTTAAATTTATACCAAAAGAATCTAAATAAGCATTTTGTTTGATACGTATCATTCTCTGTGTCACTCATCATCATCATCATTAAGATGTTACTGTCTATTTGACCTTGACAAAAGAAACACCTACATAAGTCTCTCTGCTAAAGTAGATAATGAAATCAATGCAATTAACCATTGTAACGCATTGCTAATAGTATAATATGTCTAGCTTAAAGCATTTCGTAATTATTATGAAAGACATTTAATCTAATTATTATGAGTAAAAGGTTTTCATTCACAGGTGAAATTCAATCCATTTTCAATAAACAAATAGGTTTGATTTACTAATTTATACGAGTACAAACTCATAGAAGGTTTATACAATATACCCATAACACACGAATATTTTACTCATTAGCAAGAATAGAATAGATTCATTATTATTAGTTATCTAAAATATTATGTTTCTATTGTATATAATTTTGTTTTTCGCATGAAAATATTCCATAACATTCAACATGAAGTCAAGTTGAATGAAGACCATAATGACCAAAGTCGCTTGCTTAAAAGAAAGTGAAAATCGATTGCTGTTGATTTTATTATGTAAATATAAAATTGCATAATTTATTGGATGGGAAATAGAAGAAGGTAAGTCCTTCCATAAGCCAAGAATGTTATGATTTATTTAATATTTAATTAATTAATAATTGAATTGAATAAATTGAGGTACTTTAAAATGAAGTGGAATGAAAAGTCCCATCTTAGTTGATGTCTTAATATAATTCAGCAATAATAAAAAAAGTTTATGATTCAATTAAGCAGATTTTCTCTCTTATGTTCCTTGAAAATCCAAACCAATTGGAAGTAAGACCCTTTACCTTTTTCTTGGGATAATATTAACCTAAAATATTGAAAATGAAGTGAAGTATATAATTTTTACAATGTTTTTCTTTCCCCCTTCTCCATGTTTCCATGTTCATTTTATTGCTTACCAACTCTTTACCATTTACTTCATCTGCTTAACCAACCATGTCTGCTACGTGCGCGCTTTTGTTTCCACACGATTTCATTACGAAAACGGAAAATGAAATAAGTCGCTCGGTTGGTGCTGTCGTTCTTTTTTGCTTTGCTTGCAAAGCACAACTTCACACAATCCTTTGCGATTCTTCAGATGTACCTTTGACTATGGTATGTGGACTATGTGTATCTGCGTACTACGTTAAGTAAGTATGAGTTTGTATCTGTGTATTGGTTTGGAGTACATATTTTCTTCTTTGCTGCAGTATTGCATCCTTTAGCATGCTTGAATTCAATTGAATTTGCATATTACGTTGCATACTTTTGGGGTCTTTTTTGTACTGAGTCAAATGAGGAGTCTTCATGCTGCTTGCTTTGGACAAAAAATATTGCTTCAATTTCGCGTGTTGGTGCTGCATAAAAATGAAGTATGCCCGTGGCAAGTTAAGTGTGCGTATTTCGTTGCGTTGATGCTGCTACTTGTGTATGTGGCACAGCTTTGTTTTATATAGTACTACTACGAACTACCAAAGTAGAATTGAAGAGCACTTTAAATACTTAAAAATGAAATAAAAAACAAAATATAAAATAAATAAAAGAAATCAAAAATAGACAAGTTAAACTACTGCCTGAGCACCTTTAAAGTGTTGTTATGTAGAACGATGAAGCCATGTTATGTAGAAGAGTGGTCATTAAAGTTGGTCAGTTATAAAGAAAGAACTATAATGTTAAAGAGTATTTTTATAGAAAAAGATAAATAAATGCTAAAAGAATAGAGAGATACTTGAGATAATACAGAAAAAGTACCACAAGAAATCTTAATAAAGACATAAGATGAATTGAAAGTTTGTAAATTAAGTTGGTGTTAGAAGAAGTTGGAAGTAATGATAAAATCTTAAGAAACTCAACTAAAATTATTGTTTACAATATTAAAACAATAGAGAAACTAAAAGACCTTAAATTGGTCAGAGAAAGAATCTTATGTATATGTGTATGGAAAAAGGTTAAAGAAGTCACATCGAGATTTGTTCAACGATATGAAGAAAGTAAAATGTCAAAAACTTAAAGTGAATCATGAAAACCAAACGACAGAAGAAGATAAGTCATTCGAAGTTAATAAAAGTAAGAAAAAAAGAAATAAAAGTAATGTAAGATTAAGAAATAATGAATTATGATCAAAGAGTAAAAAACGAAAGAAATTGAGATTTAGAAAGGAATGTAGTAGTACAAGTTATATAGGATAAATAATGTTCCATAGTGAATATGATAAAAATGTATTTAAATTGTATACGATGAAGTAACAAAGCAACAAAATAAAACCATTTTTATGACTCACTAAAGCTTTTATATTTTTGACCTCCTTTTTAATTCCCAACCCTTGACCTTATTCTATAAGGAGTACAAATAATTTTTCGCCGTTTGCCAAAAGATGGCTTATCAGTAAGCTATAGTTGACATTTTCAAATATTTAACGTCATATTGTAAGGTTGGACATCTGGCAACACCATAACCTTAAAGTATTAGCAATGAGAGATTTTGTATAACCAGTGACATATGACATGTCTGAGCGCCATTTCACATCATATAAAGATATGAAAAATTCCTCGATTCGAAACGTCTTTCCGACGTGGTATCTGTAACTGGAAAGATTTCATTCAACTACAAAAAAAGGTAGTAATCAAATGGTTTTATGTCCAGCGGTGACTGATTCCCTCTAAGTTGATAACTTCGAGCTAAAAACTATTGCCATAGAAGATTGTCTTGTTTCGAGAATCAGACTTGCTTCATGTATAATATACGTAGGGCACTACAAAAGTTTTGCAGTCTGGCAACACTATCGTAAGTTTTCACGACCTGACGCTGAGAAAAAAAATGGATTTAATTCGAAAACATTTTCGTGTAATAATTTTTTACGATTTTCGAAGACTTCTTTCGGCCTTTGGTGATGAAGCACCGCTGGTTTATGGATTTCAATCGTAGACGCTCTACGCT
This sequence comes from Amiota communis, assembly GCA_037043315.1. Classification (NCBI taxonomy): domain Eukaryota; kingdom Metazoa; phylum Arthropoda; class Insecta; order Diptera; family Drosophilidae; genus Amiota; species Amiota communis. The sequence continues at coordinate 19,188 of JBAMAV010000400.1, forward strand.
GCAGGACGAATTTCGTGAAAGTCGACCAAAAACAGCTGTTATAATGGAAGATCATCATGTGATATCCCTTGAAATTGAGGCAACTGTGGGCATTTATTCTACCGCAATACATTCAAAATTGCATGAACACTTTGCTGTGGAAAGTATTTAAGATAGTAACAGATGATGAATCATGGATATATACGTATTTACCGGAAAGTAAACAGCAATCGACCGTATGGGTATTCCAAGAGGTTGACAATCCAACGATAGTTGTTCGCGCACAAATCACTTCAAAGCAAATGGTTGCCTGTTTCTTTGGAATAACCGAACATATCGCAACCGTGCCACTAGTGGATCGTAAAACGGTCAATTGTGAGTGGTACAGAAGTTTTTGGTGAAATGTGAAAAACAAACGGTCGACGTCACGGTCGACGTCGGATCATTCTTCACCATGACAATGCCAGTTCTCACACTGAAGGCCCAAAACGTTGAATTGAATTACGTCATCCGGCGTGAAGAACAAATAACGTGGTCAACGATTTTCGACATCTGAAGAAGCGGTTGATGCATTCAAAAAGCATGATTCGGAGTGGAAAAAGTGATTCAAAAAGTGATTGAAGCATAGGCAAAAGTATATTGATCTTCATGGAGAATACTTTGAAAAACAATAAAGTTATTTTTGAATCCAAACAAACGGTATTTACTTCCCATTGCAAATCTTTTTGTATTGCCCTTATCAACAAATTTCTGTTTCTCAAATCATTTTTTGGAATTTAAGAAAGAAAATGTCCAACTGCGTCTTTAAATCGGTTGGTAAGGTAAGGCTTTGTGCTGTTCTAATAAAAAACTTTTTTGAAGGTGCCTTGACAAAATTTATACCTGTTGTGTGACAAAAACAAAACAACACAAATAACAAAAAACAAAAATGAAAATGAAATATACAAAAGTATGAATCCATATAAAAGTCCGGCAAATCATATTATAAATATTTCAAATAGAGAAGAATGTAGAGATACAAGACAAAGGTATGAATTTATATATGCAAAGAAAGACAAAAGATAACAATAATGTAACTAACTATACTACACTGGTATGACACCATTCATTTATTCTTCTTAAATGATATATAAATGTAGTTTCGAAACTTGCATTTTATTGCAAATATACTCGTATTTTCTTATAACATCTTTCGTATCCATTCTTTGTTTCTATTGTATATAGTATACTACATACGTGTAGGTGTATGTATATTCATGCAATTTGAGTATTGTAGTATAAAGTTTAATAATATGCAATGACAGCAGGTGTTCTTTAGTGCTACTAACATAGTAATAGTGGTAGTAGTAGTACTCAATTCAAGCTAAATTTTCTTATGGAAAGTAAGTAAAACAAAGACTCTTTGTTGTGAATATGCTTTTGTTTTATTGTTTTTGACAACTTAAATATTTCTTATTAGTATTTCTTTGCTTTATTATTCTTTTATTGCAAGTCTTTTTGCATAGTCAACTATTATCTTTTTCCATAAAATTCACAAACATTTTTTCTTATTTTAATTTTTTATTGTTTTTCTTTTCAAAAACTTTGCCAAACGAAATATACAAAATATACAAATATTTTTTGTCATTATTTTATTTATGTTATACTCGTACTACTACTATTCACTTCATGCCTTCTTTTCATTATTTACAATATTTTCCTGTTTCTTGTGCAACAACTTCCTTTGCCAACAAATAGAAAAAAAAAAAACACCAACAACAAAAGCAAAGTTTAAGTTGTTTCTATATAGTGTAGTATTGTAGTTGGAATGTTTTTATTTGTATTTTTGTTGATTTTGAGTTTTATTCAGTTGCAAGTTACAAACTTCCGTCATTGGCCTGGGTCTGGGTAGACAAAGATTGAGTTGGAGTATAGGAATTGTCACCCATAAGTATAATTGCTTGTCATGTTGTCCAAAATGTCTTACTTTATACAATTTCCTGTTACTTCTTTATATATTTTTCTATATATTTTCAAAACTTTCCACCTTCTTTTATTCATTTGTTTTTTGAATATAAATGTGTTTTTTTTCACATTCGAAATGAAATTTGCTATTCATTTTTGGTTTTATTTAAACGAAATGCTAAAATTTTATTGCATACGCCAAAATGTATTTCCTCCCCATTTTCTGTAATATATTTTGGCAATTAATTCAGTGTGCCGCTGCTTATAGAATTTTACATAAGGGAACAATTCCATGAGAAGCATTTTGATTTCCACATTTATATTCGACAAAAAAAAAAGAAAAAAAAAAATGGTATACCGCTTTCCATAAGTCACTTAATTGTCTGGACCCTCTTCATTTTCATTTTCTGTTTGTTAATATTGTTTTTTCCAATTTCTGTGATTTCTCTTTATGTCCTTTTCTAATGTTTTCTTATAAAATATGCCTAAAATTATGCTAGAGCAAAGTGTACCCCAGGGTACTTTTAAGTTGCGTCCACATTGCTGCTGCTTCCAAATAAGGCAAAAGCCCTTTCATTCTTCAGCCCTAACAATTTAATTATACTTTTGGCTTATAAACTTTCACTGCGGTTTCATATAAAATTATGCGGTTTCGTGGAACTTAAGACTTTAAGTCAACGCTTCATATACAATGAAACTTTTTGCAAGGCGTGTATTTAAGCTGAAAACCGCATTAAACCGCTTGTAAGTAGCGAGCAACTATAAATTTAACCATCAAACACTTTCACACAAACCACACATGGACACATTGTTTATGTATGTGAATATATAAATTCCTGCATATTTACGTACAATAATTGTATTTAATCAGTTTTTAATTGTCTCTTGCTTGTTTCTTTGCATTTGTCGCCTATAAATATGCAATTGTTTGTTAATTATTTATTATGTCATTCATTCAATCGTTCATTTCAATTGGTATGAGCAACTATTGTAGTACTGCAATACAAGAAATAAAAGCAACAATGCTCATCGTCGCATCACTGCAAATTTTTATCAGTTTTCTGTTTTTCTATCATATTTAATTCATTAAGCACATGTAAATTTTATTAAAAATATTAATTAAAATATATTTACATATAATTTTCTTTTTCTTCTTCATCTTCATTCATACATACTTATATAAATATACGTGTACGTTTGTCTTTCTGTCGAATCATCCAATTAATTTATATTAAATTTTATTTAAATAGCAACAGAAGCAGAAAAAATATTATGAAATAATACACAAAAATAATTACTCTTTCTTGAGTTTCAACAAAATTGAAATACTCTATATTTTGATAATTTTTATTAATTTAATGATAGATACAAGTTTTCTTTACATGTTTGTATGAAACTTCATCAATAAAGACTTGAAAATTTATTATTTTTTTTTTGTTATTTGTTAATTTACTATCTGTCCACATGTGGCCAATCAATAAATCTACTTATATATAAGAAAACTAACGAACGTGAAACTACATGACGTGATCAAAGAAATGAGCATGAGTGCCAGTCAGACTTCAGACATCTGCATAGAGCTTTAAATTAAGCGGAAAACGAAAGGGGAGATCGAGCGGATGATTTCTTCGTAGCCTTCTGGTTTAAAGGCTGTTGTCGAGCAGGCCCAAAGCCAGCGAGTTGGGGTGATTCTCCAGTCTAATCGTATGCAGCTCACTATATCGTCGTATTTCATATTTAACCATTGGCACCCGAAGGTCTCTGTGCAGCACTGAATTTCGAACGTAGAACGGAGCATTCGCTATCCTCCTCAGAAGGTTCGATTGATAGCGTTGAATTATTTCTATATTAGAGTTAGCTGCTGTACCCCACAATTGGATTCCGTATATCCATATTATTTTGTACAAAAGGACTTTATTGCGCAAGCTGAGTTGGGACCCATTACTTAACAACCAGTTAATCCTCCAGTTTTTCAGCACAATTTGCTTCTTCTTTCTCTTAATGTGCTCCTGCCAGTTGAGCCTTCTGTCCAAAGTAAGACCGAGATACTTAGCATTGGGCTTAATGGGGACAAATTCGCCGTTTAACGCAACTGGAGGACAAGTGGCACGCCTCAGCCCTCAGTCGTGTGGGCCGATTTATCAGTATATATCAGAACAATAGAATCAAGCTGCCGCTGCAGCAAACACGAGGCGTCCTGGAGATCCAATGCGGATGCTAGAAACGCTTGAAAAAAAAAAGAAATAAACGTAATTGTTTTTGCTTGAAAATTTAAAAGGATCTTTGTTGTTGCATTGCCAATTATTTGTACTGGATTTAAATTTCTGATGCGCTGTTTCACGAGACGGTGCTTAACACACAAACAGTATCCATATTTTGTAGCGAATGCACGATATAAGCTTGGTATTTGGTATTTGAATTTTGTTCTGTTCTACTTACTATTATAAACTTAGAAATATCCAAATAACCAACTTTTGATTGTCCAAAAGTGCTCTTTCATATTCTTTTAATACAATTTTTTTTTACCTTTTTGAACACCCCTGCCCCCTTGATGACATAAGTGCGCAATGACAAAATTCCTCTTGCAAGCATTATCGCTTCCTCTATTGCTCACAATATACAAATTACTTGACGCTCCGGCTTTTGAGTCACGAGATATATAAAAAATATTGGCGACATGTTTTTGTTGCATTTCTGAAAGAGTGTCAGATTCTAACATGTGCCACGTTTTCACATTAAAATCAGTTTTCGTAGGCAAATGTGTTCTCATAGGCATCTCCAATATTACTAAAATCTACTACCAATTTTGTATAAGAAGAAACCATAAAATTTAGCAGTTTGTTCTGATAACTTGAAGAATGGAAGAATTTACAGACATATTCAATTCTTTTAGTGATATTTTAGCCGATCAATAAGTGTATACAAAAAAGTTCAATTACAACTAAATTTGATCACTAAATCTCAATAATTGAGTGACTATTTTGGACACGTTCTACTACATTTAAGGAAAGGACCTACTACTTATTTTATCACGCAAACAATTCTCTTTGTCATGATAAGAATTTTTATGTACTCCACATTGTGCGAAGTGTATTAAATACAATAGTACTGGAAATAAATAATTATGCAACAATACAATTCTTGTTTTACACAACCGAGCTATGTAATAATAAACCCACTCATCTACATATCTCATTATGAAAAATACTTGTTTTATGTTTTACATTTTTTTATCATTTAACATTTTTAAATGTCAGAAAAAGTTGTATTGACAGTTTTACATTTTTACACCTTTTATAAAGTGAATTATACATATATTGATGTTGTAACAATGTGAAGGAGACCTTAGGGATTACATATTGTATCTTGAGTGGGATTTTCATTTAAAGTGTTTCTTTTTATGTAATTTAATATTGTAATATTCCCGGTATGAGTATGAGTATATGCCCAGAGGAACTTTTCGATGACATTAACCTTACGTTAAGAGTTAAGAAAGGACAACACTGAATATATTTTATGTCTCAGTGTATCTCTGTATCTCTGTTATTTATATGCACATATGTATGCATACATTTTTTAGTTAATGCTTCTGTTATGTATTTCTTGCATTTAATTTTCAATTTTAAACTGAGTTTATTTAAACCGAATCATTTAATTTTCTGGCAATAAGTTTAATAAAACAATTAATTTTGTTATTAAATTTAAATCAAAAAGTCTCTTTGCTTTAGGTTAACCATTTGTGTTGCATAACAGTAACAGTTTTAGACATATGTAAAATAACTTGGATAGATGTTCAATCATCATGATATTAATTTCTATTATTTTATTATTTACTTTTCCATATTGTTTTAATTAGCTCAAGGATATTGTTGGTTAACTTTACCATGGAATATAATTGTATTGTATTGTCTTTATGCACTTGTTTTCACACGCATATACTCACACTCACCAGCACACTTTCACTGATACACATACATATGTTATACGTAAGTTGTGTCAACAAATGTAATTTGTAAGTTCTGGGAAAATGTTGCATGTTCATATGTATTATGTTTCTTGTTTGTATGTGGGGCTTAAATACACAAATATATTTTATTTACTCAATATATTAAAATTTTAAATTCAATTTATCTGAATTTCACTATACGCATTTGTGTGTGTGTGTGTGTGTAATTATAAAGTTGGTTAATACTATAAACTTTTTGGAGTTTCTCATTTTACTTTCTGCTGCAAAGAATCCCATAAATCGATTTTGGTTTTTTCGGTTTTGATTTATTTACTGTAGTAGTAAAGGTCAGCAGATAATATTTTTTACAGATTTTGTCAAAGAACAGTTTTCATAGTATAATGAAAATTCCTTCGCGTCGTCCATGGCGCCGTCGCATCCCCGGTAGTTGTTGTGCCACTAAAAAACATCCCCCTTTATGAAAAGTTCCCAACCTGGAATTGCTTTCGCATTACTTCAAGGTAGTATCCTCTTCTGTATTCATATGTTGACTATAGTACCTGCGTCCAGGTCCCGCTTCTTGCATCTTAGTATTTGTTCAATGTAGTGAGCTACTTGTGGCCACTTGTGCTTACTCACCAGCATTTTGTCTAATATATTTGCTGCGTTGATGGGTTTCCCAGCGTCTCACTCTCTTTTTGCCATATATCACATTCAAAGAAAGTGTTTCGTCTACATTTGCGTCTTCATAAATGCAATTTGCATTTTCCGGTTTTCCTATTCTGTGGAGATTTTTTCGAAAGTAACCTTGTCCCGATATATTTGTATGATGTTGAAATTAACATTGCCTCCCTGGCTTCTTAGCCATAAAGTCACATCTGGTATTAGTTTAGCTGTCCATCTGCATCTCGTTTCAGCAGCCCACCGATGCTGTCACAGCTGTAGCGTTTTTCAAATTATCTTTCTTTAGAGTCAATAGGTTCTGCCTCTCTTTTGCAAGCAGGTCTATCTGTATCGTGCCACTGATTACCAATACTGCTGCTTCCGACATCGTGCGATAGGATGAGGTTACCTGAAGAGCTCCCATTCTTTGTATTCTACCCAGTACTTTTCTTCTTGTTTCCACTTTCAGTGCTTCAGCCCCACTTCGATTCCGTAAAGCATTATCGATATGGTTGTGTCAAGTAGAAGGTTTCGCCTACTAGCAAGTGGTCCTCCGCAGATTGCCATCAGTCTCGATAGAGAGCTTTTCACTTTTACTGATTTGTCTGCTGTGTGTTGAATTTTATTTTGGCCATCAACCCAAGAACTGTATGGAGTTCAAATTGTTAGTACCTTCGTGTACGAAGTCTGACCAGAGTCTGTGTCTGGAACCACGGGTGGTGAGGAGCCAAGGAACTTTTTCGTCATAGCCAAAGAAGATGGCCTCTTTATCGTTTTGTTTCGTATTGGTTGTTGATTGTCATCCAAATGCGGGTAGAGTATTAACTCAATGTGCTGTGACCCGTTGTAGAGCAGAAGAGTTTTGTGTAGTTCTAAACTCCATACCATAGTCATTCAGTGAATCATATGATCAAAATAGGTATGATATCCCAGCGGATTTATGACCAAAAGGAATGACGTTTTTCAATGCATGTGTTTGGCCTATCTTTTTTGGTAAAGTCAGAGGACGGGTTTGTTCTTAGAAGCCAAAGAATTTTTCAATGTTTTAGGGCATTCTCTTGGCTTTAATAATTGTTGTCCAAGTCATTCTGTAGTGATTATTTAATGATTATTTAAAAATATTTAAGGTACGAGCTGGCAAAACATCAACCAATTCCTTCTTCTGATTTGTGCCGCAGCTTATTAACCTTTATATTTTACACTTTTGTCTTGCTATTCATATAGTGCTTTTGGCTTTGCATAAACCATATTTGATCTATTATATGTATATCTAAAGAACCTAATATAAAACATAGACAAGAAATGAGTTTTACTGTATAATACCTTTCTTATTATTATACTAATTAACCCGGGCAGACGTTCTCCAGAAAAGAATAAAGAGCGCAATACTCTTGTTCAGTTATTTATAAATAAATTTAATTAAAAATAAATATCTTCTGGTTCTGTAGGTTGATTTTGATGAAATAAACTTGAAATATTATTCACAACAAAGCTTCTTATCTTTCAATAATAAGATTTTGAATCGAATGAATGGATTTTACGTGAAGCACAAACAAATATACAAATACTTTAATGTCTACGATAACGATTTTATTATATGTATAGATAACTCAGTCTCAAACCCAGTTTATTATTGCAGACCGATGCTGAGCTGCTTCGAATTTACTGCAATGCACTTTTTAGTATTAAGTCATCTTTATAATTTTACTGTGAATTCATTGCTTCCTTAAACTTTTTCAAATTTATTTTTCTTACTATTGTCCTACCAGCCTTACCAATTTTCTGTTAAATATGAAACTTTTAACTTTCCTAACTGGTCACACTTCTTATCGCATTTGTACAAATCTTTATGGCAATTTTAAAACAATACGTTTACAACATCTTTACTACACGAGGAAGGAAGTATCCTCTTAATTCATTTACTTTTGCTTTTGTGCTGTGTGTGTTGTTATGCCAACTGTGTTAATTCAGTTTACACCGGCATGAATTTAACAATATACCCTGTGTACCCCGCACTACACAATAAACTTCTGCTGCTTGGTTTTTGATGATAATAATGATGATGATGATGCTTCATGATGATTCTATTCTGTTGAAATCAACGCAGTTTTGCTCCATTGCGCCTTTGTGTATGCTATGAACTCTCTATAGACATAAATTCATTGTCTTGAGTTTATCTCATTCGAAAAATTCTTTGTAGAATTTGTTCTTTGTTGAATTTTAGACTTTTATGCATTCATTCGTTTATTGTCTTCTTGTTTTCTATTGTTTTAGGAAATCATAATGTATGTGTGTGTGTGTGTGTGTGTGTGTGTGCATGGATTTGAATTATATAATTTTTGGATGTAGAAAGAAAAAGAAAGGTTTTGCCGGTTTTGTTTAGGTGCTACACACAAATGGTTGGTTTTTAAGTTTTGTCTTTTTAGCCGGTTATGTTTTCTTTGTTGTACATATTTCTTAGACCTCCTACACAATAGTTGTTGCTTTTGTTTTAAAGCAATCATGCTTACTTACCTCCTTAATTTCTTGTATTTGGTATTTCTCATACCAATTTACATTTCTGTTGGTTGCTTGGTTGGTCTGTAATCCTAACACTGATTGTCATTGTCTACAAAGTCTGCAGTTGCCCTGCATAGAACTTTTAATTTATTTCCTGAGATATGAATTTATTATCTCAGGTGGTGTGTGAGTCTTTTGTTTTATTCTAAGAAAGACGATAAAAAAAAGGAAGAAACGATAAGTTAAGGAAATGAAAGGAAAAATATTGTTGGAAAAGTAGAAAGTGAAGTGCAATCTGTTGGAAAATATTTTACATTTATAGATTACTTGAAACAAAAGCAAACTCTTGGACACACTACACGATCACCTACTATACGACACTCATTGCTCGAAATAAAGATGTTTAATGCAGAGAATAAGCACAAATTTTGTGGTGCAACCAAAAATGAAAATTGCATCTTCCTAAATTGAAAACTTCATTCATTCCAAATGACTTTTGTACACTACAAATTGAGTCAAAAGTGAACAGGCGCACAGCAGTGATAAATAGGATGCAGATTTGCTGCTGTTCCTGTTCTAGTACAAAATTTCAAATCAAATTGGGTTACAATCAGCCTTATAACGAAGCTGAGAGTATCGCACACACATTTACATTCCCATTTTCATACTCATTTTCGTAGTATTCGCAGTGATACACATATGAAGCACATAGTACTACAATGACATGAACAAGAATTTCATTGTAGCCAATGTTGTCAGGTGTTGTCAAGCTCAAGTGTGTGTGTCGTTATCTCTTTTTCTCACACACACATCTCTCTCTCTCTCTCACTCTCTTTCTTACTGTATCTCTTATATTAAAATACATATGCATATGAAGATTTGTATGTGTATGAGTTGCGAAGCATCGCTGTAATGAGACTTCCGGCATTTGTGGTATTTTGGCCTACATTGAAGGGGGGTAAGCAAGTACTTTCTAACAAACATGATATTTCAATATGTATATATATGAGTGGGTGTATGTATGTATGTATATGAGCCAACATAAGAGTTTACTTAGTGCATGATTTATGCAACGACAGCAACAGAGCCAAGTCAAGCTAAGCAGCTCAAAACCGACTCAACTCAACTCAGCTTCAACATTCACTGCTCAGCATTCATTCATTCATACATATAAACATATCCATATGCATATGTATTGCATGTGTATGCGCATGTGGGTGTGTGTTTGTGTATGTAAGTGTACATAAGAATACTTGGAAAATTTTCACTTTACGTTTTCAAAATTAGTTGGGCACATATAATTTATGGTTTTATTATATGCATACACGCCAAAAGTTTTTTGGGTGAGCGGCCTGTCCTGGCCTGGCCTGCTCTCCTCTGGTCTGGCTTAATATTACTTGCTTACTTGTTTGGTATTGGCATCGTCATCGTCATAGTTTGTGGTACCCTACCAACCGTCCCTACCCTAGATGCTACCTGCCTTACAACACTTGGTAAAATCATTCAGGCGAAAATTTAATTCCCTTGGGCAACATTTGGCAGTTGGTTACAAATCGTATACAAAACTCGAACGAAACTTGAAAAGTAATTACACTTTAATATGCCTTTGTTTTCATATAAATTATATTATTTCTTGTAATCGCAGTCAAGCAGGCAGCAAATTTTTGTGAATTTAACTAAGGGTGGTCGTTTGGTCCAAGTTCTTAGTACTCATTCGTAGCCTTTTGCTTTTTGTCCTTAACTGAGCTGAGCTGAGCTGAACTGTGCTGTGCTGTGCTTTATGTTAGCAGCTGGTTTTTGCAATTAAATCATATTACGTATACGTTGAGTAATGCGTCTAAATGCATTAAAAAGTGGATTTAAAACAAACAAACAAACGAACAAATAAACAAACCAAACAACCAAGTATTCAGCCAGTCAGGCAGTCAGTCAACCAGTCATCCAGCCACCCAACTAACCACCAAAACAACTGACGACGCCATATTGTAAATATTGTAGTATGTGTAATTCCTTCATGCCTCTTGCAGTAGTATAAGTAGTATGTAATCGTAAGTCTTGTTAAAATGAAATTACCCAAACGTGGAAATGTTAAAAGTGTAGAAACGTACGAATGAATTTTAAGTATTTCACAAAGCAAATGATTTAAACACCCTTCACAATTCATTTACGTGATATTTAGAATTTGTTGTGGCGTTTAGGAAATCTCAGTTGATTCTAAATTGAATTTGGTGCAAATGGGTTAATAGATTTTAAGAAATGGAACTGTATTTATCAATAATAAGTTTTTACTGTATGGAAGTAAATTGATCTGATGTGTTTTAGTCGGAATTCTTGGCTTGCTTCCTTCATTAAAACCTTGACCAAGGACAACATTAAACAAATTGTTTTCCTTTTTTATCATGAGTGGACATTAGCTTAAATATTGATAAGATCTATCACAACAGTGTATATAGTTTATTTTATGAATCAATTCGTTATAATCAAGACTTCACAAGCAATGTTGAAAGACCCTCAATATATGAATACAATTCAATTTATTTAATTAATTTTATTTGTATAATGAAAAACTGAATTCACCAAAAAATATAACATTTGAATTCTTTATCTGCTATTATATGAGAAGGGTGCTTCCATATTTAGTGTAACTGAAGGAAACACTATAAATACCATGTATTATTATATAATTTTTCTTGGCTTCATTCACAATTCTGTAAGAATTTTTATAATTAAAAAACGTTTTACATTTTTATTAGTATTTAATAAGAGATTTTATAATGACTTCCTTTGATGGCTTTCTTAAAAGTTCTATAATAATGTGGATGGGGTATAGACGAAAGAAAATTCAAACAAAAAGTACCTACATACTTATGAAACATGCCTTTGCCTAAGTTTACTATAAGTATTGTACATAAGTGTACTTTGCGGTTACTTTGAGAGCAAGCAAAAGGGAAAGTTGCAATATGAACACCTTATTTAAATATATCAAAATTTGTACACAAAAAAAAAAAGTAGATGGTAATTTAACAAACTTACACAATAATTTGGGGTTCCAAGGTGTGAACTACAATTTTATGTCAAGATATTTTGTTCCTTATACATAAATAAGTAATTTTCCATATCACTACAAAATTGAAAATTCTTTTGTATCATTAAAAAAAATGCGAAAAAAATTTCTTGATTTGTCAAAAAGCGCATCATTAAAAGGTAATATGATATATTTATAATTGCCAGGTCCGATTGCCTTACGAAGAGATTTGTTGCTAGTTCTTTATCATCGGCACGCAGACTTTTTAAGTAATTCTCCGCCAACTTGGTTATTTCTTCCAAATATTGTATAATTAAACGGCAAACCTTGAATTTATGAGTCCATTCCTGCTTAAACCACTGTACTAATTTGGCACTGTGTATGGAGATGTTATTGTTTTAGCACTTTAAAAATAAAAGCTTTTTCTAGAATGCGGTCGATTGCTCCTCTAGTATCATTTTATTTATTTCAATATTTGAGTTGCTTGAAGTGTCTTAAAGCTGCATGGCATCTGTCCAGATCGATTTTAACATAAATTTATAGAGTAAAATTTTATTTTCTATACTCAACTCTGATTTGGTACCAAGCCAAGTCGGAGTCAAGTTTTTGGGTCTTTTTGAATTTTAACTGACATAAGACTTTTTATTACTTTATGTAACACTATTTCTTTTGTTTGTTTTCATACACTTACACTTCGATTTGATTTTTCAATCAATCCTGATTAAAGCCATATAATCGATAAGACTGAAATAAAATAAAAAAAAAAAATATTTTAAAGAATTTCCTTTTTCTTTTTGATATTATTAAACAAATAATTAAGAAATGCATACTGATATACCGCAGTCGTATACCCATTGGGTTAGCGAGAATGATATAATGGAAAATGAAGAAGGCGTGGAGCCTTTGCCGGAATTCGTGCCTAATGCACCATTAATTATCGTTCTTCCGGATAATGAGCAACAAAGAGAGGATATGGTGGAAACAATCCAAGCACTTGAAGAATCAAACGCGTACAGAGCTATGGCTCTCATCGATATTCGTCGAGCACTTCAAGATCCAGAATTCATGAATTCTATTTTTCATACTGCTCGTACTGCAGTGAACCAAAATGCTGAAGAAGATGGCGAACATGGACCGGATGTTTCTAATACTGCTCGTACTGCAGTGAACCAAATTTCTGAAGAAGATGGCGAACATGGACCGGATGTTACTAATACTGCTCGTACTGCAGTGAACCAAAATTCTGAAGAAGATGGCGAACATGGACTGGATGTTTCTAATACTGCTCGTACTGCAGTGGACCAAAATTCTGAAGAAAATGCTGCACATGGACCAGATGTTTCTAATACTGCTCGTCCTGCAGTGGACTAAAATGCTCAAGAATATGCCGAACGTGATCCTGATCACATGAACGATATTATTGAAGATATATAATTGTAATTTGTGTCTTATTCAATAAACGAAATGTAGAATATGATTGTGTTTATTAAATTTAGCAAGTTCCGTCAATTCAGGATCAAGCGCCTGCAAGACAAAATCCCTAAAATCGACACTTTTCACTATTATACACGTGTGTTGTAATAAGGTTTCTTAATGTTTTTATCTGTGTGAAGAGTATACAATTTTTAGTAGATCCCAACGAAATTCTTATTCTTAGCTTATGTTTAGCAGTGATTTTGTTAAATGGGATTAAATCTCTCAATTCTAAATACTTACTATATGTACTATTTTGCCGATCACTTTTCTGAAAGCAGTGCTGACTACTTGTAAAATTACGGAGTTGTAAAATGTCCGGCTTCGAAGACTGACGCAATTTAATTTGCGGCTTGGGAGTGTTTAACAGAAACAGCTGACAAAGAGATAACAATGGATGACAATCTAGCCTACAATTAAGAGATTCTCCATCCACTCGTCAAGTCTGGTCCCTGCACTTTGCTAATTCTTCCCCCTATCCTTCTTAACTCTCCGCCTTTTAAATTTTCCTTCCAATAGCCTTTTTATTTCTTTGTTTACAAACAAAACCAAGCTGATTGAAGTCCGCTGACTTCAAGTAATCAAAGTATTTTATGATTGATTTTTAGTCAGGGCAATCACTACATTGAGAATGATTTTGTGAATTTGACAGTCACAGTGAACACCAATAAATTGGAAAAAGTCAGCGATTCGTTCTGCTGAACGCGCCCATAGATCCCAAGAGTATCAAATATCTCTCATTTGCACAAAACACAACAGAACAACTTCTTATTGCTTCCAATTGGTGTCATTTAGCTTTTCTTGACATTTAACCTCCACTTAAAGATTATTTTAAAAATGCATAAATGAATGAATGAATTAGTGTAAAACTCTAATAACCTAATTATAGGATTATCACTATTGTAATGGACATAATTGGTAGTTCCAACACTAATACTGACATAATTCTATAACCATTTAACAAAATCAGCAAAAGGCGTAGCTAGCAATTGAAGTAATCCCCCAATGTAATACAAGAATATTAATAACATTTTTATTGAAACAAAAGCGATCTCCTTAAAATAGTTATTTTTCCGGATATGCCAACCTAGATCGGGTTTCCCAAAATCAAAATTAAATAGCTTTTATTATATTTTAATTGTTTATTTTATATATTTTATTCATAATTCCATTACCAATTAGGATTCCCATTTATTCCCTTACATTGTGGGAAGTGATTCAATTGGTGTGGTGAATACGAAATTTTCGGGGAAGAGCTTCTGAGCATGTGGCAAGAACTCTTTGTACGACTGACGTATGGTTAATTCTGCAACACCAGCAATTTCGCCAATTTCTTTTTGGGAACGCTTTTGATTCGAAGCTTGCGAAGCCATAAAGATGGCAGCCGCAGCTAGCGATATGGGTGAACGTCCTGAAGCAATATCCATCTCCACTGCCTTTCTGGCAATATGTGTAGAAGCACATTGGATTTCATTTGGTAAATTTAAATTCGCGCAAAATCGAGCCATGAAATCGGTAGTTGTTACAAGATCAACATTGGTCTCAAGCGCTTTCAAAATTAATTTGAAGCAACGACCAATTTCCTTCTTACTGATCTTGCTCACGGCACATATTTCCTTAAATGTGCGTGGCACTCCTTCTTGACGGCAAGCAATGTAGAGGCAAGCAGATGCCTTGGCGTCGTTCGAGCGTCCCCTCAAACATTTGTTATCCTGCAACTGCTTGAACAAACAATTGGCACGGTCTATAATTGTTTGTGGCAGATTAATACGATTTGCCATTAGAGTTATCTCTTTGAAAGACGAGATAAGAGTACGATCCGAGTTGCTTGTTGTTGGGCGATTTGCATATTTTGGGACACCAAATTCGTCGAATGATGCTGGTCCAGTGCCTGCTCCAATGATAGTCGACAGATTGCTACCGTTCAATAGTGGATTTTCGGGACCACCACAACGATCGGGATTAACTCCATTCGAATCCGAATTGCTGAATGTACGCCATTCAGAGCTTACGTCAATGACACGATCGCCAACCACCAGGCCACACTCAGGGCAAATCATGTCGCCAGCGTGATAATCTTCAATCAAGATCGCAGTTGGATGAGAAGGGCAACATATCTTATAAGAATCGAAATTTAAAGATGTTGCCATTTTTCGTTTCACTTTTATTTAAATTAACAAAATTTACGAAATTTACAAAATTTTCTTTCCTTTCAGAGAGAGAATATTTTACAAATTCTGATGATGATAAATGTGAAGTGATGAAAAAAATGTGACAGATTGTGCTTAACAGTGCTATAAAATAGATTTTCCTTTTCTATGAAAACTACTTGATTAGTTATATCAGGGTTGATATTCTCGATAATAAATAAAATTTTAATTGAATATTTTATGGAAGCAAAAGAAGAAGTGATTGAAAATGCTATGTTATTGCCTAGTTTTTATTTTCAGCACTGGATACTTTGTTAGGAAAGGAGGGTTGCCAACTCAAAAAATTATATCTCATAATGCTAAAGACAAAGATTACTCACTTTCACATAAGTCAAATCAATAAAATAATATTCCTGTATGCTTAGTCACAGGAATTTGAAGAGTATTACAACTTCAGCATAGCCAAAGATAACATTTTTACTGGTTTTCCTTTATAACAATAATTAAAATCAATAAAATAAAAATCATTTATCTATTTATATTTTCAGTTACGAAAATAACAAATTGTTTTTTTTTATACACTTCTCAACCCCAACGTACTAATATAAATAATATTTAAATACTCTTATTATTTATATCATCAATACAATCAATATTTCATTATTTGTTTCACTACTTTACTCCTTAAACTCAACAAATTTTCACTAAAATCCAATTACTTTGTAACTTTTTGAAAACTTTACTACCGAGAAAAAATACAAATAAAATGAAGTTCATTAATAATTCAACAATTCACACACACATATGTACACAGCTATATAAACAATATGTTCAACAACAACAACAAGTCTAAAAGAAAGACAAATAAAGAAAAATTTACATTAAATTGCGGAAAAAACATGAAATTACATAACAATAACTAAAATGTCAGACGCTTTACAAAACCAACACATAACCAGAATTTCACCACACCTTGTCAAACGCCCGCATCCTAATAATGGAACTCACACACATTGATGCTTGTGGTTATTTGTATGCATGATTATGTGTACGAGTATCTGTGTATATGAGTTTACTAAAATAAAAACAGTTTTCTTACTTGTTAGTATTTGTTGCTGTAAGCGCAGCTGTAAGCGCAGCTGTTGCTATTTTACTAAACAACCGCTAACATATGCTTATATATGCGTGTGTGTGTGTATGCGAGCATCATAAAGTTTCAATAAATATGTATACATAGTATATGTATTTTTTATATAGCGTCGTCGCGTTGTCATAGTAGTCAGATATTATTTGAGAAGCCATGCCGCCGCCGCAGCCTATTGAATGAAAGATGAAACCAGCTAAACAACTGACAACAAACATTCGTAATATACATATATGTATACATATGAGTATACGAAAGTGTGAGTGAGTGACAAGCATAAGACAATCAGATACAATATTTACATAATGACAATAAAAGCCTCACATATGAAAACTTAATACAGACCGAGACCGAGACCAAGAATAAGCAACTCATGCGGCTTGTGTGACTGTTGCTTGTGTTATTTTGTTATGTTGCACGCAGCTTGTTGGCTTTGCGGTAATGTTTTATGACAAAACTCTTTTTAAAAGTAAGTTACAAATCCCTCATCTAATAACTTATTTTTTTTTTTTTTTTTTTTTCAACTTAGTTTGCCAAACACTGAGATTTCTTGTTTTTTCCGTTTTGGAGGGATTTACCTTTGACAAAATGTTATTAATGCCACGTGTTGGGTATTGTCGATAATGAGAATTTTATGATACTTTACTACGATATCTTACTTTTATTTTATTATTTTTTGCCTGTAAGAAATCTTGTTTAAATTTGTACGCATTTTAAAGAAAATTTATGCCTTTGTCGTTTAAGTAAAGTTCCATAAAATCTTAATAACTGGTTTTTGTATCTTTTTGTTGGTACTTCAAATGAATTGTTGTTTAATTTGGGGATTATGAAATATTTTATGTAGAGAAATGTTTTCCTAATAAGTTGTTTTTTGTTTTCTAATGAAAGGCTTAGAAAACTTGACTGTTGAAGTAATTGATTCTACAGATATCAAATTAAGAACTTTTTTTATAAAATAAAAAGGGGAAATTTTACTAAGTATATTTGGTGAGTATATTTTGGGAGTTCAAACTGCCTGACGCTTCCCTCGAATGGAACAATCGAGATGAACTGCACGGTGGGCCCTTAAATTTTCAAATGATTTCATTTCTTTTCCATTTTATCAATAAGACTTACAATTCATTTTGTACAATAACTATAGTTAAACAGAAGATGATCTAAAAAAGAGTAAAAGATAAATAATAAAATAACTCAACTCCAGAGATCAGTCAATTCCAAAATATGGGGTATAACTAAAACTTAATTCAATAACAAAGAAATGGACTTTAGATTAATTATTGATTAATGTTTTCCCACTATAATCGCACGTAAAGTGTCTTTCACTTAAAGCTAGTAAGCCTATCAACTAAGTCTATCAACTGTTCCTCACCACTCGTCAGATAAGTAAGAAGTACTTTTAAAACATTACAAAAATTAACATGTACATATATTAAGCTGGAAATTTCTTCTTTGTTTTTAATTGAATCTTGATAAAATGGCCTTCACATTCTTCATTGCCTCGGGTCCCGAAACCCGGGAATCAACAAAACCATATGTGGTACGGTGGAAGCTCTCAATCCAGATCGACAGCACTCATTCACGCTAATCTGGGTGCCTGGTCATTCCGGGTCTTAGGTAATGAAATGGCGGACGTGTGTGCCAGGAAAGGCTTGATACTGCTTGTGTCTCAAACAGTTGCCGATATTCATAGACCTTTAAAGGATATCCCTGTATCTCTTCATATTACTTTTCAACTTCTTCTTCCTCGCCTTCTTTTGCGACCATAATTGAGTAAATGCCGGTTGTTCTGTTTATTATTTTAATACACTGCCCATGATTGCCGCTTACTACATGACCAAATCCTTTTCATTTTACATCTCACTCGCACACCTTGTAATTGTTGGTTTTTTGTGTTTTTTCAAATTGTTTTTGTTCTAAAAACCACCCTAGTATTAAATTATTCAAATAGGTCGAGCCATTCTCGAGTGTTTACCAGATAACTAGCGAACTCGGCGCCATTTGCTACGCTCTCAATGTTGATTCTCTGTTTTTCTGTTTTGCTTAAGTCGATATTCTCGTAAATCTTTCGTTTCAAAGGCCTTATTTCCATTTGTTTACTTAACTTTGGATATTTTTCTTCCAATTGATGCTTTTTTTGGTGCCACCGATTTCTCAATAACAGCAATATGATCTGCACTAACACTGGAACACTCTCCAGACTATGCCACAGTTTCCCTGAAAATTTCTTCAAAATCGGGCCAGCAGTTTCAGAATCCATAGGGTCATGCATACATGCATCCACTTTTATATATATATTGTTACAAAAATGATCGATAATTATCGATCATTTCCAGGACACCTTGGCAGCACTTTAATAAATGCAGGTAGCCCTGGCGTGGAACAGCTGAATGAGGAGAGAAGAAGAGGAGAGGAGAAATAACAAAATAAGAAGTCAATGACATTGGAAAAAGAATTTGATTGACGGACAAAGGAAAAAGTTCCATATTGAATTTGGTGGACTGATATTAAAAAGAAAGCAACCATATTGGGATCAGGCTGTAAAATAGTTTTTTCTTTGTGTTTGTAGTACATTACAGTTCTCAATTGTTACGTGGAATAATTGTTTTTGTTTTGCATTGCCTGTTGCTGCTGGATCATCGCGTCGAGTTGCAAGTCGCCGTTTGATCACCACGTCGCCACTTGTCTCCGTCAGATCGCTACACACGCCGCATCACCCTCACACCACACCAATTGGTAGCCGCTCGCCAACTGATAGTAGATTCCTAGTTTGTGTTATTTTAAGACTATCAGACAAATTGGAAATTTGTAACAATATATAGAATAGAGTTAAACAAAATTCATATACAAGATTGACTGTTAGGATTCCTTTGTCATATTTGGTGAGTTGGTTTTTCAATTGCTTCCTGCAGTCCATTGAGTTAGTTCTGCAATGCCTTCCGAATTACAAACAATCTTCGACAATTTGTCAAAATTTCTTAGTCTCTTTTACATCTTTCTCCCCATTATTTATGCTCATTGTTCTTCCTGAACGTTCCAGGGATATGTATTCAGTGAACAGCACTTTGTTAGTACTAGCCGATTGCTACAATTTGATTTGTCGTAACAATATCTCTTAAAATAATGATAGAAATTGGTCAGTGTGGTTGTAGATATAGCCATGACTATTTTCTCTAGCACTTTGTCCAGTCAAAATGGGATTAAAGATCAAAATTTGTCAAATTATCGGTTAAATATTGGTTTATTTGTATGAAGCATTGAATTCTGCATTTACAGAAAGCTCAAGGCAGCAATTTACAATATTAGAATTTATTTTCAAATTAAACCTTCTATTAACTACTCACCAATTGTGTGTTGATTCTTAGGTATGACAGAGTTACTCTCTTGGACTAAATTGAAGTGTCATACGTCAAATAAGATTCATATAAGCTTAAGAGTTGTGTAAATAACATATTTATTGCCTATTGAATGATTTGGATACCTGAGCAATTTAATTTATATGTGTTGGTCAAATTAATTTCTCCAAATAAAATTGAAATGAATTATTATGAAATATCTGCAAATTCTATTGTTCTAACATACCATGTTATTGAAGTGTATAAATTTTCCACTTCAATTTTCTTGAAAATTTATGTGTTTTTGTGTTATAAATATTGCCTACATCACTCAGTACGATTGGAAATTTTATTCAAAGAACACAATCCAATTGTTCACAATAGATTGTAGTATGTTTGGTAAACTCATTCTCTATCATGTACACACATATATAATTTAATTAAAATTCTATTTGCAAACACTCAAACATCATTCATATGCAATATTGCCTTGTATCATAACTAAGCAACTACAAATGCATTGGGAAACCAAAAATCTTTGTTATTTATTTTATTATCAGTATGGGGATGATGATGATGATGGTGCAACAGATTCCAATTACATTTGTCCATTTATTGTACAATATACTCGAACAACTACTACTAAAATGACAAGATATATGGATATTGTTGATGATGTTGACTATGATGATGCTGATGCTGCTTCTGATGTTGTTCAACACACATAGCATGGTCTCAACATAGTCGTATGGTACATAAGATTTAAGACATTTGCTTTTTAATTAAATTTCAATTATTATCACTCATACGCATTGTATTTTGTCTATGGCATAAGATGCTTGTCTACTCAGTAGAAACTACCAAAATCCAAATTCTAATACCAACGTCAAATATTTGCGCATCAATCTTGTACGCAAAATTTACAAACATCATTTTCATTTTCATCTTCATACTCATCATCGGCATCATAATCATTTTCTATGCTAGAATAATTTCATTTTCATGGCAAATCTTATAATGTCCTGTTGAACAACAACTCTAACATCTACAGTACAAGAATAATAACAGCAGTAGCAGTAGTAGTAGAAGAAGATTCATTCGACCGGAAGCATACGGTACAGTTGCTTAAAGTCCTGTGGCAATTGTTGGTGCGTGCAGTTGTAACTGCAGTCATTTTTGCTGGTTGGCTTAATCTTGTAGTTGCTGCGGCTTAGTTTGCTTAGACATTTACACTTACCATCCTCTTGTCCTTTTGTTTCTGCTTTGCCATGCCAGTCAGTACTCTGTACTTGACTATCATTGCACATTATTTGAATTGAATCTTTGCGCTAAAGTTTTCCTCAAAAAGGAAAAAGCAAAAGTTTTAACCAAAATCTTTCGTCGTTGTCATCATCATCATCATCATCGTTCTTGACTTATCTTGTCTTGTCTTGTCTCGACTTTGTTGATTTGTTTGCCTTACGTCACTACATTCAAAAACTTCAAAACAGGTAACAGCCAAGCAACCAAATTGACATTGAGTTGTAGATAGAACTGGAGGATCCTTTTTACCTTCTGTTCAGTGTAATTTGCTTTTGCTTCCGGTTGCATTTTTGCAAAAGCAAAAACGAGCATTGGTAGTTAGTTTGAGTGATGTTAAAAATAGTATGCATATACCTACATATTTACAGAAATCTTTAGAAGAATAGCTGACTATCCATTGGGGAATTACTCTGATGCAACTGTCAGTTGATGAAGAAGAAGAGAAATATTGAAGCGTAACCTTACAGGAAATTAAAAGTCAAGGCAGCAGTTTGTTTGTTCATCATAATTTTGAAGTTATTCTTTGTGGTCTGTAAAGGATTTCTGTTTGAAATTTTTTACAATTCTTATGCAATGAAAGAGATTTTGAGAAAATAAATGATGCCATTAACGGGTATAATAATTCAAGTTCAATTCGAATCCTTTAATGGTTTCCTTACTTGCATGTCTCTTCTTTCATTTGTTCTATTATCTTTTATTCTTTTGTTATTATTTCTTTGTTGCTTGTCATGCTTTCTCTTGGTAACCGTTTTCATTGTCTAACATTGTCATATTCTTCATCCGCCTGTTTGTCTATCTTTCCGTCTATTTATACTTCGTTTTTTTCGCTCTTCAATTCTCTTCTGTTTCGTTTGTCTTATAACGTAGCGTGAAATCCATAAGTGCGGAAACGACAAACACGTTACCGTTATGACAGGTTTCCTGCCGCATAAGAAGACTAGAAAAAAATTAAATAAAAGAAATGAAAGCAATGGTAAGGAAAGGGTGGAAAAAGGTAAAAGACTCAGGCATAAAAATCACACGCAATCATAAGGTTTTGTACGCGACCTTAAAATTATTTAAAAAAAAAAAAATTTATAAATGCCATGGAAAAAAATTCAAAGATATAAGAAATGAAAGAATAAAGAGTGGAAAAGAGTAGAAGCAGCAGCAAAACCACATTAAAAAAAAAAACAACCATAGAAAGTCGTTGTCATACTTTTACACTTCTCCTCGATTGCTTCAAATTTATCTTTTTCTTTCCCCTTCCATTTCCCGTTCCTTGTAACATGACAACTGATTTGCATCCAGCAGGAGTTTCTCCTTTTTGTCTTGCGTAAAGATAGAAAACAAAAAAAAAAAATAGAATTGTTAAGCTATTGAACATTGCGTCGCAAATGGAGCATAAGTTGCCGACAGTCCTGACATCAATAGACCAGACCGATGACTATGATGGCAATGATGACTACAAGAGGACTCACAGTCATGGAAAGTCATACAGGCATCAACTACTACTACTTATACTTCAGTCATTTGGATTTGACTTGACGTTATAAACGAATGAAAGAAATGAAAAAAATCACAATCAACCGCACATTATCGTGACCATCAATTTGAAGTGCTTCATGTTGATTATGTCCTTGTTATCCTTGCTTGTGCTTGTGCTTCTGCTTGTGTCTAGTTGAATAATTTTTTTATTGCGCATTTAGAATTTGGAATTTGATTTGAAGGCAAAATAAAACCAAAGAAAATTGTCGATTTGGCACATTCCAAACAAAGTACGCACGAATGAAGAAAAAAGTGTTGCATACACAAAGGCGTCATTTAAATTTTTAAAGCCTTAAATAAAAATAGTGAGAGGTCTTTCTTTTAATGAAATAATATTGTATTTCTATTCGAACTTATAAATTTCAAGCACGAACTCATTACTCATGTAGGTTATTTTTCCCGATAAAATACAATAATTTATTTCATTTCTCTATTGTATTTTTTACTTTTATTATAATTTATTTTTTCTTTATGTCTTTTTTTTTTTTTTTGTGATGATTCTTTACCCTTTTCTTTAGTTATCGAAATGAAAAATCAGTGCAGCCATTAAATTTATATGCTAAATTATGCAGGGAGTATGAAAAAGGCAAAGGCAAAGAAAAAATCCAAAAAAAAGCAAAGAATTTTTGTTTGTCCTTTAAAAAAAAAAATCTGTCCCTTTGACTCTTTTAACCCACAACATTTTACTTACATTCGACCACAGAGCAACTAAAGAAAATATATACATACATATATAAAAAATATAAAAAAAGATACAAAACACAATACAATAAAATATATTTATCAAAATGGTCTTCACTGTGTGTGTGTGTGTGTGTGTGTGTTGAAGGAGTTAAGGTTCTTGTGGCTGTAGAAATTCTTTGTCAAATACACAACATTGTCGTCGTCCAAGTCAAGTCAAGCAATTTTGCAAACATATTTTAAATGAAATAAAATTGTAACTTATATTGATAGCCCGATGGGCAGCAACACAATGATAATAACAAAAAAGAAAAGCTCAATGAAAGCAAGAAAAATGCGACTGCTTTTGCCTTTTTATCCCTTTCACATATATGTAGTAAGATGTGGTTTTTATGAATTTATTGTAACGTTTGTAACACATTGAAACTAATCAAAGTATAAATGGAAATCGAAAGCATTTCGTTGAAAATTCATTAAAGTCTTGTACTTTCTTCAGTTTCTAAGCAAATAATTAGCCTAAGGGGCAAAGCAAAAGTTTCTTTTTCATATTCAGGTGTCCAGCCTTCATATTTTAGTATCTTAGGATTGGTACACTGCAATGTTTTTGTTATTTACTACTCATCTAACCAATTGCATCTCTATTGTCTATTTTTATGGAATACTCTATCTTCTTCTCAAAGCTTCCATATTGTATTGTATTTACAATACTATGTGTAAGGCATGTAAATTTCGTTTGGATCAAATTTATTATGTTTTCTTGTTTAACTTCAATATTTTTTGATGATAGCCAAAGGCCATTTGTTGTAAAATTTGTCTACAATATACAGAGAATGTATGCATTTTTTTTTTCTTTTTCTTCCTTTTTGTCACATAAAGATTTTAGATTAAATATTGACAGGATGTAGGCAAGACAATATACATATGGATCGCAAAAGGATATCATGTTTAGCCTAAAGTTATTCAGTCTGAGTTTGCTAAAAAATATATGAAAATATTATGAAGATGATGAAAAAATGTCATCATACTCCATATGATATTCTTGTAGTTTAAAGATACATATAAACCCAATACGGTTTTGTTTTTAAAGCTTTACCTTAGGAATCAATATATTAAATGCATATGAATACACAAATATTTTCTTCTCGAAATATTTAAATAATATTGCGTATACATATTTTGCAATCTTTAAGCAAGCAAACAAATTTTGGGAGAATCAAAGTTTATTTTGTACATTTATCTATTTATTATTAATTTCTTGATTTTATATAAAATAATTAAATAATTTCCTTAAAATGAGCATTAATTAGTGTGGTGAAAGTTTGAAATCAAGTTTGCCCTTAAACTGTCGAAGCTTTTATACAAATTAATTGTTCAAACTAAAAGTGATGAAAGGTATACAAACCTGAGTTTTGTATTTGTATCATTCCACCCCATTCCGATTCACATCCCTTCTTAACCAACCTGAATGTCTCTGACTTCTCAAATGCATTCATATTGATGGCAAACTTAGTGCGAACGTTTCATCAACCAGAACAGGTCAATACACAGTGAATCCCAACCTCAAACTATTCCATAATCAGACCTCATACATTTTTTTCTGTTTTATTTTTTCAACGTCAAATCAACCAGAAGGTTTTTAAACATCGCTTTTGGGAAAAGTCACGTATGCTTAGAAGAAAGTGGTATTTGGCGGTGAAGAAGTTTTAACCGTCTTGGGGTTGGGGTGTTGAAGTTGTTGCAATCAGACCTTATAACGGCTGCTCAAATACTGTTGGCATTTTCATGTCCCGATGTAAGGTTGATTTTCAGTCGAACCATGATGCGCTCGCATTGCTTGAATTTTCCTTATATTGTATGAAGCAGTCATCCCACAGATTTGGATACCATATAGGCAGACGGGTGCCACTGCTTGGCGGTATATAAACAGTTTGTTATTGATACAGAGTTTGCCATTCGCGCGCAGCAGCCAGTCCATTTTTTAAATTTTTTGGTAGCAACACTCAGTGATATTTTTTACATGGGCGCAACAAGTTACACGCTTGTCCAGGGTCAGACCAAGGTATCGAACTTGGTCAACCTGTGTTAAGATACTGAAGTTAAGTTTTATTACTGAATAATAATAATAATGCTTTGTCCAGGCGTTAAATATCTGCATATATCATTGGAACAGTCCTGCTGATTCAACGGGAGATGAAACCTCATAGAAGTATGAAAAAGATGCCAATCTTCCATTCGGTATTCGTTATATATTGTACTAGCATTGCTCGACGAGCTACTCCCCCGACGTGATATTAGAGCCGGCAACATAAAATCAGTTCATTATAAATGGTCTTTGGCAATACACTTATGCGTACTTAGTAAATACAATAATAAATGAAAGGCAAAAATACTATAACAAAACCAAGAAACTCTCTCTCTCTCGCTCTTGCTCCACTCTATTAATACAGAAAGCGCATCATTATTGTTTCCGTCATCGTATCATTCATTTTTAAGTCATCACGTGCTGGGAGCAGTAAATATTCGAATAAGTGATCGGTTGGGGGGAAATTGAGTTTTGTTAAAAATCTTTTTATATGCACAGATTACCGAGTTAACACAAAGTTGCCAACTTTCATGGAGATTAAACTTATTAGGACATCAATTTATATATATGTACATATAGATTTGTTAATTTAACTTACCCGGTGCTAAATTCTCAGTACTTTGATATGCTCTAGTGCCATTCTCATTTAGTTATAGAGATAGTACTTGATTTAATATATCTTTTGAAGCTTATCGCAGTAAACTGCATAACACATTTTAATGAGTAATTAATATTGAGCCATTAAGGCAAAATAATGAGATGGCTGTTACTCCTGCTTAGAGGGTGATCGTGCGGGTGTAACCTTTTTAGTTTACGCCTTTTATAGCAGCGGATGAGAGCGGAAGCAGGTGGCTTGGGATGCGTCAACAGCTTTGTTTGATAGCCTTCACTACCGTGGGTATCTAAAGGTCTCTGTACAGCGTAGTATTTCGTATAAATCAAGGAACACCCATAATCCTACGAAATGCTATGTTATGGCACACTTGCAGTTTGACAAAGTTGAAAGCGGCAGTAGTGCAAAACTGGTGCCACTACTTGCATGTTTGTATATATTGCCATTTTGTTAGCTGATTAACAAAACCTTTTATGAGCACACTCATAACACTCCTAATACTTTGAAAGCAATAAGTTGTCCTTACTTGAGTGAATAAGACTTTAATACCATTAATATTCTTTTCTACGAAGCTTTCAACTTCAATTTGGTATTTATGTCAATCTAGCTAATGCGAATGAAGCAAACAATAAGTTTACAAGTACTACATCAATCTGCCTATTCTATCTAATATCAGAATATATACTAGGTAAGTACTACATTGTACTTTTGTATTGTAGATCTAAGTGTCACATAAGCAAGAAAAACAGCATTTAAAAGGTCACCACTAACAATTCCACTCAAGTGTTTGGCATCAGCATTTTGTTGACAATGCTCAAGTAGTATGTAGAAGCATTGTCCTTGTATCTTTCTGCCTTACCAAAGGTAAACTAAACAAACATAACTTTGTAAGTAGTATTTAATGAGCAAATGAGTGTAGGCAATGATGATAATACAAGGACCACTCATATATTTACTACCAAAATATGCCGTACAAACATATGCACTTTAAGTTGTTAAACATTTTGTAAGCGCAGAATTATGTTTAATTCATACACCGACACACAAGTAGACAGCCATACATACATTTACATACATATACACAGTAATAAGCTCTAACAATGATAGAGAGGAAGAAGAAAAGGAAAGCAAAGCTTCGGATATTATTAATGATATTTATAGTGTTTAAATGGTTGTTCAAAATGGAAAAACAGGAAAATAGATGAGAAGGGAGACACACAGAGTGGAAACTATGATAATAAACAGGAAAGAGGTAGTGATAATTTGGTATGTCAGACAAGTCGAGTTCACACTGCGTATGCGTAATTTATATGCAAATGTTGATATTCGCATTGTTCAGAGTCAGAGTCCTTTTTTTTTTAGTTTGTGCACAGGTTGTGATTGTCATATACGCTTGGTTAACCAACTGAACAATTGCCTAATGTGTTTTTACGAGCATAGTCGTTGTGTTGTTACACGTACACACACTTTTCGTCCTTTTGCACTCATTTTCTATATCACATGACCTGACCTATGGTTTGCTTTTTGAGTGTTAATTAAGTTTATATAATGTGTTTTAATTTGTTCGTGTTTCAAAGTTTAACAAAACCCAAACACAAATAGATAGAAATAGTGGAAAAATAGAAAGAGAAAAACACAAACACTTTAAATTATTTTAAGCCTGCAATTTGAAATGCACATTGTACTATGGGCTTATAGTGAAGAATTCTAATTTCCATTTGGTTGCACAAAATGTAGACAAAATCCTTTTTTGAAAACTTGAATGATTGACACCAACATCCAATATTCAATAGCGCTGCAATCAGCTGTCCATTTACCCAAAGGCTGCTGGATGCTGGCTGCTAGCGTTCACAATAGCAACAGGAATAGCAAAAATACAACAGCAAACTATAATAAAATCCCAAAGCAAGAGTTTTTCATTTGTTCATAGTTTCGTTTCGCGTCGTTCCGTCCGTCATTCATTCATTTATTCATTTTCTCGTTCGTTTACTTGTTTGCTTCACGTTTCCAAATCACATTAGCTGCTCTTGTAACGTGCAAATGACGTCTGATCTCAATCGAACATCAAACGAGACGGGTGAGCCCCTTGACACTAGACGTCTATGCAGCAGCAGCGTTAGCACACTCCACATGCAACAATTTTTGTTGGGGCATCATGATGTTTCTTGTTGCTTGCTGCTCAACCTTCTCTTTTTTGCATCTTATTTTTGAGTTTGTTTTTCACACGCTTCGTCGCAGCTGTCAATGAAATATCAATGCATGCTTACGCTTGACACGTGATCTATGCATATCTCCGTGTTATTGTATCTGCTGGTGTTATTTTTGTTGGTGTAATAAGACTGCTGCAGCTATTTGCTTGTGTTCAATCTGCAATGCAGCTGAAGCCATTTTTTCTTTCTATCCGCAGTAGTAACTGATCCCAGGGATTTTATCGAAAAGAATCGTCTATATGCTGCGTACGTACATAGTACACATGTTTGTTGCAACATGTTTTTCTACATTATGTATATTGTATATACACGAGTATGTTGCACATGTACGTGCTTAGCGTAATATTAATGCCACATGTGTGCAACACACACACACGACACATGAAATTTGTGTCAAGGGAAACAAAAACGTATACAAAATTGAAATGGAAATGCATACAAATTGTTTTGTTATTAGACAGAGATAGAGTAGCGAGATGGTTAAAGAGAATGTCAGGGATTGAAATAGAGAGATATAAGGTAAATTTGACTGAACTTATGCAATGAAAGTGGATAATCATTAATATGACTTTGGCATATTTCCCTAAAGGTGCTAATTTGTCACATAAATTGAAAATAAGTTCTATAGAATTTTTTCTTATATTTATTTATTTTTTTTTTTATTTAATTTTTTTTATTGTAATTGAAAATTATTATTCATTACTGCCATTGTTATACAATATGTTACTTTGGAAATACTCGTATACTTCATTGGTTTCCTATTGCCTTCTGAAGGGTTTACTGTTTTCCTTATTTAAATGTTTATGTAGCGAACCCCTTGGTGACATCCACTGTCAGTCGTATCTATAATAACGCCAATATATTGTGAATTGCTTTTGGCTTTGATATCACGGGCCTGGGAAATTTGAACTTTATTCAGTTACAAGAACCTGTAGTACTAATTCTCGTAGGTTTTTGCGCGCTGAACACGAATCTGATGTCCAGAATGGTCCAACACGTCAGGATTTTGAGTAATTCAAGGTCAAATGTCCCAAAAATGGATATTTTGGCCATGGTCTTAAGAAATGGCTCAATGTCATAAATTCAAATGTTCATAACCTCCTTAAAAATAATCGTAAATTAATTTTCAAAAATGGTTTTTGAAGCTGAGAATACGCACTATATGATAGAGCTTTGAAAAATTAAAGAAAGGAATTTTGATCTACCAGAAAAAAATTCCCAAAAGTGGCCAAAATAGCCATTTTTGGGACATTTGACCTTGAATTACTCAAAATCCTGACGTGATGGACCATTTTGGAACTCAGATTCGTGTTCAGCGCGCAAAAACCTACGAGAATTAGTACCGCAGGTTCTTGTAACAAAATCTCACAGGCCTGTGTATTCACTAGGGATCTTGTCACACTGAGAAGCCCTACCAATAGCAACGCTGCCAATGGTATCCCTCTCCAGTTACCCGTATCAACTGAGTTTCCTTATCACATCAAGATCCCAATGATCGGGGAAGAGAAGTAAAAGCCATTATATAATATATATTCCTGACCAGCATAAACAGGCAAATCAATGTAGCAATGTGTGGCCAACTATTCGTGTGCCAGTTCCGTGGAAACTATAAAAGCTAGAAAAGAGAATTACTATGTTGGTTCAAGGATAGACCTTGTTTTCACACAGCCTTCCTGCGACTGCTCTCTCTCTCGCAACTTTTGTTTGTTGACAAGGGGAAGAAGATGATGACGAGGTAGCCGAGCTGTTTGTACTAGCAGCAGCTCGCAGTTCTGCCGACGTTTTTCTCTGGCTTCTTTCGCTTCTTACGTGCTTGTTTCAATTTTTGGATTGCGTAAAGTAAGGAAATATGGTATGAAGGAATTTGTTCTGCGACAAAACGCATACCATCACAAATAAACATTAATAAAGAGGAATGTGAAAATAGTTGTTAGTGTTCTAATACTGAGTGCGCACAACGAATAGCGTTACCAAAGAAGAATCAACGACACGAGCTGCTGAGCATGATGCTGAGTTATTATATTATAATTTATTTCTTTTTCTTGCTAATAAACACCCATTTGAAAGAAACATTTTGTCATTCTCAGAAACTGGGTATTTTTCAAATGGTATTTGTTCCAAAGGCAACTAACAAGCCAATACAAATATTAGATCAGGTCCATTATGAAAATCCTATGCAACACCAAGTCAAATGCGCATTTGGGACACAAACTGGAATAGTCAGTTAATACTATTGTATTTATCATTGATAATGACTAAAGTTTTACAATCCAATTGATTTCTGTTCTTTGGGCCGTGCCACTCTTCCAACTGAAAATGTTGCTATGATAGCCAACTCTAGGTTTTACGTGCATTATGCTTAATCACACGAAACTTGTAGCCTTTAAATTTTTCAATTTGATATTTTTAGTATCTTATGATGACGTATTACTTTGATGATTGTAAAACATATATCCGTAAAGCCGTAGTATCGATTAAGCCATCCGTTTCTCCATCTGTTTATGCTTACTCTTATGATATTTTTACCAGGCGTAGAAGTTTTATAATGTCGAAGAAACCAAGCTGAAACTCAATGATGCGATGTGTTTTCATAAATTTTTCTTAATAATACTACCAATTTTAATTTGAATGCAAAGACTGATCTCTCTGGTTTTTATATATTTTCTATAATAAATAATTTAATAAAAATTTGTTGAAAAGCTGAGCTTTTTTCAAATGATTATTTGTTGTATAAACATTATCATATTTTATTATGATTCTCTTATAATAATATTCCATACGTATATGAATTGGGTATAACACCGGCTTCTGGACGGTTCGGTTCTTGGTTTCCGGCCTCCTGATTAAACGGGTCATGAGCACCAGCTTCTGTATGTACTGGTAAAAGAGTTTCACCGAGAAACCATTCGAAAGTTGTGGTAGTTTCTTCCATATTTTTTATTCTTTTCATACTCGCAATTTTTCTACCTGTTAAATAGAAAACAGATACATCTTTACACGGATTTGTGTATGCTGCTTGTGTATCTGATAAAAAGTATATGGAATGCATTATCTACAACTTATTCGTACTTTATACATGCTGACTAATAAGTATTAGTTGAGTGCTTCCCAAATATTATTTGCCGTGTAATTCAAGGAATCATGAGAAAGGACAAAAATATCTATTGTAATTTACAAAATATTGTTGTTGTTGCCTGTCTGATTCACAGTTTTCGCGGAGTCTTAAGATAGTAGACTAAGTTCAAATCGTGTAGACAGTTTTGTTCGAATATCTTTATATTTGGATGTGTATTATCTTTTGCTAAGCAGACACATCTTGTAAAATACTCCAACATACATGCATAAAATTGACAATTTGAATTTTTTTGCATTTCACAAACATCTACATAATTCAAAAGAATTGCTCATCTTTAAGTAGTAGATTCAAAATTCAGGGTGTTTCCTTAATCTATATCTATCTATCTTCTATGCATACAATAATATCATAGACTTTGTCAGTTTGTTTGTTGGCGTAGCGTGGTCCTTTGCCGCGTAGAGCCGACTGGAAATTCGACGCCCCCTTTATTTTAATTATTAATCAAGAAAATTAGTGAAAGTCAATTTTGTTATTAATTAAAAATGTACTTTTTGTATTATTTTTATAGCAAATTGTAAAGCTAATTTGATAGCTTCAACATGGACATAGTCCATCTGAGATAATTTTTGATGAACTTAAGTTTAGTGAAGCTTCTCTCACAACTGTTAAACAAATTACCATCATAATGGCAATGTTTGGTAAGCCATCTTCAAGTTTGGACTCAATAATGTATTTTAATAAACGCAGAGAGCCGGTAGTCTTAAGTTAGAATTCTTCTTTATTAATATCTTGAGGAGCTTGACATAAGTGAAGTTCTTCCACGCTCAATATCATCACTGCAGACCTTAAAAATGCATTTTTTTACACTAGATTCTGCAGCTGTTGTTGTTCTCGAGTTTCAGCAGGGTAATTTTTTGTTGATTTGAATAACTACTCCTTCGGTAAAACTTGGTGCCAACTTCACTCCGCTCTGCACGCTTCCTTGTAGCAACCACTCAGTCCCGCTTGGCTCGTGTTAACGTGGGTGCAATTTAGAGTTTGATATAGGATTTTTTGATTTAAAAATCGCAGTGCTTGCCGCCGCCCCAAGCTACTCCACTGGTTTAGAATTTTATGATCAGCATCACATGGAGACTCTTGATGTAAATGTTTATTTAATTTAATTTAATTTAATTAATTTATGGTGCAAAGTCTGGACTATAAGGCGACTTCTCATCCAGTACCGTCGAGATAGATTTTATCCACGTTTGCGACATGCGGCCGAGCATTGTTATGTTGAAATATTAATGGCTCATGTCTGGTTGACCATTTTGGCTGTTTTTCCGTATCATTTGTTCTCTGTAGAAAGCCCCGTCGATCGTCTGACCACTGTTAACAAGCTCGTGTTAAACGATTCCCTTTTGCTCTCACCAAATGCAGAGCATAACCTTGCTGCCATGGATGTTTGGCTTTGGCATCAATGATCCGGGTTCACCGCTCTTAACATACGCCTTCTTGCATTTTGGATTGTCATAATTAATCCATTTATCGCCGGTGACGTTACGTTGCAAAAGCGACTTTTATTTGTACCGTTGAATGAGCATTTCGGAAGCAGTAACACACCGTTCGATATATTTTGGTTTGTTGTCTGTTTCACTGAGTATCTCGCTAGAGCAAACTCCATTTCAGACAGACATTTGCTTTACCATTTTTTGCAAAGTGTATATAATCTTTGAAGAGATCAAAGTTAGATTTATCATATTTAAAGTTTTTTTGTATTTAATATGCCAAGTTTTTTTTTTTGAAAACTCTTATTTGCATATAATTTTTTAAGTCTCAAAGAGGATCAATCTATTCATGCTTGTCCATCTTTTACTGTCAAAGTCTGACGCACTTGCATTGTGCTAAAAATACTTTGTGGCGTTTGCCATTTTTATACTCTGTAATCAT
Source organism: Amiota communis (assembly GCA_037043315.1). Classification (NCBI taxonomy): domain Eukaryota; kingdom Metazoa; phylum Arthropoda; class Insecta; order Diptera; family Drosophilidae; genus Amiota; species Amiota communis. The sequence goes on from JBAMAV010000400.1 coordinate 52,764, forward strand.
AAAAAAATAAAATGGCATATTAAGTTTAAGTAAATATATGTAGCAATTGAAAAGAGGAGAACAAGATAATAATGTTTTTGTTATAATTGCAGATCTATTCATTTGTTACGTATTGGCTACTAGGATGACATAGTTTGTTCCAAATCATACTATCCATTTTGTGTCAATTTTAGTAAAACTAATTTAAATTTCTTTATTTTATTTGCATATAAGTATTAACAGTATTATCCTTAATCATTTTCTCTTGCATTTTTATGTAATTTTACATGTTGTAGGAGTACAAAGCATCCAATAGTCGAGTCTACTTGACTATACCGTACTTCTTTTTTATTTATTTATATTTTTTTCCAGACTTGGGATCTCTTTTACTCATCCAAAATGCTTTTTTCTATTGCTTGCTTTTTCATTTCAATTTGAATGCAAATTTTTGGAAAAAGCCACAAAGCTTCAAAAAACTTTTGTAATTATTTACGCAACGCAGCCAAGTTGTGGGTGTTTGCAATATTCTCTCTGGTTGTAACATAGAGTAGCTCGTGGCCTTTAGCATTTGACACATTTTAAAGCGAAATATTTTTGTTGTCATAATACAATATAATCGTTATCATCATCGTAACCATAATCATCATCATCATGATTTACCTCTCAAAAGCTTAGCGCAATTGTGAAAATAAAATAAATTTTATATAATGTGATTTTCACGCTTAACCAAAATTCAAAACGTTTAACGTAAGGCTGTCGTAAGCCAATTTGGCAAATGAGTGAAGTATGAGAATAGGCCAACCAAAGTATCCTCAAGGCACCTATTGTCGTTTTTTTTTACTTCTATAAAATATTCAAAAGAGATAATTGTAGGCCCACTCAAATAGACTTCCTAGCAGAAGCGTAGCCACAAAAAGTATGTCAGTTTGCAGGGAGAAAGCGAAAACTAAAGTTTGCTTTTGCAGTCTATTAATATTGTACTATGTACTCTGTCTGTTTGGCCTGTCATTTCAAACCATTTCAATTTCTTTACGCAAATCCTGTCAAATTTGGTAATAAACTTGGCCAAAGTTAAATTACTTGTCCAACCAATGGACCGACCCAACACCAACACCACCACAATCATCAACCATGAATCGGCTTGAAGAATTCCGTTTCGCTGTTGTTAATCCTTTGTAAATTTATGTCCTCTCTGTGTAGCCTTTGCGCAGCAATAAAGTAAGCTTCAAATCCTTGTCCATGCGTTTTCACTTGAATAAATGAAACAATGAACGCGTGCAGCAAACTTTTTAATAAGCCTAAAGAATGTTGTTACTTTCTTCGAGTCTCCGAGAATTTGTTGCCACCACCCACAAAGGCAGCGGATTAAATGATGATGATGATGATGATGTGGAGAAAGTGAGTAGATGTCGAGACAAATAGCGTTAAATAAATTGACACTCAATAATGTCGCGAATGGAAAAGTGAACGATAAGCGAATAAAATAAATGAATGAATGAATGAGGTCTAGTCAAGTGAAGCTATTCAGATTGAGTGAGAGACGGAGAGAGTAGCTTAGATCTAGAGCAAATGAACTAAATAGGAAATTTATGCGACAACTTTGTGCTATAAGCAAATAAATTAAATATGCTTTCTTCTTAAGTAGTGCAGACAGACATTAGCGTTATTGGAAGGTGGGCTTTATTTTATCTCTTGATATTATATTTATTTAGTATCATGAGTGGGTGAATATATCGGAAAATTTTGTTAATAATAAAGTTTAGTCATTATGTAATCAGCAAATAATCATGGCACTTTTCATGAGGCATTCTCCATTAAGACTCTTAGAGATTTTATGTCACAAAATAAGCTTTACGCAATGAGTTAAGCTTAGCCCAATATGTTGACAGGAAGTGAAAGTTTTATGCCACCGGAAATCAAACAGTACGAAACTTTTAAGCTTTACTTTTCTAACAGTTATTAAGTTCTCTGTGTTTGTGCAGCGACTTTTAAAGTTACGCAATGTATCTATATGTAGTATATACTACTATATAGTTGTTATTTCTTGTTCATAACTTTCAAGGTTGTCCTGATTCAGTAAAGTACGCGTGCTTGGTTACATTTAATGACTTCAGACAATTTCATTGACTTGCTGACGTAGTTTTCTAACTCTCAAACACCCACACATACCATACACGGTGAGATTCATAGCGAGAGTGAAAGACTATTCAATTTCTTTTGCAATCACATTTATTGCATATCATCATATCATCATAGTAGCAGAGAGTCGTCCTCATTTATACAATTCTTTAGTAGCTTTCCAGACACTTTGTCATTCAAATTCTGTTCAGCTATCACAGTTCTCAATGCCTTTGGCTTTCCTTTTTCTGAACTTCTCTACTACGACTACTACTACAGACGCTATTTTGGTTTTTCAACTCTCAAATGAGTTTCGTTTAAAACAATTTGGTAATCAAAATAAATGGCAATAGCAGAAGAAGATGCAGTCATTTAAGTGCGGACAAGGAAGTGAATGATAGAATGGTAGAAAAGTTAAAGGATAAGTGACTGATAAGGCAAGAGTTGGTTAGTAGTATGTAGTATGCATGGGGTTGACTGATGAAGGCCCATTAACTGACTTAGTAGATGTTCATTTTGCCTTTTTCAGCACTATTATTTTGTTCATGTTATAAGGTAATATGTACGGGACCTACCTAAAAACGGTTTTTGGGCTCTAAAACAAGATTTTGAGGGTGTATCAGAGATTTAATATATACCATTCTTTTTAGTTTTTTATGACCTATAACCTCCACTAGGTCTGATAAGAAGTTTTTTTTCGCTGTTACACAGTGTTATTAATGTGAGTATGTGTGCAGTGAATTAGTTTGGTTTTTTGTCTTACCTTAGAATGTTATGCATATTTAGTGACTTTGTTAAGTAATAAAGGGTTTGTACAATTGCTCGAATATTACTATCTGTTTTCCAGAAACTTCCTAGCAATCTCGTATGTGTAGCGGTAATCATCTCATATTAGGGTTGTATACCCACCCTAATTGATATTATTATGCAAGCAGGTAGAGTAAATAGAATCAGAGACCCAATGAAAATACCGAAATTAAACTTTGACAATAATAAACAATTGCACATTAATTACTTTCTACCTGTTGGTCATTAGTATTCTTTTTTAAGTCCTTCGGCGTTAACTCGCTTAAAGAGATCAGAAACCGGAAATAATCATAATAATAGATTTAATACATTATAATGGCGCAAATAAAAATCAAGAGTTCAACAACAAAGTGTGCTGCTATAAACATCCTGAAGCAGTTTTAATTGAAGATTATCACGCTGGTGATATGATTTGTTCTGAGTGTGGACTAATTGTTGGAGATCGTTTTATTGACGTCAGCTCTGAATGGCGTACATTCAGCAATAAGGAGTCCTTCAGATCGGAACCCAATCGTTAAAGTGGTCCCGAAAATCCACTGTTGAGCGGCAATAATTTAACAACAATCATTGGATCAGGCACTGGAGCAGCATCATTCGATCAAAATGGTTTCGCCAAATATAAAAACAACCAACCAAAATGTAGCTCCGACCGTTCGCTTATAGCAGGATTCAATGAGATTTCCACTATGGGAGGTCGTATGAATGTGACGCAGTCAATTATAGACCGGGCTAATAACCTTTTCAAGCTGGTGCACGATGGCAATTACTTGAGGGGATGATCGAACGACGCTAAGGCAACTGCTTGCCTCTGCCTGTCAAGAGAATGTACCGGGTACATTCAAAAAAATATGGGCCGTAAGAAAAGTCACTAAGAAGGAAATTGGACGTTGTTTTAAATTGATACCCAACCAAGGCCGGCCAAAAGTGAGAAAAGCAGAAAAGCAGAGAAACCAATATCTCTAACCACCACCACAAGCCTCGAGACCGTAATTGGCCAAACTTTTTGAAGCATAAAGAGATACACATTATCAGAGCTATTGATTCCCATACTACGCTGAGTTTTGGGCGTAAATTTCAATTTGTTGTCATGATGTATCTCAACGCCAATAATTGATCAAACTCAACTAATAACTCACATACTCCATATCCCTCTTTCTTTATATCACTCTCATAGTTTTAAAGGTTTAACAATGGAACTGCAATAGGTAATTGGACAACCATGATCAGGATATATAATTGCAATTTGTATCTTAAACAATAAATGAAATTCAGAATATGTTTGTATTTATTAAATTAAGCAAGATCCATAAATTCAGGATCAAGCGCTAGCATCCAGGATACCATAATATGGCTGGATAAATTTATGCTGTTCATTTTCATATCCAGTTTATATGCCCGTATTGCATAAATGTAATAGACCTTTTAGAACTACGAATAGCTTATGATAGCTTATTACTATTTAAAAAAAACTAGGAACAAATAATAACGTCCAACTTTATTTGTGGACACCTTGGCAAGGTAAATAAAGAGGTAGTTGAAGTCGCTAGGAAAGGACTTCTCAGTGACATTATGAGAGCCTACGAATAACGCAGTCTATGCCAAATTAGGTCTTTAGCATAAATCTCTTGAAGCTAAGCAGAACACGTAATACAACTAAATCATCCAAAGCAATCTCTAGAAAATGATAGTGTGCAAATTCTTCGACTATAAAGAGTAATTAAACCTGACAAACTACCAGATTTATATGTAATTAACCTTTCTAATAGTAATAACTGGAGATCGTAAACAAGTTCGGTAATTTTTACATTCATTTTTTGTATCTAATAATTCTACCTGCTTATATCAATTAGGGTGAAACCCTAATAAACTAATTATAGGATAATTACTAATAGATCGTATTATTGGGAATTCCGAGAAAAATAGGTACTAATACTGAAATAATTCTATAACCCTTTAACAAACTCAGCAAAAGGCAGCATCCAGTAAGTAATACCCACTGTATAAAACTGTTAGTAAAATTTTTACTAAACAAAAGTGTTCTCCATAAAATAGTTGTTTTTCGGTTATGCCAACCTAGATCGGGTTTTCCAAAATCATATTTTATATTCCTAAATTACATAGTATAAATTGCTTTCCAGTAAAAAATATGATATTTTAATTGTTTATTTTATATATTTTATTCATAATTCCATTACCAATTAGGATTCCCATTTTTTCCTTTAAATTTGGGAAAGGGATTCAATTGGTGTGGTGAATACGAAATTTTCGGGGAATAGTTTGTGAGCATGTGGCAAGAACTCTTTGTACGACTGACGTATGGTTAATTCTGCAACACCATCAATCTCGCCAATTTCTTTTTGGAACGCTTTTGATTCGAAGCTTGCGAAGCCATAAAGATGGCAGCCGCAGCCAGCGATGTGGGTGACCGGCCAGTAGCAATATCCATATCCACTGCCTTTTTGGCAATATGGTCTCAAACGCTTTTAAAACTAATTTAAATCAACGACCAATTTCCTTCTTTCTGATCTTGCTCACGGCACATATTTCCTTAAATGTGCGCGACACTCCTTCTTGACAGGAAGCAATATAGAGGCTATCAGTTGCTTAAACAAACAATTAGCAAGGTCTTTATTGTTTGAGGCAGATTAATACGATTTGCCATTAGAGTACTCTCTCTGAGAGACATGATAAGAGAACGCTCCGAGTTGCTTATTGTTGGGCAATTTTGATATTGTGCCTGCTCTAATGATAGTCGATAGATTGCTACCGCTCAATAGTGGATTTTCTAGGGTATAGCCCTAATAATTTAACAAGTTGATGGGTAATACCCATGCTATACAACAAAATAATGGAAATTCACAAGCATTTATATAATTTAATTTATATATTTATTGATGATTTCTTAAAAACTTTTGAATTTTTTACAAAAAGATTATATTTATTTTTATTTATAAGAATTACCGAAGTA
>JBAMAV010000402.1:0-23224 GCA_037043315.1 Amiota communis
AGTAGCAATCTATTAAAGCTCGCAAAAAAGTGCATAAAAAACCATATCTTAGGGGACTCCATACTTCTTCTTGGCAACACTAAGGACCACTATTGGTCTATGTGAGATCTCTTGATCAGCCAAGCAAACGTAACCTAACCATCCTCCACTCTTCCGTTTTATCCATTCAAAATGAAGAACGGGAAAGTGCTTAAATTTCTTTTAGACACTAGATCAAACAAAAATTACGTTAAACCCGAATTCATAAGAAAATCAATCCCAAATGAAACAGTATTTACTGTAATGTCTGTTGCAGGACATTCCGAAATAACCCAACATGCCAACATTAAGATTTTAAGTGATGAATTCGGCGAATTAAAATTTTTCCTATTACCCGATCTGCAGACTTTCGATGGTATCATCGGAAACGATACCCTTAAGGTTCTTGAAACCATAATTTATATTGACAACAACTACTTTACTTTACTCCAAAAATACCAATATCCTCTTGAACAACTAGAGTTTGAATCAGTTGCTCACCTACAACTCCGATTAAATCATAAGACACCAGAAAACGAAAAAGATTTCAGGGAAATCATACATTCTTGTCCACCACTTTTCTCTGACCCAGATAAAAGTTTAACTTTCATCACCAATGTAAAAGCGGAAATCCGTACTAAAAGCGAACGACCAATCTATTCTAGGTCATATCCACATCCAATGGCACTTAAATCCGAAATCGACAAACAAGTCGAAGAATTACTTCGAGACGGTATCATACGTCCCTCCAAATCACCATACAATTCTCCAGTATGGGTAGTTCCAAAAAAAGCAGATGCTTCAGGAACAAAAAAATATCGTATGGTCATTGGTTAAAAGAAACTCAATGAAGACACCATACCTGATAAATATCCAATCCCCGATATGAATACAATTTTGACTAGGGCAAATAAATATTTCTCTACTATTGATTTGAAGAGCGGTTTCCATCAAATAGATCTCACAGAATCAGATATTGAAAAGACAGCTTTCTCTATAAATAACGGAAAATATGAGTTTACACGACTCCCTTTCGGTCTTAGAAATGCACCTTCGATTTTCCAGCGTGCGTTAGACAATATACTTCGCGAACGTAACGGCATAAGATGTTACGTTTACATCGACGATATTATAATATTAGCAAAAACTCTCCAAGAACATCTCGAAAATTAACAAATCGTTTTTAATACTCTTGAAAAAGCAAACCTTAAAATCCAACTTGACAAGTGTGATTTCATTAAAGAAAAATCGAGTTTTTCGGCATAGTTGTCGGCCAAAATGGTATACGTACCAATCCCCTAAAAGTTGAAGCCATTGCCAAATTCCCTAAACCAAAAACATTACACGATCTCGTTCCTTCCTAGGAGCAACAGGGCAATATCGTAAATATATCCAAGGCTATGCTCAAATAGCTAAACCCTTAACAGAAATTCTACAAGGAGAAATGAAACGTACTCCCAAAACCCTTTCAAAGAAATCATTACTAAACCTTAACGAACAACAAACGAACGCATTTATGCAATTACGCAATTGCTTAGTTTCAAAGGATGTTATACTTCATTATCCCAATTTTGACAAACCTTTCGAATTAACAACAGACGCCTCTAACTCAGGAAGGGAAACCAATTTCTTTCCTTTCACGGACACTTGGGAAGTCCGAAGAACATTTTGCAGCAAACGAAAAAGAATTGCTTGCAATCATTTGGTCTTTACAGTCCCTACGCTGCTTCCTGTACGGATCTAAAAAAGTGAAATTATTTACTGGCCATCAACCACTCACGTTCGCACTTAGTAATAAAAATACAAACGCAAAAATGAAACGTTGGAAAGCTCAACTTGAAAAATTTAATCATGAATTGATTTATAAACCCGGAAATGCAAATGTCGTAGCAGATTTTCTTTCACGACCTCCAATAGCCAACTTAAATTCCTTGACAGCGACGGTCCTCAGTAGTGACAGCTCCCCAGAAAATTTAATAGCCTGTACTGAACATCCAATAAATGTTTTTGAAAACCAATTGTTCTTAGAAATCGGTGAAACACCGAACTATCAATTCAAAATAGTCTTCCCTACTTATCACTGACATACAATTATAGAAACAGAGTATATCGAAGAGACCTTAATCAAACTCTTAATACCTAAGCCCTTCAGTTACCAATTGTATTAAAACAATGGAACCAATAATATTAAAAATTCAAACAGTCTATCCGATACAATTCTCCAACTATAAGATCATTTTCACCCAATTCCAGGCAATAGACGTAATAAATGAGGAGGAACAAACCGATATCATAATAAAACACATAATCGAGTCCATAGAAATGCCCAAGAAAACAAGAAGCAGATCCTTTCCCGGAATGACCAAAAAAATCAATAACATTGTAAAGTTGTACAAGATTTGTAAAGACTGCAAATACGATCGTCAACCTAATAAACCAAATCTTGGTAAAACTACAATTCCCACATATCCAGGTCACATCATTCATATCTTTTCCACGGGAAAGTTCTCAACTTCAATAGACAAATTTACAAAACTCGCAGTTGTCAAACCCATAGATGGAAAAAGTGTAGAAAACATCCGTAAACCCTTAAGAGAAACTATTTTTAATTTTGGCGTATCCAAATCCATAGTTTTCGACAACGAAAAATCCTTTAACACCCAATCACTAAAATTTATGCTCGAAAACGAGCTGAATATCTAAATTTTCACCGCACCTCCCTACAAAAGCGAAGTAAATGGTCAAATCGAAAGATTCCATTCTACATTAGTTGAAATAGTCCGATGCCTCAAACAAGAATAACCTTCCAGAAACCTACATGGACTCATAGAAACACTCGACTACACAAAAGAAACCGGTTGATCTTTTTTTGGACGACCTTACCCTTCTGGAACAATTGAATACGAAAAAACAAGACAAGAAAATTATGAAAAATTGATTCAGAAACGGGAAACAGATATAGAATACCACAACACAAATAGGAAAGAACCCGTAACATACAGCCCTGGTGAAAAAGTTTTCGTCAAAGAAAACAAAAGATTAGGAACAAAACTTTCTAAAAAATATCAACAGGAAATAGTCAAGGAAAACCAGAACACAACAGTCACCACAATGTCAGGGAAACAAGTACACAAAATTAATATAAGAAACTAACAGTTTCATTTTATTCAATTCCCAGATTTACTCTTATAAAAATCTCTCTACAACCTGGCCTAGCTTCAGTAGAGGTACTTGATTACTCTCAATCGGAAGTCATCACCTTAGAAAACGGACTTGCCAAAATCCAAACCGGAACGTTCAAAGTACTCCACATAGTAAACTTGACGGAATATACCATAACTCTTAATGACATAGAAAATAACTTAATAAAGAGATTAAGCAACTCCCATATTTTGCGTCCTTTCCTTATCCAAGAAATCCAATCCTTTCATACCTCCATAAATAATCTAACTCCCACTAACAAATTTAAAAGATTCATTAATGCATTAGGTTCGGCATGGAAATGGTTTGCCGGAAATCCCGATAATAATGACCTCCAAATCCTTACTAACACCATGAACAAAATAATTAAGAAAAACAATCAACAATTAATAACACTGTGCGAGAAAAAAAAAATTTTCCATCACATTAATTTGGGCATGCTGAACACGAATTAGTTAACGGTTTTCTTCTAATCCGTACTATTTAAAAGTTATGATAGATTCAATTTCGAAGATTACTAGTGAAGATTGCACTGTGCGACAAAAAAATAAAATTATAACATTAATGAAAACATCTTATCTTTGTTAATTTGGACATGCTGAAAACGAAACAGTTAACGGTTTTCTTCTAACACGTACCATTTAAAAGTTATGATAGAGCTGAAAGCCATGGCAGCTAGCGCTCTTAATTTTAAGTAGTATAAGAATTTATTTTTTATTATACTTCTTAATAATAATAATAATAATAAAAGTTATGATAGATTCAATTTCGAAGATTACTAATGAAGATTGCACTATGAGACAAAATAAATAAAATTATAACATTAATGAAAACACCTATTCTTTGTTAATTTGGACATGCTTCTTTTTTTTTTAAGCAAAACAACGTTTGCGGGGTAAGCTAGTAGTTTATAATAACTTATAAATAAAACTTAACATAAAAAAAGCACCTAGTGCTGTAACAATTTATAAAGAACTTAATAAATTTAAAGTAAAATTTGTATCATATTTAAGATAAAACAATTCATTTGTTTAATTTGTATTATATTTAATGCTTGAAAACAAGAAGTATTTAAATAAACTATTTAAGAAGGAAAATTTAATAAACACAACATTGACTCTTTCTCTGTTGTTAACTTTGATTATTTTCTATTCCAATTTTGTGTGTTGCCTTTATTGTAGTTACATTATTTTATTTTTTTTATATAATTTAATGTCAAAAAGCCGAATGGGTTTTTATACATTTGTCATCATCAGGATATTTACATGAGCTTAGATTAAAGTAACATCCAATTATTATTAAGATCTCCTATTAAGAAGATCGTTGGAGTGAGCCTTTTCAAACGACGGCGGTTTGTGTTATGTGAAAGAAATCACTATCAACTTTTTACTGATATATGATGCCGCAGTCCCCCATATTTTAATGCCGTATCGCCAAACTGGGGCCACAGCTTGTTTATAAATCATCAACTTGTTGTTCAATGACAGTTTACTTTTCGATCGCAGTATCCAGTCTAATTTCTTCATATTTTGATAACAGCATGCAGTGACTCTCTTCACATCAGTGCGCCAAGTAAGGCGCTTATCCAGGATCAAACCTAGGTATCGAATATGATCCATCTGAGGAATGATTCTTGAGTCATACGAAATAACTGGACAAGCGCCACTCCTCAATGTGTACGTGCAGTTAGTAGATTTGAGGGGATTTATATTATTGTTCGCGTGGCCCATGCTTCAAACCGCTGTAAAAGCTTTGGATAATTTCCGCTGCTTCAGTGGGGGAAGTGGAGTTCGAAAGTATAGCGGTGTCATCAGCAACAAACAAATTATCGTTTTCCGGCATCGGCATGTCCGCCGTGTATACAGAGTAAAGAACTGGAGCAAGAACACTGCCCTTCGGTACACCAGCCTTGATACGCTTTATGCCAGAGTCTGCATCACGAACTCTAACGAGGAAAGCTCTATCCGTCTTGAGCAGGAGATATTGCTTACCTGGAAGAAGCCACATCAGTTTATGCAGTAGTCACTCTGATTTCTGTAAGCCAGTCACTGAGTTTAATAGTTTCTGATGCTATTGGCGTGGAGTTGTTTGGAGGAGTTCATTTTAGAGGGGGGCGAAGGAGGGCGATCCGACTGGTCACCCATGTTAGTAGTCGCCAGGCAACACACAAAATAAAACAGTTAAGGTTTTTTATTATGATCATAATTTAGTTAAATTAAATTGATGAAAAAAAAATATAAAGAAATTTTCAATAAATAAAAATTTTCACAGTGTTAAACAACCGCACAAGTTGAGGGTATTCGAGAGGATCTGTTGTAGTTACAAAGTTTAAAAAATACAAAGTTTAAAAAGCAAAAAAGAAAAACTAAATCCTGATCAGTCTTCAATCTCCCACTTCACTATTCTAAATAACCACAACAATATTTTATGCTATTTTTGCGATAATATTATAATAAATAATTTAAAAAAAAAAATAAATAAAATATTTAATATGATTATGAATGTTACTCAAATCACATTCATTTAAATGATAATTATTCAATGATATTCATTATAATGATTTTGATAGCTCTCATATTCATTATCAGTTAGGCTATGAATAACTTGTGTTTCTCTTATTTCATTTATATTTTACTTGTGCGAGGCATATTGAATGTGGTTATTATTGCTAATCACACATACAATGAAACATAAGTAATGGGAAAAGTGGTTGCAATCAATGCACGCTCCTAGTGCGCACTGTTCGACATCGTGGTGCGAACACGATCTATTGTTATTCGAATTAGTCGCTTTTATGGACGATTATGATTACCATAAAATGGACAAAGTGCACGATAGGTTTGACGAACAGAACCATTAAATTTCCACAATTTGCAAGCGTTACTCTAGTGTAAGTCTATGCCAAAATGCCAAACCAAATTAAGAAAAAATAATTATGAGCTGTTAAATCGGTTGTCAAAGTTGTGAACCTCTGAAAAAACATCAATATATTTAGCATCTGAGTTAGCATATCGGTGACTGTGCTTATCCCCATGTCCACGCATGCGTCGTTCTCCACTGCGCGTTGATATGACCTTTCCGCTAAGAATCGGAGCTTGCTGCCAACAGGTGGAATGGACGACGCATGCACATGCGACTCCACTACATTCAACACTGACATAAAAGCCTCTTTGTTCAGCCGGTATTGAGCTACAAAGCTGCAAAGAAATATGGGTATATCGGGGTAAACAAGCATTCACGAAAGTATTTTTCACTTACTCCGATTCCGCAGCTCCAAGGGGTTGCTATGATCCCCAAGGATCTTCCTTTTCAGCCTTATGGAGTGTTCTTCCTCAAACAATAAAAGCGAGTACGCCGAAACTCATTTTTTTGCAAATACACTTCTTATTTTTGAAATTTGTGATTTTTTGATATTTTATTTTGCGAACTTCGAATTTGTTTATGTTCGAAAAAATCAAAACCGATCGGATTCTACGACACCATTTCAAATCGGAATCGATATTGCGATTTCGATAACAGGTCAATTTCCATAGGTTTCCACGAAACCCCTGATGAATACTTATCAGATCTGTCTAAACTGTTTAATGATGTAAATCTTCAGCTTTATGGCGATCCCTTAAACTTAATTAAAACAAGATATATCGTTGCTGTCCAAGATGAATATCAGCAGACATGAATTTAATGACTTTTCTAATTTATCATCAACATTCGGTAACGATGTCTTGCTTATGGACTGTCAACACTTGGAGAACCTCCACGATGATTTTAAGGATCGATTCCAGGACACTTGAAACATGGACATTCATGTGTTAACACGGCAGGATCACCCCAGATCGAGGAAAACAAACAAATAATTAAAAATGAGATTCAAGAATGGCTATCAGCAGTTTTAGCTGCAAAAGCCAATCACCAAACTGTATCCTGAGTTATAGACAGGTGTGCAACTATTTCTGATACGACTTGAACCGTCGTATTTCTAGCAACGTTGCTAACTAATAAGAGAAATCGACTTTTTAACTGAATTCAAGGCTGATATTAACAAACTCGTAAAATGCATAATATTCATCCTTTACGTTAAATAGGTTTTAAATTCAAAAGACTCCTCATATTAATAAAAATACTTCTAAATATAATTAAGCATAAGTTTTATTTCCTCTTATTGAAGCATTCTTTGATATAGAAGTATGATATGGACCACATCCTATCTATATGTTCATATAATATATTATAATGTTAATATGTTTAAAAATTAAATTTGCAATAATTGTTTTCACATTTAACTGTAAAATGTTTTGGCAAATACTATCTAAAGAGAAAAAAGGTAAACATTTCGGGAGGGGTTGGTGCACTAGAATTTTTTTAATGCTCAAAGTGGGCGGTGCACATTGGGCCCAATGGCCGATTTTTTGGCATAAAGTCTAATATTGATGCTACAGAGCTTGGTATAGATGATAATTATCGAATGCATAATACATGATAAATTTTTTGGTTGATTCTGGCCTACCTTTACCGCCCATATTAGAATGCATTGCGTATACGTACCGTAGCTTTGTGGATCAGTAATTTTTGATTTCCTCTACAGAAAGTTCAATATAAATGTTGAATTTAATAGAAATAAGTATTACCATAATACCGTTATGCAATATTACCATAATATTAATACATATAATGTGATATAATTAATAGAATATGATAACATAACAATGCAAATTGAAACTAAATATTAAAAATAGTTTTTAACAAAAAATAAAAAAATTAAATTATAAAAACTAAATATCTTCTACTTCTAATTGTAATGAGTAGAAACTTGCAGCATCACATTCAGAATCTGATTCGGAATTACTTCTTAGTGAATAATTGCTAATATTATGTGTGATATGAGGTGTTTCTAGAAGCGATTTAATTTCTTTTGGCGAAAATCATTTTTTTTAATTGAGCTGACTTTTTTAATTGCAATACTCGAAATAAGTGGATCTGAGAAGTCAATCGATCTGTGAAACACGCCAATCAAATTGTTGGTACGCGAATTATGGCAAGCGTGGCAAGACAACCTACCGGAACAACCGATAATGTTATTATTTGGGATCCATGAACCAGTATTTTATGCAATGTTGGAAGCATTGGGTACCACTGATACTTGGCCATAAATACAGATGCTCATCAATATCTTTATAGTGATATAACAGTTCATTATGTTTGGCATGTTAGGTACGTGTTTTCGCAGAGTTTTGGAGCCTAAAAGCATTAATTGAAAATTCATATGAAATAGCAATTAATATAATCCGAAGGCTTTCAAGTTTATCTATATCCAATTCCAAAATTAATGCTAACAGTGTTATACTTGAAAACGTTTTAATTGCCGTATTGCCCGTATACATTTTTTTTCCATCATTTGCATTTGCTCCATTTTATTCTTTCCTTGCCATTTTTGAATTCCATTCTGTAAGCGATCTTGAGTAACAATCGAATATCCGTATCCAGGCATGTAATGGGCTAATCCCGTATTAAAGAGTCCCCTGATTTGGTGTTAATATCGGGGCGGAAATATCGGTGGTTCCCATAAATCCTCCACAGATCGGTCCTAATTGACAAGATGTTGTGCCAGTCAAAATATTTAAAACCTTGCCATCTATTCGTTAATAAAGATCATTTGATATGTTAATCTGTTTTCCGTTCGAAGTTGTACATATACGAGTATATGGTAACATGTTTCGTATTTATGTGTCTAAATTTTCTTTTTCTATTCTTAAATGTTCGGATATTACAGCTTAATTTTTTCAGGTTCTTCTTCACATATTTTTCTATGTAGCTTATTTTTAAGTTTATTTCATCTTTTTTATGGTTCCGTACCCAAGCGTCCGTCCGTCCGACTTAGCTGAATCTCATGAACCGAAATAGATAGACAGATGAAATTTTCACAGAATGTGTATTTCTATTGTCATGATAGCAACAAATACTAAAACTAAAATAAAGTTAAAAAATTAAAGAGGTCCCCATACAAGAAACTTGTAAGCTTTGTTATTTATTTTGTTTCATATTTTGGTAATTTTTTTTCATTTTGTAGTATACTTTTAGGCTGTATGAATATTTCTCTTTTGCTTTTGATCAAAGTTGATATGCAGTATGAATACTGATTCTACCCTAAACATAAGTCAAATCAATAATTTAATATTTGGAGCATGAGCTTTTTGTCAATTTCATAATAAATGCATATTCATTGTGTTTGGAATTGTTCGAGCATTGAGTTATTGAATAATTCATTTTTTCGGCAAAAAATCTTGTACGATGGTATGGAAGCCTCCGTGTGCGGGTCCGAACAACACTTGGCTGATTTTTTATAATTTTGTTTGGTCCACCACGAAAAGGGTTACATTAAATTGCAATATCGCTTTATTTATTTATTTCTTTTATTCGTAGATGTGTCCCTGCTCGGGCGCTAGTTTAATAATAAGGAATAAGGGAAATAGAATAACGAATCTTGATTAAAGCGACACACACCTTAAGCAGCAGCTCAATGCTAAAATAACTAATGCTATAGGAAAACTATAAACTGTCTTGCAGTAAAGGAAAAAAGGGGGTGTGGTTCTGTCGTGGACACGTCCGTCTGTTTTGCGTGAATAAAAAGTAAAAAGTCCTTCGGATTTTCATTTTTTAATTGTGGTGACTATATTTTCCTTTCGTTATTGTTATAATTTTATTAATAATTGGTCTATGATAAGAAAATTATGAAACAAATGGCATACAGGATATATTCTTGTGAACGTTAAATCAATACAGCTATTGCCTAACATAATTGAAGTAGTTTCGATATGAAATAAATTGAACTCACTTAACATGATGTCCGGCAATGATCAATCTTGTGTGACATAAACATTAAAGTCTCCGACTATCATGATTGGTGTAGTGAGATCTGATTCGTATTCAGGTATAGTCTAAATATAAATATTTCATTAGAACATAGAAAGCTTAATTTCTGGAAACGCTGTGCCGTCATGGATACACATCCGAGTATGAATTTGAAACCTAACCTTTGGGTTTTTGATTCGTTTATTCATCTCGAAAATGCTAATGTTAATTTCGTTGCAATCAGTGAATATTATTTTTTATTAGTTAAGTTAAATTGTATGCAAACTAGTCCCTCAGTTTTTGAAATATAGAGCTGAAATTTCCTCCCATACAAACTCAAATTCAAATTAATGTTCTTATTAAAAAAACTTTTTAGTGTTTTGACTTATCAAACTGAAACTTGGACACTATAAAATTCTGATTCGTATTCATCAACCATGTAAATTTCAAGGGTACCAGGAAGGGCACCACCAATACGAACCCAAATTGAAAAAGTAAATTGCCACTCATACTGTGTTGATTGTTCATACACAAACTGTAAGACAGAGAATATAGTGATGCTAAGAAAGGAAGCATATGATATCTTATATCTGGCATTATTGCCGTTCGGTTGGATGCAACCCGGAGGAGAGTGAAGAGTATTACATCCTTGACATAGCCAATGATAACCTTCTTTCCGGTTTTAAGGATGCCAAAAGTCATACAGCCAAACAAAAGTGGGTATGACTTTGAAATTTTTCAACAGTAATGCAAAGATAAACATTGTATTAGACAGAAAACATGGCTGCGATCCGCCCACTTTTACCTGCCTCCGATATAACGTGCAATTTCAAAATTCTTCCTGAGATGTTTAAATTAACATACATTTTTAAAATTAATTTGAAATATATATTAATTACTAGGCGTGGTTTGCTACGCTCCCGACGTGATGTTAGTGCGTGATGATGTACTCTGTTTAATTGTAGTGTATTGAAATAATTTGAAAAATCAGACGACTCAATTCAGTATCAATATTAACATAATTATCTGATATATTTGACAAAGGTGACTTGATTGATTTTAAAATTTGTCTCTAAGCTCTATATCCAAAATTTGAATCACTAATTTCTCGACAACTCCGAGTCCGATCTGCACACTCTCCATTTCTTTTCATCAAAATTAATTTAATCGGTATGTAGGTAGGAGTGTGAAAAATACCTTACAACCTATTCTCATACCTACCAAATGTAAAGAAAAGTTATAAGAAAATGAATAAAAAGTTAGTCGGAGTCAAAATTAGCGTCATATTCACATTCAGCATAAGCTTTGGCTTATTTCTGCAGTATGCTGTCTGATCAAGTTCAATGCATATGTTGATAGATTTGTATCAACTATAATGCAGTGTCTCTTCATGGGGAAGTCGTGCACAACTCTTCAAGTATTTTTGCAGAATTTCTTTTCCAAGACGATCTTATTTTCGATTGATCATTATCGGTATCCCACATAAGTTCTTTGGTTTTTTGGTTTCTTGAGTGCATAGAAGATCCAAAATTTTTTTTTTCCCTTCTCCTGGCAAATATTACGAAATGAACATGGATTAACATCAATAATAAAATCCGTTATGTCCATATCTTTTGATAACCAGGCAGAGTTTAGTTCAAGCAAACGGATATTTATTCGACTATAACGTTCCCATCTTAACATAGCACCTTCACATATGGTTTTAATGTGAGGTGATTCACATCTCTTCCAATTATACTCAAAATGTGATTAAGTACGGCATCATTCTTTTCTTTTTTCTCACTTTTTAGCCGAAGATCGAAGAGTGCATTTCGAGAAATTGCCATGTTTGATGAGTGTTTATGTTTGGAAAGATTTTATTTTAAACTAGCATACCCGGCGTGCGTTGTTCTCTTTTTACTTTTGAAATATCAAACGAATCAAATATTAATATTGACATAATTTCCTGATATATTTGACAAAGGTGACTTGATTGATTTTAAAATATTTCTGTAAGTTTTATATTCAAACTAAAAAACAGTCTGTATCTCCAAAACCGGGTCCAATTGTAGCTTATAACCATCCACTTGACCTAATAAGTGCAACAATAAAAATCGGTCCAGCCGTTCTCGAGTTTCGAGTTTACCAACACTTTAAGCGATTCATTTTTATATATAGAGAGATAGAGATATAGATTCTGATCTTAAATACGGTATAAAGAACAAATTTATATTTGTGATTTAATAAGGAAATCAAAAAAATAAACTAAATATTAATTTAGTTATGAATTACTAAATTACATACAATTTGTTGTTTGGTTATCCAAAATTTGAAATAAGAAGAAAAAGATACCGACCTTTGTGAACGACTTGTGCAGTCTATATAATTCGGAAAGGCACAGGTCATGCTTCATACGTCAACAACATTCCAGAAGAAGAAATTCTTGAAGAATTGAAGTCACAGGGAGTATTTAAATATGCCAAACAAATTGACAACAAAGCTATTCCAACTGGAGTTGTGAAGCTGACTTTCAATCTATATAATCATCTTGGAAAAATCAACATATCTTGGAATACAGTTCGAGTTAGGAAATATATGCCAAACACAAAAAGTGCCAATTATCGGGCACACGGCTCAGTTATGCAAAAATCAAACCACGTGTGAAAAATGCAATCTTAAACCAACAGCAAATTGTGAAGGAGAGCACCCAGCCAACAATAAAGACAGAAGACAACAGAAAAATGCTCAATGTACGAAGCAAAAACAAAGTATCATCAAAAACTCTCTCAAACAATCCAAATAACGCAAACGTACTCTGAGTCTGCAGCTTCTACTCTCGCCAACAACGCTTTAAATTTTAAAAAGTACGGAATCATAAAAACCCCAGCACAAATCTCCAAAATAAAGGATACATCTGTAAAAACTAACGTATTACAACCAAACGAAAACAAAAACTAAAATAACATTCCAACAATTACAAAACAACAAACAAATTACGACAATGGAAAAAAAATCAAAAAACAATATAAGCAACATAGCTAATAATTAAAAACAACAGCTCAACAAAAAATACTATTAATATCTCTGACGTAGACTGCGATATTAGTATAGATGAATTCTTATAAACTCGCCTCTCCTCCTTCCCATTTCAAATGCAGTCACCTACGTAATGACTTGTCTTATCGCAGATGTGTACGGTGAATGGTGTTAGGGAGGGAGATAGGGGAATAAAAGAAGAGAAAAACTCAACAACCGACAATTATAGACAAACCTAAACTTTTAATTATCTTATTTTTCGTATGACTATTAAAATCATGCTATGGAACATGAACGGTTACATTAAAAAATACTATAGTCTTCTATTAAACAAGTACAAACCAAACATAATAGCACTTCAAGAAGCTCACATGCATAACACACCTCTTCATATCCCAAACAATTATAGTTTGCACCATAAAAACGACATTGATCTAAATACGCCAAAAGTCAATAGAGGAATAGCATTTCTCATTTCCAAAAACTTAGAACACAAAATTATCAAAATTAACATTTTAGCTGTTGCAGCTGAAATCAAATCTGAAATTTCTTTTATACTAATAAATGTCTACATTTCACCCACTGAAAACTTTGTGGAGCAAAATCTTCTCGATTTCATAAGCAACTTCAACAAGCCACCTGTACTCCAAGGTGATTTCAACACTTGGCACACTTTTTGGGGTTCTCAATCGAACAATAAAAGGGGTAATGTTATAACAAAATTCATAGAAAACAGTAATTTAATTATTCTAAACAATGAATATCACACCAACTACTTAATTCATTCACGACCTTACATTCTGCTCCCCACCTCTTAATCTAAGCGCCACACGGTCAGTCGCAGACGACTTATATAACAGCGACCACTTTCCCATCTTTTGTTATCTCTTCAACAACTTCCTCAACGACATGAGAAAGAAAACCCACTAATACAATTCCAATACGAAGTTTTCAAAGAAATAGCAGACCTTAATATCACCAAGAATACCAACCAAGCAGCTGCCAAATTCTTTAAAATCATAAAAGTATGCGCAAACCTGCAATACAAGAAATTCCTCACAGAACCAGTTTACTGGTGGAATAAAAACCTAGTTGTTCTTCTAAGCAGATACCCTAGTTCTATACATATGCTCAACTACAAAAAAGGCCAACGCAAAATTCAAACGTGAAGCCAAAAGAGCACAAAGGTCAGCCTTCGGAGTTTCACTAAAGAAATAAACCCTAGCACCAGCACGAAAACACTCTGGGATAAGGTACATATATTACATGCCAGACCCCAACAGGTAACACATGCCATTCAGTTACTATAGTCTACCTATTTAGTCAAGCTCACAATACTCCCATTATTCTAATTTTTCACAAATGTTTATAAACAATACAACTGCTTTTATGGCACTTATTCACTGTAATCACACTATAAAACCCTTGGCAAAACTTATCAAATCACAAATAATAATAAATAGTCTCCAAGGAAGCACACCCGGATTCGATAACATTCCATATGAAATACTAAAACACTTACTTCTGACTGGTTAAGGAAAACTAACAGAGCTTTACAACAAAATTCTAGATACCAGCATAATTCCCAAACAAGTCGACAATAATTCCAAACAACAAACCCAACAAAGTCAAATTCAGTTTAAATGGTACCATCCAATCTCACTACTGCTATGCATTTTAAAAGTTTTAGAAAAAATTATCTCCAGACGCATCATGTGGTACCTCTACCAAAAAATGTATTATCACATCATCAATATGCCTACAGCTCAAAAAGAGTCACCACGGACTCCCTGTCAGTTATCGACGATTACATATGCAAAAGTCTTGCCACACGAAACCATGTTTCTATCATATCAATTGATATGGAAAAGGCCTTTAACAGAGTGAGTACACACTACATCCTTAGGCAACTAGTCAAGTTGACCAAAAATAATAAATTTCGTGCGCAGCTACCTAACTAACAGAAGGTTTAGAGTTAAGGCAAATCATACGCTTTTGAGGGAGGATAAACTGCATAATGGTATCCCCCAAGAATCAATCTTGAAAGCAACATACACTGATAAGTGAGCATTGTAAAATTAATTATTTTATCTAAAATTGACTATGGCTTCTGTATATATGGAAAAACTAACAAAACAAAGATCAAAAAAATATCCACTCCTAAATAAATATAATCTTCCACATTGGTATCTTAAAGATGACTCAATAATGCTAATAATAATTGGCAAAATACCAAAAAGAGACAACGCCATACTTACAATACAGAGCGGTTTTCAACTGCATCCGAGATAATGTACCTACATGGAAATTTATCTTTACGGACGGCTCAAAGTCGGACTACATCACAGCTTACAGCGTAATATCCGAAGAAAACCACTACCAAATCAGCCATATTGCCAAACTACACCTCAATCTTCATCGCAGAGGCAGCAGACATACTCATTGCCGTGAAATTTGCAGTAAAAACAAAAAAGTCTAAATTTATCATTTGCACTGACTCGTTGTCAACTCTTTTAGCTGTCAAAAATATCAACAATATCGAATCGATGTCGGCATTATAAGAGACATAATTATAAACTATCACAACAAAATTCGGCTGATTTGGATACCTGTGGCGAAATCAGCAACACGAGCTCCACTTCTACTCCACCACTCTTCCAATAACAATGACATCAAGAACGTAGTAAACACCACAACAGAAGAGAAATTGAATCAAATATGGAACGAATACTCCCACTTTTAAAAACAAGTCAACCCTACAAGAGAAGCACTGAGCATCCCGCCAACTATTAACAGAAAACAATGCGTGTTGTAGAGCAGATTCAGACTGGGACACACAAAGTTTTCACATGCACATCTATTCAACAAGTCACCAACGCCAACTTGCAATTTTTGCAACTCACATCGCTCCACTTCACCAACTACTTACAGAAGCCAGTCAAAGCAATAGATAAAATTGTATACTACTTATAAGAAAACTAAATCTAAATCATAAAATATATTATATATATTGTATATCTTTAGACTAAGTAGAATTAAATTTTCTATAATAGAATAAATAAATAACATACATAAAACATTTAAGGAAAATTTAATTTTACTTGGCACTACAAAGGTATTTAAATGCTTGAATAAGTCAGGAAGAAAATTCATTTCTAAAAGGATTTCCGAGTTACAAATGAATTTGGAATATTCTGACCTTGCTTACCATAAATAAACCAGAACTAATATTCGCAGTTCAAATACTATTGTCAGTACTTAATCTTTCGATGACCTCCTAACCTCTGCGTGGTAAAGTAAATTTTTACCAAAATTCTTCAAAAATGATTCGAAATAATCATGTCTGTAAATATTTTCCTTTAATAGAACTGCAATTTATATTAGTTTATTGAGAACTTCATTGTATTTCTGTAGCAAGACTTTAACTGCAAAAGCTTGGCGATAAAAAAAGCAATGCATCCAACAAGTGTTTGGCATCAGTTCTTTTAGTCTGGTAATAAATCCGATTTTCGAACCAGTCATAGCTTTTGCTTCGTCACCACAAAAAGCTATGCATTTCTTTGCCCAACCAACATTGAAGTTTTATGTAGCTTCAAGTAACATATAAGCACTGAATTGTTATATTTATGGGAGAGCTCATTAGATTCATCAAACTGCAAGAATACAAAAGTACCTTCTTTTATTTTTTATTCGTCATCGATACTTTGAAGCGACCACTGCTCCTCTTTCAGAAAACTAATTAACTAAAGTACTATGATGAGCTCTGCTCGCCAACAAGCCACTAACAATGACAACGAAAAATGCCTATCACAAACACATCAAAGTTGCACCTGTGATCAACATTGTAAGTGATATTGACAAACCAGTTAATGAGATAAATTCAATATTGGTAGCTGCAGCGGAGGTATCAACGCCTGCGATTCTTGTGCACAAGTTCACCAGAAAACCTTTCTTAAATGAGGAAATCGAAGAACTAGTGGCTATTAAACGGCGATTAAGACGAGAATGGCAACATCACAGATCTCCTGCCACTAAACAAAGTCTGATAACTGCAACAAAGAAACTAGTCAAAGCACTAAACAGTGATAAGCTCGAGGCACAAAGGTGCTATACTGAGAATCTATCAGATATAAATACTAGATTATCACTCTGGAAAGCATAAAATTCAAAAAATCCTGTAGAACTGGATTCACCTATTAGGGCACGTTCAGATGAACCATTTGGAGTACGTGTTCCAACCAAATCTACCAATAAACAATTTTCTGGTTCTGAACCAGACAATCTCAACTTATGCAAATATGTCTCTATTAGAAACAAGCTCAAGGGAAATCGAATCTATTATTAAGACTCAACTGAATCCTAAAAAATCTCCAGGTTATGATTGTATTGTTCCAAAAATGACAACAGAAATCCTAAACGCATCTTTTCAATGCTATGCTTCGAATTGGATACTATCCAATGCAATGAAAGAAATCAGATATCATAATGTTTCCAAAGCCGGGGAAGGGTTGGACAAGTTGTTCTTCTTACAGACCTATGAGTCTGCTTCCATGTCTTTCTAAACCATTTGAGAAGATTCCCAAGATTTTATTTTAGTGCGATCAATGCTTTAGATTGATGGGAATAGTGGTGTGATGACTGGTACCTGGTACCTACTTAATTATTTTTGAGCTTTTAGTATATTATCTACATCATTATTATGTTTCTTTACAAAATAGAACCTGTTAACTAAAAATTTTTTTTGTACTTATTTGATTTTTCCAGTTTTTAGGTTTTTTTTTAAAGGTTTATTTTTTATTTCATACGTTTCCTGTAGCATGTTAATTAAATGACATAAAGCGTTTTAAAAAATCACAATTTGATTAAAATTATTGCTTCTTAATTAAGATCTTTCAACTTAAACTCAAGAAAGCCAAATATTCGAGTCGCCGATTGTTATTGTTTATTTCGTTTTGTGTTCATTCGCTCGTCTTCTGCTTTCTAATCATTGCAGACTTACACGATTTGAGTATTAGAACTGTTGCAGTTTTGTAGCAGATAGCTTCTGTTTAGCTTATTACAGACATACACCATTTGAATATTAGAACTGCTGCAGTTTGGAAGCGGGGGTGCAACTGCAAGGTAATGTTGTTGATTGACTTTAACCTGGCGAAGTCCAGCACTATCCTTGTGGGTACACCCCAAGTAGCTCGCAGCCTCCACGTGGCGCTTCTGGACGATGACCAATCTGACATCTGTCAGTTGGTTAGCTGATGCGAGAAGGCGAAAAAATCCAGGCGCGACGGTTCCCAGAATGGGCGGCTTCCTGGTCAGCGTCTGTTCCCATGTCAGGGGCGGCTGTATTAGACCTGGCTGAAGGTAAACGGCTATGGGTAGGATCCCAGACAGAAAAACAAAAATGGAAGTACCAAAAAGTGCGACTATTACGGTGCAAGGTATCGGAAGCCTAGTACCGGCGGCTATGGTGGGTGAGAAAGCGGGCCCCCAGTCGTCGAGATCCTATGACCGCAGTGATGCAGGTGTGGCCAACTTGGCTCCTGTATCATCGAATGCTACAAGTTCAGACTTTCTAGCTGTCACGGACCCTTTTAGGAAGAGCACGAAGACGCCGCGCACCCCAATGGAGACAGAGCAGGCAACGGGTCGAACGGCGGTACCGCCAACAGTGGAAGAAGAGAGTGGCGATGTAGACGTGCTGGAAGCAAACGGTCCCAGCACTCCATTTCTACTTAGCCCCCAATCCAACAGGCGAAACGTAACCGAGGGTGGAGCTGACTCCTTCAAAAAGCTCGGTTGGAAAATTGAAGAGTTGGTCGCAAT
Organism: Amiota communis; assembly: GCA_037043315.1. NCBI lineage: Eukaryota > Metazoa > Arthropoda > Insecta > Diptera > Drosophilidae > Amiota > Amiota communis. The sequence goes on from JBAMAV010000402.1 coordinate 18,901, forward strand.
GTTGGAAAATGGCAAAAGAAGATCTGTCCATCAGCCAATGAGAGATACAATCGATAGTATTAGTCGACTGTATCTCTTGGCAGTACAGGAGATAGCGGATTATGGTGAAACTGCTCCAGGGGAAAAAACAAGAGAGAGTTTTGCGCAGACAACACCCAGCTTATGCGGAGCTAGCGCTCATACGTCGCCGCTGACTTCGGGGAAACCACCCCAAAAGCGCCATCCTGGCAAAACGGGGCTCCCACCAGGTCCGCGTGTAAAGGATAAACCTACGAAGGTATTGGTGCAACCCAATCGACAAACGGGAGGAGATAACATCGGCGTGGGGAAAAAGCAACCCACTTCAAAAGGAGGGCAAAGCGCACCTAAGGCACCGCAGCTTGACCAATGGCAAACGATTGGAAAACCAAAGAAAAAAAGCGTGCAGATTGCTGGGTTCAGAAAGCATATAAAACCAGATGCTTTGGTTATCCATCGACATGAGGAGGGTACTTATGCTGATATCCTGAAAAGGATGAAAGCCGACCCGAATTGTGGTGGCCTTACAGAGTCGGTGCATAGGATTCGCAGAACGCAAAATGGTGACCTTCTGCTAGAGCTAAAGACGAAAGGCGCGGAAACAGAAGAGCTGAGGGTTATGGTCAGTGGTACCCTAGGGCAAGATGCGTCGGTCAGATCTTTGAGCCAAAAAACGACGATAGAGGTCAGGGACATCGACGAAATCACCAGTAAGGACGAAATACGTGATTGTATATTGGAGCGGTTTAGACAAGCTGATGTTCAGAGTTTGGACGTCACTAGTCTAAGGCGGTCGTATGCTGGCACCCAAACTGCAACGATCTCTTTGCAGACAAAGGCGGCAAATATACCCCTCAAGGCTGGTAAGGTGAAGATTGGCTGGGTTACCTGCCGTATAAGATCAAACGTGGCATTGAAGAAGTGTTTCAAATGCTTAGAGTACGGACATATATCTCGATCATGTAAGAATGAGGATAGGTCAAGGTGCTGCATAAAGTGTGGCGTGGAGGGACACATAGCAAAAAATTGCAGTAGTAGCCCGAGATGCATGTTGTGTGCGAAGAAAGATCCGACGATGGCAAGTCACGTGGCGGGATGCAAAACCTGTATTTACAGAGGCATTGAAAACCAGGAAGGTATGAAGGTAATTCAAATCAACCTGAATCACTGTCAAGCAGCGCAGGACCTTCTGCAAAGAACCATAGCGGAAGAGAAGGCAGACGTAGTTCTGGTAAGTGAGCCTTACACGAAGCGCAATGAGTCAGTGTGGTTTGAAGATACCGAAGGTGTTGCTGCAATATGGGCGTGTGGTTCATACGCATTCGAGGACGATGGTACCCGTGCTGCTAACTTTGTTCGCACGAAAATCGGGGGCATTCACTTCTTCAGCTGTTATGCACGCCCAAGCTTTAGACTTCGAACACTTTCTCCACGAACTAGTGACGGAAGCCCGAGGTAGATCTCCAGTGATAATCGCAGGAGACTTCAATGCCTGGTCAACGGAGTGGGGAAGCAGATCTACCAACGCAAGGGGCCAAACGCTTCTGGAAGCTGTGGCAAGCCTCGACATAGTTCTGCTCAACAAAGGTATAAGAAAGCGGGCAGAGAGTCAGTCATAGACATTACCTTTGCAACTAGCAGCGTAGAAACAAACACGAAGTGGGTGGTAAGTGAAGGATACACCCATAGCGATCATCAGGCCATTCTGATCGACATAAGGCGAGGTTCTAGAGTTGTGCAGCAACCTATAACTGGGCCTAGATGGAAAGACTCATTGTGTGACAAGGAAATGTTCCTGGAAGTATTCCGAACACAAGAACTCGGCGTGGGCTCTTCCGATCAATTGGCGGACAGATTGTCAAACATGCTGTCCATAGCCTATGACGCCGCTATGCCTAGGAGAATCCAGGTCAGACGCAGACCAGCATGGCACTGGTGGAATGGCGAATTAGGGGAGGTACGATCGGCTTGTCTTCGCGCACGACGACTCATACAGCGTTCGAGAAGCTGTGAAAATTTCCAACAGCGGCTAGATGAGTTCAGAACGGCCAGACTCGCCTTCCAAAAGGCAGTCAAGTCCAGCAAGTGGTCATGCCTTAAACAGCTTCTCGAGTAGTCTGACATAAATCCTTGGGGCACGGCGTACAGGATGGTGATGTCGAGCGTGAAAGGTTGTAGAGTACCACAACCCACTTGTCCAGCAATGCTCGAGAACATTGTCAGAACACTGTTCCCGACAGCGACCTCAATACTTGATAAAAGGTCTGAGCAACGATCTCTGGATGGTATCCCCAGTGTTAGTTCCGAGGAACTGTCCCGAGCTTGCGATAAAATTCAGGATAGGAAGACTCCGGGTCCTGATGGAGTGCCGAATAAAGTCCTGAAAGCAGCTATTTCGAGTGCTCCAAGTGTATTTATGCAGGTTTTCAACCAATGCCTTCACGACGGAGTATTCCCCAGAAGATGGCGGCATCAGAAACTGGTCCTGATACCAAAGGCTGGTAAGCCACCCAACGAGGCGTCGTCGTATAGGCCGATTTGTTTGTTGGATACTGTGGGCAAAGTCTTGGAAAAGATTGTCTGCAACAGACTTGAACGAATCGTGAACGAGAGTGGCACTCTCTCTGAAAACCAGTTTGGCTTTCGAAATGGTCGCTCGACAGTTGACGCGATAAATAAAGTGGTTGGTATAGCAAGACAGGCAATACAGGGCGAAAGGTGGCTCTATGGTGATAAAGAGTACTGCGCAATCACGCTGGACGTTAAGAACGCTTTTAACTCTGCTAACTGGCTGCTTATTAAAGGGTTCGTCCGTAGAACGGGAGCGCCAATGTACCTTCAAAACATGATCAAGTCCTACTTGTCAGAGAGGTACTTGCACTATGACAGCGAAGATGGAAGTAAAATTTACAGAGTTACTGCGGGGGTTCCTCAGGGTTCGGTGCTGGGCCCGCTCCTATGGAACCTTATGTATGACCAGGTCCTGTGGTTGCAGCTTCCCAAAAACTGCACTTCGGTAGGTTTTGCGGATGATCTGTGTCTGATAGTAACGGGCAAGGAGATAAGGAATATAGAGCAATCGGAAAACTCCGCTATTCTCGCGGTTACTGCATGGCTCAGGTCTTCGAAACTCTCCTTAGCAGAGCAGAAGACAGAGTTGGTTCTGACCACCAGTAGGAAACATATAGAGTTCTGCTCCGTACGAGTTGGTGATCACGAGGTACGGTCCAAGAGGGCTATAAGGTACCTAGGTGTTTTGCTGGATAGCAGGCTATCGTACAAAGAGCACCTGCTGTACGTGAAGAATAAAGCTGCGAGGGTCCAGAATGCCTTATCATGGATGCTGCCAAATATCGGTGGCCCTAAGGCGGACAAGCGCCGGATATTGTCAAGGGTGGTGACATCCGTCATGCTGTACGCTGCCCCCGTTTGGGCGGAGTCGCTGAGAGCTACTACCTACTCGAAAATCCTTTCGACTACATATAGGCGGGCAGCGCTGAGAACAGTATCGGGTTTTCGAACAATCTCAGATGATGCGGCATTGGTACTAGCGGACATGATTCCCATTGACATATTGGCAGATGAAATGCAGAGACGTGTCATGGGCGTCCAGACAACGACGCTAGAAGGCGTGAGCGGCAAGCCTCAACATTGCTTTGGCAGCGGAGATGGCAGAACGCTGAGAATGGTAGATGGACTTTCAGGCTCATCCCGGACATTGAAAAATGGCTGAGCAGGAAGAGCGGGGAAACCAACTACCATTTAACCCAGTTCTTGTCTGGACATGGTGGCTACAGGTTGTACTAATACAGATTTGGCACGAAAATACACCAATGTGCCCACTGTGTGACGAACCGGAGGACGCTGAGCACGTTATGTTCCAATGTGCTCGGTTTCCTGTTCCAGAAGGATATCCGCAGGAGCCAGCAAGCGCATTACAGTTCATGTTAGCAAATCCGGTCAACTGGGACCGGATCTGTGAGCGTGTGACAGCTATTCAGCTAGAGTTACGTCGTCTAGAGAGGGCTAGGCGAAATATGCAGACGTTGCAGAGAGTGCCGGACGGGGGATCGTAGAATACTGACGAGTAGCCACGACCCACGTACGACAAGAACACAACACAATAGGTGACCTACTAAACTAGGACCGATTGACTTTCGAGCAGCAATGCTCCACCTTCCTCCCGACGTATTATCTAATGACAGTTCCGGGAGGACGATAGGACGAGGGGCGGGAGTGTTTAGCGGATTAAAGTCCCGCACTCCGGTTGTAGACCGGGTAGGTTTTCGATGCTTCACTTCCGATA
>JBAMAV010000403.1:0-18658 GCA_037043315.1 Amiota communis
CTATCATTGGCTATGCTTAAGATGTAATACTCTCACGCACCTCCGGTTTGCATCCAACCTTCCTTTCTTAGCATCAATAACGGACACAGTTTGAGTATCAACAAAGAACACAGTTTGACTATCAAATAAGTGCATAGTTTGAGTGGCACTCTATTTTTATTGTTTGTTTAGTGTTTTACTCATTAAAAGTTTGTCATTTAATGTGGGTTTGTATGGGAGGTACCCCTCCTGGTAACCCTAGGATCATGAAATTTACATGGTTGATGAATATGGATCAGAAACTTATAATGTCCGAATTTCAGTTTAATACGTTAAAAAACAAAATTTCAGTTCGATAAGGCGAATTTCTTATATCTTCAGTCATCATCATACTATCATTATAGGCCTCACCCCAAGATTTTTTTTAGTGTGATCAATGCTCCAGATTGATGAGAAGAGTGGTGTGATGACTGGTACCTGGTGCCTACATAATTATTTTTGAGCTTTTAGTACATTATATACATCATTATTATGTTTGTTATCAAAATGAAACCCATTAACTTTTAGTTTTTTTTTACTAATTTTATTTTTAAGTTTTCATAAAATATCCTTTTTCGAACTTTCTGTACAGCGAAAGTGTTAATGACATCGTCAGTTCAAATTACGGGCCATGGAATGTTCGATGAATAGAATTGCTAAGTTTCGTAACCTTTCTTGTCTCATAGGATTTGTAAAATATGTTTTTATGAATTTTAAATTCGAATATGATAGCTCCGCACTAACCGTAGTCACAAATAACAGAAATGTGTGCACACTTCAGGAAAACTTGAAGAAATAAAATAATTCTTCTGAGTCTTATAAAAATTTCGGAATGTTATACCAATTATAACTACAACAACAACAACATAAAATAATAATAAATAAGTAGTAATAATACTTCTCTCGAGTGGTCGGGTCTATATCCTGTTGTCCAAGGACCACTCATTCCAGCAGCAAAGCTGCAGGTATGTACGCAAGCCTACCTTTTTTCCCTGAGATGTTACCAGGCCGTCTGCTCAAAATTCTCTTAATCCGTGCTGGTATTGAACAGACATCCAGGTCCTAAGATCTGGTTCTAGCTCCGTGTGTAGCAAAGCGAGAGTATTGGTACGAGTTCTGGCTCTGTTCAATATTCTAGCTGTATGGAATGGTGTCATCTCAAGTTTTGTTCTGGGTTAAAATCCCTGAAGGATCGGTGGGTGCAGTATATAGCTCCTTGTTGTGCACAATATCAATGTCAATGCCTTTATTTTAGCGGAGGCCACAACCGCCAACACCCTTGGTTGCCCCGCAAATTATTGAGTCGCAGTTCCGCTTCTCATATGGAGCGGGTATGTCCAATCGGTGACCATGCGTTCCAACGCAATACTGTCTCTGTAGAGTGTAATAGTTGTCATAGGTTGTGTACATATGAGGCGTAGTGCTGAGCCTTAAATTCAAAAGGGTTTGGGATAGCGTACTATGTAGCGCCTTACTGTAGGTCTCTAATCAGATCATGATTCACGATTTTGCATCCAGTCATTGTCACCACCTTGTAGCCAATCGAACATTGTCGCCCCTACACTTCTCTGCCACAAAATTTGTTAACACAGCGTGCTCGTAGCCTAGCGTCGTCTCATCTGTTTGATTCTTTTAGGATCATGCAGTTGAATTGCAATGGGTTACTGACTATATGGTTCGGAATAATATCTTGATAGCAGCTGTCAAGGAGACTGAATCAACCAGTTTATGTGGTCTATCGTCCCTTGCGGACTATTTTGTAGTTAGACAAAACAGAAATAGTGAGGGTGGTATGACTTTCATTGTTCCTCGCACGGTCATTTTTAGACCTTTTTCCCTACCTTCTGTCAGTCCCTCTGATATTTTCTAAGAGATTAATATCAATCATAAAAAGGCTAATTGGGATGAATTTGAGCCGTCGATAGAGCATACCTTAAGTCGCTTCCCTTTTCCAGATGATACAAGAGTGGGAGAGAAAGCTTGCAGGTTCGCGATCCCTAAAACTGCTAAAAGGCATATTCCTACAAGTAAATTCCCTCTTTTTAGACCAAAATTTTTAGTTAGTGATGAACGCTTAGCGGAGATGAACCTTGAGATTGCAAAACTTGTCTCGGATCAATGAAAAGCAAAATGGTTTTACCATCTTTAGGCCTGTAGTCGTGGATCTCGTAAGCTGTGGGATACGACTAGACGCCTTCCTAGTTGCCCAACAGTATAATGCTCAATCTTTCATCTTGTTTGAAGGGAAACAAATAGGGAATGTCAAAAATGTGCCTCAATTTTGTCAGCAATTCATAATGCACCCCTCGACCAACAGCAGAGTGAAGCGGTCGTCCATACGTAGGCTAAAGAACAACAAGCCGCAAGTTGTGTTAGAGGAATTTAGTTCTTTGTTTGTTTTTTTTTTTCTTTATTTATTACGCGCCAAACAGGGGTCATTGTGCCCTATAATGCGCTTTGCTTCTGGGTAATAAATATCGCCAGGTTTTTACATTTACTTAATGAAGAAACAATACTTAATAAATAAGATTTTAGTTGCTCATGGCCTATGGAGGCCGGGAAGTAGTCTGGTGCGCCAAGGCGTTGTCTGCTCCATTGCAGCAAAGATCCAAACTGCAGCTGCTGACCGAATGAAAGCCTTTGATTCAGGATGAGGCCTAGGTATTTCACCTTCTTTGATTGTGCCATGGAGCCCCCGCAGAGATGTACAGCCCGTGGGAAATTCCTTCTCAATGTGAAGCACACGTTGGCACATTTGCTACTGTTAATTCTCACGTTCCACAGATTCGCCAAGACTCTAACGAGTGAAGGTATCCTTGGATCTCATCTGCAGCTTCATAGTCACAATGGGAGCTGTAAAAGAAGCCAACGTCGTCAGCGTAAGTGGCCAACAAAGTCTTGTTTGGGTTAATGCACATCTCATCAGCGGAAGAGACAGGTATTTCAGCTGTCAATAGAGAAAATAGTATTGGACCCAGAACGCTGCCTTGGGGAACCGCAGCCACGATGGAATGAGTGTCCGACAGAGCAGTCCGCGATTTGACGCTGAAAGGGTGCCCTTCTAGGTAAGATTGAATGAGTCCGAAGTAATGTGAAGGAAGGACAGACTACACCTCGGCCAAGAGTCCGAGGTGACACACTAGCTCAAAAGCCTGCTCAAAATCTATGAACATAGCGTTACAATACTCATTTGAGTCAAACGCTTGGAGGATATGGTTAGTTACTTGGTGTAGTTGTTCGGTTGTGCTGTGGCCTGCTCGGAAACCGAACTAGTGATCTGGAGTGAGTCCACGGGACTCCACGACAACCATCAACCTGGAGACGAGCAGTCTTTTCCAAACCTTCAAGATCGAAGGCAGGAGACTGATCGGCCGGTATAACGCAGAGTCACTCTACGGCTTGCCGGGCTTATGTATCATTGACAGAACTGCAAACTTCCACACAGTGGGGAAGTGTTGCACTCTTAAGATCGCGTTGAATAACATCGCGAGAAAATGCAGTGCATTCTCGGCCTTGAGTGTTCTGTCGCAGATCATGTCATGGTCTGTTGCTTTGCTTTCTTGAGACTCCTGATAGTTATGGCAACTTCAGTCATTGGGAAAAGGGGGATGGGGAGGTCCAACTGCAGCGGCGCAGACAGTACAGCTTTAATATGTATCTCATCTTCTGGTGAAGCCATATTATGTGGCCTGAAGCGGTCTGCTAGATGCGTTGAAAACACGGTTGCCTGTTCGGCACCGGTACGACACCATCTGCCACTGGTGTCTTTTAGCGGGGCTAGCCTAATCGGCTGACGTTTTACGCTACGAGTGGCTTTCCACAATTAGAAGGGGGCATCGTTACAGGGTATGAGCTATATCCATAGGGTTTTGGCGTGGAGTTTCCTAGTAGCCGAGTTTCATTGAGAAGAACTACGTCGTAGTTATTACTATGTGCGAAGCATTCAACTTCGCGCAGTTTATTGCAGATGCCGTTCGCGTTCCAAATCATAATCTTTATGGAGTTCATTGTTAGTTACGCGCGTTGAGCAAATCCCACTTTCTTGTTTGCATATCACATTTGCTTCTTAATTTTCATGAACCCACTAATAGAGTTATTCAGCGTGTTTAGGGAGGCCAGGAGGGCACTTATTCCATATTCATTGTTTTCATATGCGTAATTTTTAACATCTATGAATTCAACTCATCGTCAATCATTATAATTGTTTCAACTTCTCCATCTGCCAGCAACCATTCTGCAAGGTATTCGCGATATTCAAAGCAATTTATTTTTAGACTACGAATTTGATAATTGCTCTCATATGTACATCTTATTGCTAGATCGAAGTTATCATATCTATGGGAAAAATGTCTATAAAATGGTTATTCGCTCTCGATAATTCCGGCTATATCAGCTTCTTTTTGAATGAGTTCTTGCTTGAAAGCCTCACTAGCCTCTTGAGTTGTAAATTTTCGTGAAAATAGCGGGCTTGTTGTTGTTGTTGCTGTTATTGCATTTTCGAATAGATCATCACCTAGAGGAGGACTCGGCTTCAGAAATGTGAAATCGAGATTGATTTTAATTGCGTCGTTGCTTGGAAAATTAAGTATAATACATTTTTGATGTTGTTGCTCAAGTCAACAAGTGATAGAGGAATTGGTATTGAATAAAAACCTTTAACAAGTGAAAATATAGTTAAATCATCAAGTTTTATTGATACTGGTGTTAAATAAAAACCTTTGCAATCTAATCTCCAAATAAAGAGTATAGTATTGTCTTCATTTTTTGCATTTTCTTATTTTAATAGTGCGCACAGACTGACTATTCTTTATGAAGTCTAAATGAAGACTAAACTTTTTTTTTGAATATGATTCTCTCTTCGCATATATTTGCTGAAAATTTTAATTATCAGTTTCACAATTACTTGAAATTAAAGAATTTATGACATTGTTGTTGTTGTATTTTTGTTTTGTTTAATATTTATAATATTACATTGTCTTCCTTAATACACATAAATACTTTGTATTAGCAATCATGTAATTAAATAATATTACACTGATGATGCTACCGAAATATCGGAAGAAATGTGCTCAATTGTGAGGTCATAAATATTAGGTAGTGTTTTTTCTGAGCTTTTTAATGAGATAGAAGCCGCCGACAGTCAACTATATCCTGACTAACAGCAAAGCCTGAGCCTGTACTGTTTGTTAGTGTTGTCAATGTGTTTACTTGTTCCATCTTGTTGATTATGTTGTCAGAAACTAAATTTTAGCTTGAATGCGGAGTCTTTTTTAAACACAAAACTTGACACTAAAAAAGCTCTAATCATCTATTGTTTTCTCTCCCCCTCTTTTATATTAAAAATTGCTCAACATTCTATCTCTCAGCTTATAGTATTGTTTTATAATCTTTTGAACTTTGTCTATTATGGTCTTATAGTAAAAGCAAAAACATGTGTCACATGTATCCTTTGTTAATGGTGTGGCTAATGAACAATGAATGTGGCGAGAACACGAATCCAAATTTACTATACCATACTTTTCATCTTGTTTTTGTTGTTGTTCTTCTTCTCGTTTAAGAAGATTATATCAAAAGTATTGAAAATATTCTTTTGATTCTTCCATGAATACAATGTCTTCAGGGAAAATTGTTTTGTTAAATTCTTTATTGTTTATATGAGCAACAATATCTTTCAGAATTCCTTTATTCATTTTTCTTCTTTTTGTGCATGTGAGTAAGTAAAATTTCAAATTATGCGATGAACTAACCCGTTCAAGGGACTTTACTCAATTAATCGATCATGAATTAACAAATAATAAGCTTTAGTATTGCTGGGACAGACGGTTGATAATTCAATAGTCGCCGAATGTCTATCGGTCCTATTTTAACTGCAGTATTTTGATAAGAAAGATCGATGACAGCAATAGGTGCATTTTCTTAAATTGGGTTGGTGTGAGAAGTGGTTGAGCTTCTTTCAGATAGTAGCTTTCTTGAAATTTTGTATACATATCATATAGAGTAGCAAAATGGTTTCGATCCGATTTTAATTTTGAATAATAATAGGGATACACATCTGAATACAAGTGAACTGTCAAGTTTAATAGATTGCTTTAAATAAATTTTCCATTCTATTCAAATCTTATGATTGCAAAACGAGGACGCTCTCTATTAGCAGCCAATTTAATACTCCAGACATGAGTCGTACCATTGACAACCGATGGATTCATGTAACAATCCCAGTTGAGTTTCCATTTGTAATGATATTATACATTTGTAACTTAGCTTCAGCGTTGAGAGTTATATGCGGTATTTTCCATGTGATATTGTGGATAGTAAACGCAAGTTCCAATGCATCTTTTTGTAAACAAATGAGTTATCCATAGTTTTAGAGATAAGTAGTACCTATTAATTCATGTTTACTATTTAGTATGATCTTTATTAAAGTCCTCAGCAAACCAAGTAAATTTTTGAGTGGTAGAGTGAAATTAAAGAAACCTTTGCTGCCTGCATCTCTAGTTGATCCATTGTTTAACGAAACATAATTTTGTAATATTGTGGTAATACCCACCTCTCGCGTTCGATCTATTTCAACTCCATTTATTTAATAACGAATCTCATTAAACAGGTATGCCATACAATTATTTTTGAGTGTACCTTGTTCAGTAATGGTTTTATTAGCTAAAGTAATCAATCTTTCAATGTTGAGAAAGATCTTGATTTTGAATTGTTATTCGCACTTCATCGTTAGGATTATTGTATTGTAAATATGGCAAGTGACTATGATACTCTTTTTTTATTATACTGTCATTCGAATAGGGCTTCTCTTGAACATTAAGTATATCAATCATTTTGATGATTATCTAACCAATTTGAAGCCCAATGATTTTAAAAATAATTTATTTTCGCTTGAGCATAGATAGGTTGTGAGGAATTTCATCCATTTTATAGCCAGGTGAAACATTGATAGCAAACTCATGTAATGTATGTGCTTGTGCATTATTAAAATATGAACCACAAATGATATTACATTCCAAACGGAAGGTGTTTACTTTAAGAATATTAACAGACAGATCCGAGATATGACGAATGTTGTTTTTGAGTACTCTCTTTTTTAATCCAAATAGTTGACCGATAGAACGATCTTTATTGAGTTTATCGGTAAACTCTTACTAAATAATTCTACTTCAAGAGTATAATTGTTGCTCTGAATTTCCAAATGATCAATCTTTCCAACTTTTGTTGCTAATTCTTTCAAAATGAAATCAGTAATGTCAACAAGCTCATATGAGCCTATCGGTATCTCGATTAAATGATTGCCAATGTCAAATCAATTGTTATCATAATCCACATTAGTAATTGAATTATACATATGGAAATCAATTAGAGAACATTCATATTCTCTATCTAATTCGATAGGCGGAAAATAATCCGCTTTTAAAATAATAGAGTTCTTACCTGTTAAAGTTAAAGTTGTTACCATTTTGAGAGGTAATAACTTATTGAAATAAAACAAAATAAATTATGCTTTTTTTTATTATTCATTTTATTTATTCTTCTTCTTTGCTTTTTACAATACTTCATTTTTATTTATCTATGAGTTTTGTTCATTGCAAAATCTTCACTTAAATATGTTTAAAATTCATTAAATAATAATAAGGCGCATATTATTCTGAATAATTCTTTCATTTGTTTGGGTGATTGGAAGTTTTTTTCTTCCTCCAAACACTGCTTCCATTCATTGTCGTCGGATGCTATACCTCTTGCATGGAATGCTTCTAGAAATACAACATTCTACGTTCTAAGGTCTTCGAAGCACTTTGGACCGCAAACATGTAACAACAAAATTCTTAAATGAAAAAGTTCAATTTCTTTAGGGGATACCACATATGTGCGGGAAATAATTTTCTCTCCTCCACGTGATTGTTTTTTTCATTTTTTTTTCCTATCATACCAAACATAATGAACTGGTATTTCATTATAAAGATATTGATGCGCAGTAGATACATACTCTATTTAGTTCAAAAAATGCTAACAACTTAGTATTTCTAATGTAATTAACTGCATTTTGTTCTTGCCCTGGTCTGAAGATAACATTTTGTCTATTTTACAAATGTATACTCGTATGTAAACTATAAATTGTATGGGACTGATATTTCATACTCAAATAAAGTATAATGCCTTTAGCTGCATTGCTATTTAGCTGCATCGTGAAGATAAGTGCATTAAATATGTGAAATCTGACAAAGAATCGAAGTTTTGTATGTAGGATTTTATTTTAGCAACATTCGGATAGTTGCATTTTTAACTTATGTTCCTCGTTTGGTGGTAAAGTTGTATGTTTATTATGCAAAAATTTATGGCTTTTAGCCATAAATTTATTATTATAAAAGAATAGCGTTTTTTGTATATTTATTGTTTGTTTGCGTCTTATAATATTGCTGCGTCAAGAATGCGATATCTATATATATATATATGTGTTAGTCAATCTTCTTATTATTATTAGTGTTGTTAGTCTATGTAAGTAGTGTTGTAATTCTGCAGTGTGCACAAACACGACATGTTGACGTCAGAGGGCGCATCAGTTGCCGCCACAGATACTCCCCCACTTTAGTATTTTCTACGATAATGCAGATGTTTTCCCTTTTCTTGCGTACGTATCTTTGGCGAACCAGTTTTGAAGTAGCGCGAACTCCAGGATGTGCTAGATTGTGCACAGATTGAAAGATACTTTGTCTAAGAGGTGCTGGTATGTACGACCGCATAGCCGAAGTGCATGTGTCGCAGACTATTTCAGTGTTAGCGTCAAATGTGATCTTTTCTAGTTTCATCGAAGTATGTTGAAGTTGTTGCAATTCTGGATCATTCTCTTAGTGATTTTGAATCACTTTAATATCGACGATTTTAGGTGTTGTTATCTCACAGACGCGTGATAACGCATCGGCTGCTATGATACGTGAACAATATTAGTCGAGAATTCTGATTTAAAGCTAAGTTGAGGAAGTTGTCGAGGTGATGCCTTCTCTAGTTTTTGTTGGAATGCGTATATGAGTGGCTTGTGGTCGGATTTTATTACGAACTGGCGTCCATCTAGAATATGTCTGAAGTGTTTTATAGATAGATATATAGCAAGCAATTCTCTATCGTAAGTGCTATAATCTTTCTGTGCTGGGTTGATTTTGGACGAAAAAAATCCAATTGGTGTCCATTGGTTTTCTTGAAATTGATCTAGATGAGCACCAACAGCGGAATCAGAAGCATCGGTAGATAAACAGAGTGGTGCGTTAGGTGACAAGAATGTGAGTTGTACCACCTTTGTTATGCTATCTTTGCAATTTTGAAATGCTTCTTCTAAGTCTGAGGTCCAAACGATTCTTGTTTTGTCGTTTTTAATTGACCTTTTGCAAATGCTATTTAGAGGAACTTATGACTGTGCGGCATTCGGTATGCATTTGCGAAAGAAGTTTATCATACCTAAAATCCGTCGTAAGTCTTGTATAGTCTCCGGTTTTGGAAAGTTTGCAATAGCTTCGACGCGATCAGATGGTGGTATAATGGCGTCAGAGTAGAAAACTGATTTAACTTGCACATGACTGCTACTTCTGCTGCTGTTGGGTACTTCATTGAATGTATTATAACTTTGATTGTAGGCATTTTGTATTTTGTTAACTAAACGACCGAGAACGTCGAAGACCAAGATTTAAATCTATCCGTTTGAGACCATATGTGTTAATTATAGTGTCAGTTGCTGAACATGGAACTACCGAGACAACACATTCTGAGTCAACGAGAAATGTTGAATTGCTATTGCGGTCGCGTATATGCAGTCTTAGTTATTTGGTGCTTTGATTTGTTGTGCTGTCGTCAGCTGCTTGAACCGACGACAGCGGTATTAGTTTTTCTGTTGTGGTTGAGTTCGTGCGGTAACAACGAACTCGCAAGGTTGCTCACATATATATGCTGACATTCCAAATCGTGTATGATACCGACAGACTTTGTTGCGATACGCACTTCTATTGCGTTGTTGTGATGATTCACGAGGTCTGGCTTCGTTCTGGGCAAGATTGGCGGTAAACTCTGTTAGTTTACTGGTGATTTAGTCTAGCTTTGTCTCCAGCAAGTTATTCTGCTTTCCATTTTGGTAAAATCAGGTTACGATGCAGTATTGAAGTGAACGTTGCTCTTGCTATGTGACATTGCCATGACGTATGATGATGTTAGCAAATTGTCCATTATCTGATCAGCAATTTCAGCAATGTTGTCCAAATTTTCATTTCTGCATGCTGATAAAATGCATCTTATGCTGTTTGTCATGCGCTGTAGCCACAACGTCCTGAGTCCACCTGTCGAAATGGAGTCGTCCGCCAAATCCCTCATTTCCCGCAATAGCTGGCTAGGCTTTTTATTGGTCAATTCCAATTCGGTGAGGAGTTTAAATAACTTTCTCTCTCTCGACTCACCAAACCGAGTGATCAATGTTTTTTTTTAAATTGTCGTACTTGCCCGTTTCTGGTAGGTTTTTGGCAACATCCGATACTTGTTGTAATGTAGATGCGTCTAGTGCAGTAATCACTGCATAATATTAAGTTAGATCTGCCTTAATCCCATTCACATGCAATAGCGCGTCCACCAGAGTGAACCACAATTCCGGGTCTGTTTGCATGAATCGTGGAAAGCAGATTGAGCGGATTGCATTCACACCCCCTTCTAGTTCACCGGTTTTGTCCGTATTGTGCTCCAACTTTTTGGTATATGCAGTATTTATGTCAGATGATTTTGTTGCCGTTGTTGTTATTGTTGTAGGATTGGTAGAAGTTGCTGTACCTGTTTTATTCTCCATTTTACTTGGCAAATGAAACATTTGTTTGTGTTTATGATTTTTTTTTGTTTTTTTTTTTTTTATTTCCCAATAGACAAAGTACATTTGTTTTGTTTCTTATTATATAACAATACATTAAAAAAAAACACTAATACTTTTTTTAACATTGAAAAGGGGGTATATATTTGACAAAAACGAACATTTTCGAATTGTCAGTTTGAAATAATATGGAGGGATTGGTTTATTTTTGAGTACTACTTGCGGCTGCCCCACTCTCGCGAGATACCGCAACAACCCAAGACCAACACATGTACATATTAGTGTAGGTATAATATGTAATATGTAAAGTTAAAATGTATGAAATAGAGCAGCTACGTTAAGTCCACTGGTCTGCTCCTGTTTAGTCTTCTACGTCTTGTTAATTCGTCTGAAGGAATGTCAATCATTTAAACGTTGGAATGTCGTTCTTAGGTGTTATGGTATCTTCTGCTTGCATTGTTGATTTCGTCGTGCACCATTTGTACACCGAGGTCTTTATGTATGTCATAATTTGTTATGTACCAGTCAGCATTAACTATTGCTCTAAGGATTTTAGATTGTTGTCTTTGTATTATATTTACGTTCGTTTTCCTGGCAGTACCCCATAGTTGTATGCCATACGTCCATATGGGCTTAATTACAGATGTTGAAAGTAGTAATTTCCCATAAGTATTAAGTTTTGAATGTCTGTTGAAAAACGGATATAACTGCCTGAATTTTAGTACAAGTTGGTCATTCTTTTTCTGGATGTGATATTTCCAAGTCAGTTTGCTGTCAATATGCATGCCCAGGTACTTGGCCACGTTGCTTAATGGAATGTCAGTACCTTTTATTTTTACTTGTCTTGGCTGATAAGCTGTCCGTAAAGTATATATCACTTGCAATGTTTTCATTTTGTTTATCTTAATTTTCCATAAATCAAACCAAGTGCATGTTTCGTCCAATATTGCTTGCAGCTTATCTATTGCCACATCAAGCTTTTTGTTTGAGCACATAAGAATAGTGTCGTCAGCAAAGGTGGGATTGGAATGTCATATGTATATATAGTATAAAGTAAGGGCCCAAGCACGCTTCCCTGTGGGACTCCAGCTTTTATCTGCCTTAATGTAGAGGTTTCGTCCTTACACCTTACATAGAAGTAGCGACTATCAAGGTAGCTCCTGATGATATCACAAAGATCATTTGGTAGGATAGTCTTAATTTTTTTAAGAAGTCCGGCGTGCCAGACTTTGTCAAAAGCTTTTTCTATGTCCAAAAAAACACCTACACAGTATTTTTTGTCGTCTAGATCTGATAGTATCTAGTGTGTCACTCTGTGGACTTGCTGTATTGTGGAGTGACGTTGTCTAAATCCGAATTGGTGATCAGGTATAATTTTGTTCACATCCAGTATTGGTTGAATTCTGTCAAGCAAAAGTCGTTGAAATACTTTTGATAATGAAGGCAGAAGGCTTATTGGCCTATAAGATGACTTCAAAGTTGGATCTTTGCCCGATTTCGGTATAGGTATTATTTCAGTCTTAGTCTTAGTACTGCGTTAAACAAGTTTCTTATGTATATAATTCAATTTGGAGGAAGCTCTTTTAGTAATTTAACAGTTATTTGGTCATATCCTGGAGATTTTTTGTGACTAGTACGCTTTTCAATGCAGTGTCTTATTTCGTTAGCTGAGATTTTTCTTAATTTGTATTGCGGTGGAGGAGTCCTGTTAGAAAAATTAGTAAGATTAGCGTTGCTGTTAATTTGGTTTTCAGTAAAAATCTTTTCATAATAGTCAGCAAGTTGGGAAGCTTTGTCAGAGTTGGTTCTAGCCCATGTCCCATCCGACTTTTTTAGTGGCGGCTGGTGAATGGTGCGATTCGTTAAGTCTTTAGCTGCTTTCCACAAAGAGTAATTAGTGTCAGACGTTGGAGTTAGTGATTTTAGATAATTTTCAAATTGTTCATTTTTCCAAATTTTAAGTCTGGCTTTTAGGTCTTGAATCGCTTTGTTAAGTTTTGCTTTATCATTTGGAGCTCTCGTCATTTGCCAAGTCTTACGCAGTTTGTTCTTGCTTACAATAAGGCTTTTTATTGAGTGTGGAATGTTATAGCTGTCCTCTGTTGGTTTTAGTTCGGGTGTTGCTCTATCAACTGCTTCGTTTATAATGTCATTTAAGTGTATGATTGTTTTTTCAATATCGTCTGATTCCTTAAGAGGTACATTTATTGCTAGGTTGATATCAGTGAATTTTTTATAAGAGTCAGTTCGTTTATTATACATCTTGCATGGGGGCAAAACATTTTTTATTGAGCAATTATAATTAATTTGCATCGGAGAATGGTCAGAAGAAAGTTCTAATCGAGAGTCAATTTCAAAATGTGCCATATTCATATTTTTTATAACACAAAAGTCAATTAAGTCAGGTATCTTTGTTCAATCAGTTGGCCCATATGTGGCCTCTCCAGTACTCAAATGCGTTCCTCCAATCATTTGAATTGCACATTGTAAATTTTTTCCTTTCGTATTTGTCAACCTTGATCCCCAGTTTACATGTTTGGCATTATAGTCTCCTCCAGCGATGAACATTTGGCCAAGCTCAATAAAATAGTCCTTAAATTGAGCTGTTGTGATTATGTGTCTAGGTGGACAATAGATAGCTGCTACTGTAAAAGATCCATATATATCTTGCAGCATCAATTTGGTCGACTGTATGTGTGCTTGTTGATAGTCTTCCAGTTCAACGTGTCGTATATTATTTTTGATAATAATAGGAGAGCCACCATGACCTAAACCATCCGGATGATTTGTTCCATATATTTTATAGTCGGGAATGCTTAGGTGGTTATTTGTAAGGTGAGTTTCCGATATAAGTGCAATGTCAATTGAATGCTCATTTAAGAAAAGTTGGAGTTCTAAAATATGTTTGTGTAGTCCGTTCGCATTCCAAGCAATTATTCTTAACTTATTGTCCACTTTGTTCGACAAGCTTTGTTACTAAAATTGTTATAATATTCATCATGTTAGCCATTTGTTGGATTAATTCTTTCATCATGTTTTTAAGTTCTGAAATATCTTCAGATGGGATGGTATGATTGTTGTTTTGCTGGGAAGAAATTTTGTCAGTAGTAAGATTAACACTTAAATCTTTTTTTTCTTTTTTTTTTCAGCTGGTCGATTGGTTGACTTAATCTGAGAGGAGGAAGCAGAAACCTGCGAATAACTGATTCCTTTCTGCACTTTGCGAGAGGTTACGGAATTTTGCTTGTTTTTTGTTTCATCGGTCAATGTTTTGGGTCGAAGAGCAGGAAACCTTTGAATTTTTAATGTTTTATAGATTTCGCAACCTTTATAATTGGCTGTATGAGCTCCACCACAAAGAGCACATTTTCTTTTCTTTGATGAATCCATTTGACAGTCAATCGTGCTGTGTTTTCCCGCACGTTTAACATAAACAGGATCTTTGGTACAGTAGTTTCGTGTGTGTCCGTATTTTTGACAGTTAGAACATTGCACTATCGTTCTCTTATTATGGGGGCCTCAAATTGTATTTTGGTGTGAAGTAATGTAGTTATGTTATAAATGTTTTTATTGTTAGGGCTGGCTTTGAGTTCGAGTGAGAACAGGGGAAGTGACTTATTTGTGGTTTTTTGTCGAATATTATATACATTCGTGACATCATGGCCTAATTCTTTCAGTTCTCGCTTAATTTCGTTGGTGTCAGATGATTGGTGAAGGTGTCTCAGCATAACTTTAAAACCGCGTTCGTCTTTAGTCTTAAATGTATAGTACTTGGTATTTCTAGCTTTTAACATTTTCATTATTGTACTATATTGTTGGGGTTCAGTCACTTGGATACGAACTTCATTATTGGGCAGGGATTTAAGAATATAGTTTTTCTCTATAACTTCATTAATAGCATTAGTGAGAGTATTAATGTCTTCTACCCCCTGCACATAAATAGGCGGTGGCTTGCTAACTTTAGGAAGCTGTTTGGTTTCGTTTTGTGCATTACGATTTGAGGACTTAGGATCTTCGCCGTTGTTGTCGTCTTTTTCTGCTAGCAGTGCGAACATATTGCTAGTTTTAGGTTTGCTGAACCAGTAATCATTTAGTTTTGTTTGTGTATTTTTGTGCAAATTGGTTTTGTACTTTTTGTTATTGTTTTCTTCTATTGATTTGCCTGGAGATTGCGTAGTTGCTGGTGTTGTGTACAGTGGAGTTTGTGGGGATGGACATTGGCTGCTCCATGGTAGTGGATTTGTGGTGCCTATGGTATCAATGCACAGAAAGGGAGAACAAGAACTAGCTCTTCGCTCTGGCGATTTGATGGTTAAAAATGACGCATAATTTTTTTTTAGGGCCAGGAGATACGATCGGAAAATACGCATTCCTGGTTGGCTTTATAACGTTGTTGTCGTTGGGTTTTTGATGAGCGATGAGCTCATCTTAGTGGTGATTTTTTTTTTACATATTATTTTTTTATTTGCTTAACGTGAAAGTGTTTGATTATTATGCGGACACAATTTATTGAGCGCAAAACACGTCTACACTGTTCAAATGACAAATAAAGAATGTGTTTATGATGGTACGCGTAACTTTACACTTTAACAAATGCTACTGATTTCTTTTATACTTTATCCTTTTTTAAAGTTCGGGGTCACCAATTATGGCTTTTAGCCATACATTTATTATTATAAAAGAATAGCGTTTTTATAGTATATTTATTTTTTGTTTGCGTCTTATAATATTTCTGCGTCAAGAATGCGATATCAATATATATATATATGTGTTAGTCAATCTTCTTATTATTATTAGTGTTGTTAGTCTATGTAAGTAGTGTTGTAATTCTGCAGTGTGCACAAACACGACATGTTGACGTCAGAGGGCGCATCAGTTGCCGCCACAAATTTTCTTTAGCTGCGCAGTCTGTTGGTTGAATTTTTTTGTGATCGTTATGTTTTTTCTAGTGAATGGCAATATTTTTGTGTTTTTGCGCATGTCTGTTAATTCGTAAAAGATAGCTGATAAGCACACCTTTGAGTGTTTAAAAAGAAGTCGGTGATTTTTGCAAAATGGGTAAAGCGAAGCGCATTCAATGTTTAACAAATAAAGTAAAATTAGCTATACTTGACGCTGTTAAGAAGGGGACAGAAAAAAATGAATTGGGTAAAAAGTAATCGTACAATCCAAAAAGAGGCCAACATACTTGACGCTGTTAAGAACGGGACAGAAAAAAATGAATTGTGTAAAAAGTATAAAGTGGATAAATCCACAAATAATCGTACAATCCAAAAAGAGGCCAACATACTTGACGCTGAAATGAATGGTGTAAAAAGTATAAAGTGGATAAATCCACAATTAATCGTACCATCCAAAAAGAGGCCAACATACGAGATGCTGCAGTTTCTTCAGGATTGCAACGAAAGCAGCAACGAAAAGGGGTACATGATTCTGAGGAAGAGGCTTTGTATATTCTGGTGCGAGCAAAGCAGTATTGGATCGCCATTTGGTTCTTGCCAAAGCAAAAGTCTTTTTTAATAAGCTCAATATTGAGTACGATCCGGATGCTGACTGGCTGTGGCGCTGGCGTAAGCGCGATAACATTAAATTTGGAAAGGTACATGGCGAATCAGCAGAAAGTTACAATGCAGCAGCATGTTACTTTTCATGTGATAACTTACCTAATTTACTGAGCCAGTACAGTGTAGAAAATGTATTTAATGCTGACGAAAGCGGTCTTTTTTTATAAAGCGATGCCAAATTCAACGTTCTTTCTGCGCCAAAAGGTCAAAAGACCCAAAAAGTACGACTAACACTGCTTTTCATAGCCAACGCCACAGGAACGTACAAAATAGCGATTGCTATTGGCAAATCAAAATCGCCATTAGTAGTTGTGGAATGCGCATTCTACTGCATATGCAATTTACACCAAAGCATATGCACATCAACATTGATGTGCCTACTGATACGTATCAGATTCGACAACAACCACAAGGAAAATGACGTCATTCAGGGAATTGCAAGAACTATTTGCATATGTTGCAAAATGTTATAAATTATGTATTTTTCACAAATTTTTAGTTATTATTTAACCAACGTGCTCGCAAGTTCCTTGTGTGTGTATAACCAAAACAAAAAACAGCTGTTCGTGATGCAAAATATCCGGTGTGAACAAAAAACCCCATCAACGTGATGTACTTTGGTGTAAATTGTATATGAGCTGCAGTATAATGCGCATTGCTGTGGCCGCTAGGTGGTGCTTTGAACTTCCACCGTTGACCGCTAGATAAGTGGAAGATCATGTTAAAATCAAAATTACTTCGCCATCTTGGTGAGGAAAGTAGAAGTCCTCTGTTTACATTCCACCTACCAACAGTTATATCTTGTGTTATTAGTGCATGTTAGAAGATGGAAAATTTAAAATTCAATTCAGGAAAGTAGAAGTCTGACCCTTTTCAAGGTTCAACCTTTTGACTACATTCCTAACTACCTTCCTACATTTATGTCTTGGGTTATTAGTGTATGTTAGAATATGGAAAATTTAGACTTCACTGTGTTGATCACGTCTGTAAATTTCTAATCCTTTTCTCCAGGTCTGACCTTTTGACTAGACACTTAATTACCTATCTGTATTCTCATCTCATGCAACCGGGACATGTAAGATCAAATTAAAATTTTGACTTCCTGCACTATGTTGATCATATGTGTAGAATTCCGACCTTATCAGACAGGTAGTCTCATCAGGTGTCTCTGCCACTCTAATATTATTTTCATTTTTGGACACGGAACATATAATTGTAAGTGGATATTGAAGCTGTTCTCCAATTGTCAAGTGTTTTCTCGGATGATTGCATGAAACAATTTCACAACTAGTTGAAATTTCAATCCCTGAAATCAGAATTTCACAATTAAATGAAACATTTCTTTTTTTATTTATTTTTTTTTTTGTGTCAATAGTTATTTATTTATTCCAATAGATGATTTTTATTATAATATTTAATTCATTTTTATTTTTATCTTAATGTAAATATTATTTATTATCTTTGTTACACTTCCGCTAATTGCAGGGAATGTGCCCCAATGTGATCTCATAAAAATGAGTGGATTCTCTAATCCTCTAAATGAGATGGAAGTTTCCTTTCTTAATTGCCGCAATGGACGAATTCTTAAGCGAAGAATACCTTATAGAAAGGTATAGTATATGGTCCGCCAACTCCACCACAATGGTATCCTAGCAGCATTGTAAATAGGATACGGCCTCTGTGGAGTTAAGTATAGGTTTCCTTTCCTTACTTTAAAAATCCTCGAGGCAGTCAGCTACATTGAGACTTAATACTTTATCCATTATGTATGTTGTGTTGTTGAGAACTAAATTTAATTTTGAATACTCTCCCTTCTTTTATACCAAACATTTTCTTCTTATTTGAGTGTAACCACTTAATATTTCTTTCTTTTATATTGTATTATACTTTACTCATCATACTATCTCTCAACATAAAGTATTGTTTGATTATTTTTTCAACTTTCATTATTCTCCTTTCGTAAATATTACAAAAACATGTATCAACAATATCTAATGAGAATGTTTTTGTATATGATGAGCAACAGTTGAGTGGATGGTTTTGGAAAGCAATTTTTGAATCTTCCAAGAAGTCAACATCTTCCGGGAAGGAATTAGGATAACAATATATTTCTGAGTATCATTATCCATTTTTATACTCTTCACGGGAGTGAATAGTATTATAAGTTTGTCATGAAGTTTGTAACACACAGAAGGAGACATCGTACACCACATAAAGTATATATATTTGTGATCAGCTCGAT
>JBAMAV010000405.1:0-18291 GCA_037043315.1 Amiota communis
AATATAGATCAGAAATTTATAGAGTTCGATACGTTAAAAAACAAAAAACCTTTTTCTAACAGGAACGTTAATTTAAAGGGTGGTTTGTATGGGAGGTACCCCACCTAGTAGCCCTAGGATCATAAAATTTACATGATTCATGGCCATAGATTACAAACTTACAGTGTCCAAATTTCAGTTAGATATGTTAAAAAACAAAAAAGTTTTTTTTTATAAGAACATTAATTTAAAGGAGTGTTTGTATGGGAGGTACCCCCCGTAGTGGTCCGATTCAGCTGATTCCGATAAAAAGAAACCTATGTGCGAAATTTCAGCTCTCTAGCTCAAAAACTGAGGGACTAGTTTGCATACATACAGACAGACAGACGGACATGGCTAAATCAACTCGTCTCATCGAGCTGATCACAAATATATATACTTTATGTGGTCTGCGATGTCTCCTTCTGTGTATTACAAACTTCGTGACAAACTTATAATACTATTCACTCCCGTGAAGGCCAAAGGCCTCATTAGCCAGTGCTCTTTTTTCTAGTTAAGAACGTTTTGTAAATTTTATTAGATTTATTAAAATAAAGTAAATAAATAAATGTCTCACACTACAATATTTCATTTAACAAGATTAGTGTTTGTACAACGTAATTGTACGGGCAAAGCTAGTCATAGATTCTGTGTTCTTGATATTAAAAATAATTTGGCTTCAGAGACTTCACATAGTAGTCTTGCAGACAAAGAATAACTGAATTATTTAATACTTAGGGACAATAGCCTTTCCTTTGTTTTTCCTTTAACAACACGTTGGAATACTTCTTGTACTTACAATTGGGTAAGGGAGTTTGTACAACTTGAGACTATGTTATCGATATCAAAATCATTGTGCACTATTGTGAGTCACACAGATTTGTAATCAACGAATAACTGAGTTTCACACGGACCGTTGAAGCCTTTCAACACTAATTTGTTATTCTTGGTGAAAGCTTCATAGCATCAACTTCTCTTGAAAAATTTTTTTTGAAACATATATTTTTGAATTCAAGAAATGGCCAATAAAGAAATCATGGCAGAAATACTTCAATTGTCACAGTCTGTTAGCAATAATGGTTGGTAATAAGAAGGCGATTATTCTATAAAGAATATTAATTAATAATTTTCATATAAATTTATTCTAGAATTTGAGCAAAAGAAATTTTATTTCGTCCATTTCAATTATTTTGCCAAATCAGTTAGCAATTTATTGTATATACCAGCGGAACTTTGCATTTGTGAGTATAGCATTGCGGGATCCTTACAAAGGTCATATACGACTCATGTAATCCCAGAATTAGGTGAGTCCCACAAAGCTATTATTATTAAAAAACCAAAATAATCATTGGCTACGCAAAATGATTTAAACATTATCAAAAATGATTTGTATGCAAGTTTAAAATCCGATTTTGGTATCCCATTGACTAAGATATACTT
Organism: Amiota communis; assembly: GCA_037043315.1. Lineage (NCBI taxonomy): Eukaryota > Metazoa > Arthropoda > Insecta > Diptera > Drosophilidae > Amiota > Amiota communis. Next base: position 1,459 of record JBAMAV010000405.1, read on the forward strand.
ATTTGGATACCGTACTATGGGTCTTGCTAGTGAAAATTCAGATTTGGATATTTATGTAGAGACCGGTAAGATCTTTTTATAATATTTTATTTTGTAAATCGAAATGGTGCCGCATATTAATACAGATACGGTTTAGGTAACAACTTTTATGATTTTTCTGAGAATACTTCACCCAAATTGACAACGGAAATAAAAAAAATATCTACCGGAATCAATAAAATGCCAAATGTTTGGAAAAGTGTAGAAGAAGTGGATGCTAAGGTACCAATTGTAACCGTTGTTCATAAGCAGACGGGTATAAAATGCGACATCAATGTATCGAATGGCCTCTGCCACAATCAACATCAAATTGTAAATTATCTCTTTAATTTGCAACCGATAGGTGAGTTAATCAATTAGTATTTGTAAGATTAATTGTATTTCAATTATTATAAGTGTGGATAGATAATAATTCTATAACAGACATATGTGAATCCAACATCGGGTTTTTGTTGATGATTTTAATCACATCAAATGTAAGCTCGCTGGCATTTTGCCAGAGACCGATGATGCTGGTAAGGAAGAGAAACCTTCCATAATAAAACTACGTGTTGCTTATGTGCGATGGTTTAGACCATACATCAGCAAGTGGCTACATACTACAATTGTACGCTTTACACTTGCAGTTAAGTCGAGTCACAATTGATCTATAAGCGAAAAGTATAGCGGAGCTCAGATGCGCCATCCAAAATACAAAAATACGTATTCCTCGCTTGCATGATCAAATGCGACTGACTTTAATTATCAAAAATATGAGGCAAATAATTTCTCAACCGATACAAAATCAACACAACAACTGTAAAATAAGAAATGGAATTGAGAACACAAGTCTGCAAAATTCTTTATGTGTATATGTACATAACTGTTTTACCAATTGAATTCCATGAATAGGATAGTTAAAACAAACTTGACAACTGAGCGTATTACAGTTTGAGAAGTTGGGTATTACAGTTATGAGCGTGTAGACAGAGCTCTCTCTCGAAAATTTCGTTTGTTGGTACCGTTCGCTCAGTCGCGGCGTTCATTGTACGAGGAAAAAAAACAAAGCGCTGCCGATAAAGAGAACCGACGATCAGCTGCGTTGCTATACATATGTTTAGCAATGTTATATGGGTAAAAGCATGTGCTCGATTACAATTGAAAAGGCTTTTGAATAATCTACTCTAAAACTTGTATTTGATTTACCGTACTAATTTGCAGCGATTATGATTTATTTAATGTTGTATTTTGCTTCTGTAGTACGATGGATAGAAAATCCATTTGTGGTAATTTTGAATAAGAATATGAAAAGTACTGAATTCATACTATTTGTACTAAGAGTAAAAAATGTTGTTGTCTATTGTCTACTTTGCGAGCGAGGTGGGGTGAGCGCTCTCATAACACAAAAATATTTCCTAAGAAAACAACAAAAACGTGCGTCTTCATCCAATCCCGTCTATCTCTCTCTCTCACTCATTATGTCTCTTTGTTAATGCGTGGTACTTTTCCATGCTTTGGGTCTTCTTCATGATTTGGTTTTTTCGATTGCTTCGGTTATTCGGTTATAATTAGTACTACATCGGAACAATAGATATTCAATTGTAATCGTTTCATTGCAATGTAGATTTCATAGTCCTTGGATTACCAGAAGGGGTACCTCCCATACAAACCCCCTTTAAATGAAAGTTCTTATTTGAAAGGTTGTTTTTTTTTAACGTATCGAACTGAAATTGGACACTAGAAGTTTCTGATTCATATTCATCAACCATGTAAATTTCATGATCTTAAGGTTACCAGGAGGGGTACCTCCTCAAAACCCCATTAAAATTAATGTTCTTATTAGAAAAAAGAGAATTTAGTGATGCTAAGAAAGGAATGTTGGATGCAACCTGGTGGAGCGTGAAGAGTATGAAGAGACATAGCCAATGATAGCCTTCTTTCTGGTTTTGTATTTGCTTGTTTGAAAATACCCAGTGGACAAAATTATTATAAATGATGACTGGCTCATTGGCTCGGAGGTACGGGCGCCGAGCTGATATCCTAGAGTCACGAGTTCGATTCCCGTTCAAGTCTGGTTCTGCACTTTTCTAATTCTTCCCCCTATCCTACTTAACTCTCCCCCTGAGCTGAAGGCCTCTGTTGCTATTGCTCATAATAAAAATAACTAGGTTATAATTTGTAATTGTAATTGTAATCTCACAGTATTTGGGGTGTTGTAAGTTATTGTTATAATTTAAACAATAAATTGTATATTTGTGAATATGTTTGTGAAATTGTAGGAACGACATGGAAGATTTTGGAGCAAGGACATTAAAGAAGGTTCTGCAGAATTATTCAAAGAGAGTTTCCGAATGGACGTTCAACATACTGCTAGAGGAGATGCAAGGCATAGCAAGGCTACCTACAAATTACAGAAGGACTATTCCATTGGATGAAAGAGTTGCTATTGCTTTGTATACTCTAGGCTCGTCTACAGAATACCGAGCACGGGTTGCGCTGTTCGGTGTTTCGAAAGCATTGGTTTGCTCGATTATTCATGAGTTCTGCTTGGAGGTAATCAAAAAACTTGCACCACAATACATCACACCGAATTTCATTACTCAAGTAAAAATAGAAGAGTGTGTGAAAGGATTCTAATCTCTTGGATTCCCCCAGTGTTTCGGAGCGATTGGTATCTAAAAACTAACGAAAACAAACTAAAATGTACTTCCTTTAGATGGATGCCATATCGAAGTGAAACCACATGCAAATGAAGCCATTGACTACAATAATCATAAGGGTTGGTACTCTATGGTGCTCTTTGCACTTGTTGATTACCGGTATGTTTGCACTATGAACAAAATGTAAACAATACTCATACAAACAATTTTAGTTACAGATTTCACAATGTTCAGGTGGGCGCCCCCGGCAGATGCCACGACTCCCACTTATACAACCAGTCTCGGCTGAAGACTGCAGTGGATTCTTCAAATTTATTTGAAAATAATTCAAAGATGCTTTGTGGCACCAATGTACCAGTAGTGCTGATTGGAGATTCTGCATTTAGGTTTTCAAGAAGGGTAATGAAACCATACCCTTTCGCAATAAATGCGACAGAAGAGCAACGTAAATTCAACTACTCCCTTTCAAAATCGCGGCGAGTAGTTGAAAATGCATTCGGAAATACCAAGGCAAGGTTCCGGCGACTTGACAAAGGATTGGACAATAAATTGAAGAATTGCAAGAACATTATATATTATTGTATTATGTTGCTGCATTTTAAATAACTTTCTGAACGATAAGAACAGCTCAATCAATGAAAATTGGGAAAACAGTGTGGAGAATAGACCGCAACCAGACGTAGAAAATGTTACGTGGGTACAGAAGCTGGGGTCATACGAACAGGTATTTCCCGATATCTCCAAGAAACTGAACAATAAAAATATTAAGATTTATGTTTCAATTCATACTTATTTAATAACAAAAAAAAAGTTAACACAAAATTCAATAGTGCTTTTTAAAATATGAAAGTTTTAACAAATAATGTGAATATAACTAAATATAATAAAAAGAACTAAAAATATAAATATATATACTTATATTTGTCTAAGGCTGCTGTCCTCTTCTCAGAATTGGCAACCATTCTCTTCATGTAAGCCTTGGCTCTCCCTCTTCGGCACGACTTTTGATTTTTTTTGGTGATGACTCCTTTGTCGGTTCTGCATCACTGGCCACAATTCCACTTTCGCATTCAGTGTTGATGTTTTCGTCAACAATTGTCATGTCTGCAAAAGAAATACATTCAATATATTCACAGATTGTGTTCCATATTTACCAATGGAGTCTGTCACCACCGTCTCGACATTGTATGTCTTATATCCACCAAAGATTCGGTGGATGTCAGAGTAATACTCCCACTCTGACGCTGTTCCATCTGATGGCCCAATTTTTGCTTATTCACTTCTAAAATAATGAATGCAAATTTTATTACATGTTACATATTTTTAATATTAATAAAACCTTACCGATATTTCGTGCCAAACTCACTATTTTGTTTTTGACACCGATGCCTGTCACTTTTACACCCGATTCTTCCAATGCTGAGGCTATGCGCCGGTACGTGTCGGCATTTTTTCCCGCTCCTATCAGCTCATCCATGCTGTCCTCCCCCAAATCCAGCAGCATATTTGTGTTGGAACCAGCCCATTTCAATTTGGCATCTTCCTTCAACTCCACTAAGTTTTTATCATTAAATTTAATGAATTTTGATTAAATTAAATTTTTAATTACTTACATTTATTTTGCGCCATATACAAATGTCGCAGTTTTAAAAGTGAATATATATATGCACATATTTAAGGAGAAAAATTCTAGAAAATAAATTCATTGTTGAAAGTCCATTTACTATTTAATTCATTTACTATAGATTCTTGGATTCAGAGATATGTATATTTCTTTTAAAGACGCTACGCCCCAAACATGATGTTTAATCCCGTGAAGAGTACCTATAATTAGCATGTACATTGTTTAGAGCATTATTATTTCTATTCTTAGAAAAACTATAATATTTTGTTTCAGTTAATTACAGTTATGTCAATAATTTCATCATTACCGTTAATATTGCTTGTATCACATCACGAGAACTTTTCAATTTCTCAGAAAATGCCATTAAGTATATACTTTTTACAACAAACAGGTAAATGATCAGGTATGGAATTCTTGATAACTTTCATCAATAACGCTGGTCGACAAAAAATGAGTATTTTTCTGATTCAAGCATCGGACCCGGCCTATCTTATAGATTTTCCATCGCTGAATACGAATCTGAACTTAAAAAGTTTCCATCACGTCAAGATTTTGAGAAAGATTAGTTCAAAAAGTCAAAAAAACGTGTTTCTGACCATTTTTGACCAAATGTAGTGGATGAACCTGAGGTGATGGAAATTTCTACCTAGCTTTAAACTGAAGCCTGAACCTTCAGTTATAAGATCCAAATCGAAAATACCCTGAATCAATTGTGAATTTTGATGTAGCACAACTTTTTTAACTGCGCGCGCACGATTTTCATAGGTGCAACCATGCAGGCTGGTTAGCCTTATCATAGCGGTGCGCTGACTTGTACCTTTAACCTATCATGTTTATATGTGCGTGAGAGCATTGAAAATGGTAAGATTGTGTAGATGAGTGGAAAAGGTGCAAATGGATCATTTCGCCTTAACAAATCTCTGCATCCAAGCTTCATAAAACCACACAAAACAGGAAGAATATCTAAGTATCGTAATGTCAGTCAGCTCTATGAAAGTATATCGTAAAAATCTTGTTTTTGTTTTTTCATGTTGCTTATGTGCGATGTCTTAGACCATACATCAGCAAGTGTCTACATACTACAATTGTATGCCTTACACTTGCAGTTAAGTCGAGTCACAATTGATCGATAAGTGAAAAGTAAAGCGGAGCCCAGATGCGCCATCCGAAATACAAAAATACGTATTCACCTCTTGCATCTTCAAATGCGACTGACTTTAATTATCAAAAATATAAAACAAATAATTTCCCAACCGATGCAAAATCGACACAAAAGCTGTAAAATAAGAAACAGAATTGATAACACAAGCCTGCAAAATTCTTTATGTATATACACATAACTGTTTTACTGATTGAATTCCATGCGCGAACGGTAATGTTGAAGAATATGATAGTTAAAACAAACTTGATAACTGAGCGTATTACAGTTTGATAAGTGCGGTATTACACATACATAAGTATGTGCGTGCAGACAGAGCTCTCTCTCGAAATTTTCGTTTCTTGGGAAGTGTCGCTGCGTTCTTTGTACGAGGAAAAATACCAAGCGCTGCCGACAAAGAGAACCGACGATCAGCTGCATTGCTATACATATCCATGGTGTAAGAAATAGAGGTGACGCCATTAGTTTACAGTTATGTGTCGTTCTCAATTTTTGACGTCATTCACATATCAGTGTATTTTATTTATTTATTTATTTACAAAAACTAACTTATAATTAAAATTACAAACTAGCTTAAAAAATTAAAAGAGCACTGGCAACGCAGGCCTTCAGCTCTATTAGTATGTATTAGCAATATAGTATAATATAATTAAAAGAAGTAAATAAAATATACAAAAAGTTTTATGAAGGTGTTGTATGTAAGAGATTAAATAGTATGTACTTAATTTGATGACTTAAATAAGATTGAAAATATTCGATGCTTTAAGGAAGTTTATAATGGATGATATGTTGCTTGGAGAAGGATTGATAAGGAAAAGAAGAGGGTCTGAGTTATTGAAAAATTTCTTTCTATTTAGTTCTAGAACTGGGCAATGTTTAATGATATGTTTCATTGAAGTTGGGGTAGTGTTCCCACAAAGCGAGCAGGAGCTTAGAAGGTTTTTATCTATGTAGTGGAGGTGAGATATACTACTATGACCCAATCTTACGGGATAATTGATTATCAATTTGTTTGAGAAAGACAGTACAGGGGACCATTTGGGGATTGATTGATTGGTACCACTTGGTTGTGTGGAGGAATGTTTGTTGGATAATTTGGGGAGCATATTGTTGTTATATCTATGAATGTCTCTGATGTTTATGTTTTCTGTAAAAATGAGAGGTTGGTTAATAATACTTTTGGCAGTATTGTCGGCGAACTCATTGCCTTTTATGTTGACATGCCCAGGGATCCAAAGAAGTTTAAATTTTGGGTAAAATTTTATTATCACGTTACGCACAGTAGAAGGATAATAGTCAGAGTTGTTAATGTTCTTAATTGCATCTATCGCAGCCAAAGAACGGAGCAGATACAAAATTTCCCGGGCTTAGTTTTTAGAGTATTCAGGGTTACAAGAATTGCAATAATCTCTGATGAGAACACAGATGAGTAAAGGGGGAGAAGACCAGATTTTATGATAGAATTTTCCGTTGTAATGGCAAATGAAGTGATGCCATTGATTTGAGAGCCGTCCGTGAAAATAAGAGTGTAATCTTTTATGTCGTTTTTAACTTCTGCAAACTTAGCGCGATATATATGTGGTGCAGTATTGGCTTTAGTAAGTGTATTCATGGAGGAGTTAATAGCATCTTTGTTGAGTAACCAGGGGGGAAAAGTATATGTATTTGAATTAGGGTAGAGGTATGGAATGTTGTTTGAAATGCACATGAGGATAGTTCTGTCTATTGTAGATTGATATTTGAGTACCTTAAGGGGTTTGAAGTTTTTAACAATATTGTAGATAGGTGAATTGGAAGAGTTAATAAGTGATTTAAAAAGTTGTTTTGTTAGATGGTTTCTTCTTATTTCCATTGAGGGAATGTTTGACTCAAATAATATGTTGCTAATAGGTGTGGTACGGAATGCACCAAGGGCCATTCTGAGCGCCGAATGAAGAGTGGAGTTAATAGGTCGGAGAGTAGATTTAGGAGAGAAGGCGAAGATGGGGAGACAGTAATTAATTTTAGAAATAATTAAGGCTTTGACAATATTAATAAGAGAAACTGTGTTGCAGATAAAGCGACGACTAGCCAGACATTTTATTATGTTAAGCTTGTCACTTAAAGAGTGGGAAAGGTGTTGAATGTGCGTATTCCATCTATATTTGTTATTGAAGTGGATTCCTAATATTTTAAGGGAGCTAACATTATTAAGTTGAAAATTACCTGACGAAATAGTGCAGTTGCAGTTATGCTTACGACATATGTGAAGATGTTTGCATTTTGTTGGTGAATGTTGGGCTCCTGAGTAATCACACCAAGTGTTAATAAATGAAAATAAAGATTCTAAGTTTATTTGGAGGTTTTTTTGGTTTTTTAGTTTAATTACTAGGTTAAAGTCATCTGCATATGAGCTAATGGAAATGTCTTTATGAAGGGACAGCGTAGATGGAAGTTTATTGTAGGCAATCACAAATAGCACCACCGAAAGGGGTGATCCCTGTGGTATGCCATTGTGCAGTGGAAGAGTGGAAGAATACGTTGAATCAACTCGTATAACAATTTTGCGGTTGGACATAAAGTTTTTGACGTAGTTAATTATCTTAGGTCCAGCTTTCCATTCAGAAAGTTGGTTAAGTATTGAGTGGGCTCCAACTCTATCAAAGGCCTTGGCAAAATCAAGGGATACTATAGATATGTGGTTTTTTTTTTTTGAGATGGTAGATGCTATGAGGTGGTCAATATATAGTAGACTATCAATGGAAGATTTGCCCTTTTTAAAGCCAGTTTGGCTGATGTGTAAAAGTTTATTGTTGGCGTTTTGAGACTATTTCGTCTAGGACTTTAGAGAGGAAAGGGTTAAGTGAGATTGGGCGGTAACCATTAACTGCTGTTTTATCTGCTGAGGGTTTAAGTACAGGGATTATTACACTGGTTTTGTATGCTTGTGGTATATAGTGTTTTAGAATTAGGTTTTGTAATTTCAGTATTCTGAGCTTAGTTACATTGTCTAGATTCTGAATCATTGTGTAATTAATTCTATCAAGACCAGGAGTCTGACCTTTTAAAGAGTTAAGCGCAGCTGAGAATTCTATGGATGTGATATCACGTTCGATTATTTCAGCTGCTTTACAAGGTATGTGGTTAAAGCTAACAGTAAGTGCAGATTTTTTGGCTGCGATACATGAAGGTGGGAATTTAGCGTCTGCAGACGCATCCGAAAAATGTTTGCATAATATATCTGCTATCTCAGTTTTGTTTATTGTATATTGTGATGTAACTGGGTTTAATATACTGTGCAAGTTTTTGCATGGGTTTAAGCCACAGAATCGTCTTATGTTGTGCCAGATTTTACTGGATGACGTTGATGGGTTGATTTGAGATGTGAACTTTAGGGTACTTTCTTTTTTTGCGAGTTTAAGTGCTCGTCGAAATTGTGCATTCGCTTTTTTGTAGTTAAATATGTTTTGTTGAGTTATGTATCTTTTTAAGGCCTGCCATGTTACTATTTTGTTAGTACGTAGAGTGTGTAAGTTCCCAGTTGACCAAAACTTCCGAAAACGGTATTACTTATGAGAGTTAAGCGGGTTCTGAGCGGGTAAAAAAAACAGTTTCGGATCCGAAATCGGTACGTAAAGTAATCATCTGTCGCTCAGTCTTGGGCAGAGGAAACTATCTTTAACGGGCCACGAAAACGGGCCGTTAACGGATCCGTTTTCGGCCCGTTGTTGAACCCGTTTGTGGGCCCGCAAATGGATCCGTTTTCGGCCCGTTGACGTAACCCTTTTAGACCACAAGTGATATCTTTTGCTCGACAATAATATTTACAATGCGTACAATTCATTAATTCATTTATTATTCATAAAAAATGTATACTATTTTGATATGTTGAAAATTCATTTGAAATTAAAAATACACAAAAGAGTTAAAAAAATCCATTTATCTAACTTAAAACAAAACCGAATGAATTACTCCCTGATCCGTTTGCCGCTGTTCCTTTCCGTTCTCGTCATCCTATCTTGGGCGTATTGGAAAAATTTTTGCGTCGTCTTGTCGAAGTCCGCATCTTCCAAATGAAACCTTTCTTTAAACGCACCTGTGAAACATTATGTAATTAGTACTTATTTTTTTAAAAGTGAATAGCTATGTCTCAGTATATAATGTACTGAACGGAACTTACTTCGAATACCAGAAGTTACATGAAGGCCCCTGACACATTTCTTGTTGTCAGTGCCTCTCCAAGAACATTGCTTAGCAACATGATCGTTGAGGAGTTGCCTCCACGCCTGCCTGATGAATTTATCTCTCGTCTGCTATCCAATAGTTCTGTCACCTTTAATAAAAATAATTAATAAGTTTCACTTACACTCTATATTATTGTTCCAAAAATTACTTACAAAAGTCTTGAAGGCATTCTCTTCCCTTAATATCTCCTCAAAACTTAATAGCTCGTCCAGTGTTTCAAATGGCACTGCCGGTAGAATGACTCGCGTTTTTTGTGGCTCAGTACAAATTTTTGCTTTGATGGTACTAACTTCATTTCTCATCGAAATGGTTTCGGCCACTAGTTTGTCAAGCTTCGCAGACATCTGCCACTGCTGCTCGCTAATTTGTTTTAACTGTGCTGATACATCTGTGAATAGCAGATATACATATTTAATAATTACAGATAACAATATTACAAAACAAACTTACCTACTGATTCCCTGCCTTGCTCTCTTCGTGCGCCGCTCATACGACTTCCATTTTCGTCAGCGTTGAACAAATCGTTGTAATTCATTCTTTCCTACAATTTAATTTATAAGGGGAATATAAATGTGCTCCCTCAATTGATCATCATAAAAGTGGAATATTTTCCCAGTAATTTCTTCAATTGAGTGTTGCATACTTTGTGTATGGAAGTTTTGTTGTTTTGAGCCAAATATGCCAATTAAAGTCGAGTCAATCGGATATTTGAAAAAAGGTTCTAAGTCAACAATAAGTCGGCTATACACAGCATTTCTCTTTATATCTACAATTTTATATATTTCAAATGAGTTATTTACGTTAATAAAAAAAAAGCAATCAGCTTCACTTAGAGTATACAACAAGTTTCCTCGGGATATTTTTTTGTTGTCACCATTGTAATCCAATTTTGCACTGGTCTTTAAAACATTTAAAGAACTCCGTTCCACAATACGGTTGCTTAGCTGCTCTAACACACATTTGCTACTTTTCACCATTCTTTTCAATTGGCAAAGAAAACTTTCGAAAGGGAAAGAGCTGATGGTTTCCAATGAACCGAAATGCAACGCTTGTTGGCTTAAATGGGTCAAGCAGTGAAAATTATAAGTTAGCATCGGGAACATATACAAATTTGGGACTTCCGTCACAAAATTGTTTAACAGTGCAGATGCCAATGAATTCTTGCTTGTGCAGTACTCATCATGAAGGAGGAGTCTCATGCCCAAGCTCAACAATAAAAAGTGGTTGTACCTGTTGTCACCCAAAATGTCTTTAACACTACAGGCCCAGTGTACAGCAGAAATGTGCGTAGTTCGGTAGCTTTATACCTTTCCAGATCATCGAGAGATCTTGGTTTCCTATTGAATTCAATTGGTGTATATTTTTGCAGACAAACTAACCTAGTGCTTATGGAATCAATAGAGTGCCGACTTAAAGAAAATTGATGACCTTTCGCCCTCACCAAAGACACGAGTAATGATTTCATTACGCCAAGACAGACAACGTGCATGTAATCGTAGGGGAACTGTACAACCATGTCGATCGGTAAATTCTCCAACAATAACTTGTTTTGCGTGTTGTGGTGCTGCGGTTGAGCACGGCTTCTGAAGCTCTCATTGCTACGTGCATTGTTGTCAGATTTCCTGAAAAGCAATCTTCTTTGGAAATATTCCCCCTTTTGAACGCATTGGTTGCAGGAATAGAATCCAGAATGATGCTTCACGGCCAAAATGAAAGCACGAGTTGGCGCATCACAAATGAAGGCACGCAAACTTACTTCATAATGTTTTACGTTGTAAGTTATACCCTCCACAATCAAGTCCTGCAATTCATCCACAAATTGCTTCATGTATACGTTTGGGTCTCGTGGTTTCGTATTACCAACGTACAATCCAGCAACTAATACTGGCTTTGTACCATTGACGTTTATTAAAATTGGCCATGTTTGTTTCTGCGAATTTTTAAACAATGGTAGCCCATCAACATTGACATTAAGACTTATTGCATTGCACTCGTAGTCGAAATTGTGCAAGAAGTCAGTCAATGCGTCTTTGACTCCATAATGGACATATTCGCCAGGCTCAACAATCCGTTTTAGAATAGTTCTAGGCGTTCCTCTCAATGTGCGCGCATCTTTTGGTAAATCCGGAATTTTTTCCGATAGCAGCGCAAGCAAATCATTAGCCGACCTCCTGGAAATGTTATTCGCTGACATCCACTGCGCCAAGCGCATATTGAATGAATCGGTGTTCACTTCTTCATTTGACATGTCCACTACGTCTGCATCATGTTGTATGAAAGCAGTGTTAAGCTCAGATTGGATGGAGTCTTCGGTACGCAAAGTAACATTTGAGCACATTCTAAGAACATGCCGAGCTTCAGTAACATATTGCCGACTTTTCCTTTTCATAGGCATTTTCTGAATGTAGCAGGTAAATATAGGAGGGATAACATAGTACAATAATTCCAATTTGATATGGTTTTGTCTGTCGACACAATGCACATGAATAGAATAACACGGAAGGACTGGGCACATTTCAGTGTACTTATTCCAAAATATACACAAAAATTAATTTTAGGCTCAACAGGATCAATGGGTTGTAAAAATAATTAAAACAATATCACAGATACACACAAATGCATAAGCATACTAATTACGGAGGAAATGGTACAGTAAGTTGGGCAAAGTGTCATTAAACGACAATGTCGTAATGCAATAATTACTCCAAATCCCTCAATTACATCTGACACTTCTAGGTGGCAGCAGTTCCAAATTGGTCTCCTACCCTTTTATTTTTTTTTTTTTTTAAATCTCACTATCATGTGACACATGGGAATTCAGGGGCTAATTCGTGAAAGTATGGGGAAGCGACGCACAGCAGGAGTGAAAGGAAATTAATGTATTTCTGTCTGTGGCTATTGTTTTCAAAAGAAACACACAAAGTACACAACACAAAGCAATTTTTTTTTTTTTTTTTGGGCGATTAACTTACAGTATATAAACGAACGTCCTACTCCAAGAAATGAAAATTCACTTGATATTTTAATTTATTGTTTACTTACTCTGCGAATTTTTGCCACTAGGAATATATCCAATAAGTTGATGATGAAGATTAGTTATTCACTAAATATTCCACATGAAAAGGGAAAAAAAAACATTAAAAAAATGCACCGCACACTTCACTTAATATTTCTATGAACTTACCTTGTTTTATTAACAACAACAATTATTTTTTTTTCCTTTTTTTTCTGTACTCGCGACTGCTGCACTAAATGTATACACAATAAAGAGTAATAGCGCGAACGACAGCAAAACAAATACCGAAAATTTTGTGTTTGCGTCGTTTATCAGTTAAACCGTGGGTTACGTCTTTTACTTGTTATTGCTATTTACGTATTTATCCGTTTCATGTCCGAAATATTCCCGCGAACGTGAACGTTTCCGAGCATGAAACGGATATTGTTGCGGCGCTGAGTTTTTGTTGTTGCCTTGTCGTTTCTTTTGTCTATTTTTTCTCATACATCCGTTTTGTACGGACGAAACACTCATTTCTGAGCCCGTTTTCGGAAGTTTCGACGGAAGTCCGCACGACATACCTTGCTTGGTCAACTGGGATTTTGTTCCATCAAGGGGTGGTGCGGTTAGGGCTAGGTGGATTGGACTGGGGGATAGAGAACTGGGCACTGGATAGAATAATTTTATTAATTGTGGCTGCTTCTTTGTTAATATTAGAACTGCATGGCTTATCGGAAGATAAGTTCATTGTTAGATTAGAGAATAAAGTCCAGTCTGCTTTTTTGGTTTTAAAATATGGCCTGAAAGGTGTTTGATTTGTATTGGTGGGGATGGAGTTAAAAAGTGTTGTGATTATAGGAGTATGGTCGCTACCATAAAGATTATTTTCAATTTGCCACGAACTATCGATGCTTAACTCTGCGTTGCAAAATGTGATGTCTATATTGGTTAGAGTGCTGTGGGTACTTAAATGGGTGGGTGAGCCGTTGTTAAGCAGAATGTAGTTTGAGTGCGAAATGAAACTTTCAAGGATTTTCCCTTTTCTATTATTAGAAGCTGAGCCCCAATTTCTGTGCCAGCAGTTGAAATCACCTGTGACTATTGTAGGTGTGTTAGTTGAGTGGAGGACAGATTCTAAATTACCCATCGAAAAGCGTTTATTGGGCGCAATGTATGCTGAGATTTTACGAAATATTTTTCTTGACGTTATTTCTGCACATATAGCATCGAAGTCGTCGTTCTAGATGATCTGGCGGTATTTAATTGAGTTGTGGATAAGCAACGCTCCACCACCGTAGGAGGGGGCTGTATTCAGGGCTAACATGGAGTAGTTGATAGGTATGGGAATGGATTGGATATTCTGGAGGTGAGTTTCTTGTAAGGCTATTATGTGTGGTTTGTGTTTGTATAATAATTGAAGTTCACTGTAGTTATTTAAATAGCCACGAATATTCCATTGAATAATTAAGAAAGGCATTTTAAGGATATAAGAGATATGAATTAAAAACTAATTTAACAGAAGTGTGTACGTGTGACTTAGTTACACTAAATTAACTACAGTGATCGAAAAACGTACCCGAGGGAGGCTCGGTCTCCGAGGGATTGTGCGAACTACTGTTCTGTCATGCAGTACTGCATCACGCACAACCCCTCGGAGACCAAGTCTCGGGTTATGAGTAGATTTTTAAATCAGTCTGTACTATCCTCAGGTGGGATAGAATCTTTGGTTGATTTTTTGTTTCTGGGTTCGTCTTTTTTTTTTAGTCGTCTTAACATTCTTTTAGATGTTTTTTTAGGAAGAAGACGAATAGTAGTAGGCTTGGCTTTAGTGGTGCTGGGCGCAGGCAAAGCGTCATCTCTAGACTCCAGGTCCGAATAGGAGATTTGGTTCCGCTGCTCCTTTGGTTGATTGGATGATGTTACTAGTGCATTAGTTTCGTTTACGGTGGCCAAAGTGGGGGTAACATTATTTTCTGTATTTAGGATGCTGGTTTGTTTTGTGACGTCGGAATACAAGCTTCCGTCGTGGTGGTGTCTTTCACGATATATTTCAAGACCTTTTTTGTTGTCAACTTTATTCAATGTTTTAATGGCTTGCAACTCTTGTTGCTTTATAAATATAGGGCATTTCTTGTTCATTGCATTGTGAGTGTTGCTAACAAGTCCATTCTCACAGCAATTGACGCAATTAATATCATTGTTACATTTCTCATTTTCTTCAATGTTTATGTGTTCATTTTTACCGCAATTTATGCAAGTTTTTTGTTTAAGACATACCTTATGTATGTGTCCGTAGCGAAGGCAATTATTACACTTCATTGGTAAGGGGATGTACGGGCGGATAGGTGTTTTTTCATACCCTATCATCAAGTGTGTTGGTAGCATTAGTGTTTCAAATGTAACAATGATCAAACCAGTCTCTTGAAGGGAATTGTTTACCTTTCTTTGTATTTTTCGTACTTCAACAACGTTTTGTTTTTCCAACTCTTTTTGTATGTCGTCTTCTGTGATGCCACGGAGATCGTTGGAGTAAGTGACTCCCTTAGTGTGATTGAGTGTGGTGTGCATTTCAACACTGACGCTGATTTCACTTCAAAAACCTTTATGTGAAATAAGTTTCTTCGTTTGTTGGTGATTCTTAGTTTTTACAAGTAGGTTAACTACTCTAGTCTTCTTACAAAAATCGACTTCACCACCGCACGTGTAGTCAATCACCTTTTTAATCAGGAAAGGTGAAACATTCGAGAGACTTTGCGTATTGTTGATTCGTTTTATTGTAAGGTATTTTGGACCAGGTGTACAAATTGTAATTACTTTTGATATAGGTTTAGTTGATTGCTGGTCTATGACCATATCATTAGTGGCTACCACTATATGGGGATCCGGCGGATCACCCATTTCTGCAAAGTTTTTATCCACTTGCCTTATTTTTTATTTTTTATCAAGAAAAATAAAATAAAATAAAATAAAAGAAAAAACAAAAAAGCACTTGTTTATATCACTGATCTAAGCGATAACAGTAAACAGTAACAGTAAATGTTTGTAGTTGTTGGTTTTTTATTTTCAAATTCTCTTTTGCTCTTATTTGTTTACGATTTCGCGTGGGTTTGTGCGCTCAGTTAGATATGACTGATCACTTCGGAGTTAAGTCGAAGAATGTGAAATACAATTAATTTTACAAATATTAAGTATTAATACTAATTGATTAACTCACTTATCGGTTGCAAATTAAAGAGATAATTTACAATTTGATGTTGATTGTGGCAGAGGCCATTCGATACATTGATGTCGCATTTTATACCCGTCTGCTTATGAACAACGGTTACAATTGGTACCTTAGCATCCACTTCTTCTACAATTTTCCAAACATTTGGCATTTTGTTGATTCCGGTAGATATTTTTTTATTTCCGTTGTCAATTTGGGTGAAGTATTCTCAGAAAAATCATACAAGTTATTACCTAAACCGTATCTGTATTAATATGCGGCACCATTTCGATTTACAAAATAAAATATTATAAAAAGATCTTACCGGTCTCTACATAAATATCCAAATCTGAATTTTCACTAGCAAGACCCATAGTACAGTATCCAAATAAGTATATCTTAGTCAATGGGAAACCAAAATCTGATTTTAAACTTGCATACAAATCAGTTTTGATACTGTTTAAATCATTTTGCGTAGCCAATGATTATATTGGTTTTTTAATAATAATAGCTTTGTGGGACTCACCTAATGCTGGGATTACATGAGTCGTATATGACCTTTGTAAGGATCCCGCAATGTATATTCACAAATGCAAAGTTCCGCTGGTATATACAATAAATTGCTAACTGATTTGGCAAAATAATTGAAATAGACGAAATAAAATTTCTTTTGCTCAAATTCTACAATAAATGTATATGAAAATTATTAATTAATATTCTTTATAAAATAATCGCCTTCTTATTACCAACCATTATTGCTAACAGACTGTGAAAATTGAAGTATTTCTGCCATGATTTAAGAGTGAGTATCAATTATTTATTGTCAATTTTCATGCCATGCGATTTAACATATCCATATCATGCTGCTTAACTCGCTTACGATATACTTTCATAGAGCTGACTGACATAACGATTCTTAGATGTTCTGCCTGTTTTGTGTGCTTTTAT
>JBAMAV010000406.1:0-265127 GCA_037043315.1 Amiota communis
TTTATTAATTTGATGGCTTTTTTTTTTTTTTTTTTGAATTTATGTTTTATTTTTTTTTATTTTTTCGTTCTCTTTTAATAAATATTATTAAATAGAGTGTTTTTAATTATTATTTTTTACACATTCTTTTTTTCAAATTGTGCTTCATTTATAAAGACATAGAAATTAATTAAAATTTTAGCAATGGGGTTTTAAACTCGATTGAACAATAGGCTTGTACTCGATGCAATTAAGTTTATTTATCTTTCTTTTTATTTAATTTTTTCAAAATTTATTAGTCCATTCTCTTGTGTTTCTTTTTCATTTTAAAGAATTACATATGTTTTTAAGTTCTTGTTTGATTTTAGTTTACTTTTTCAAATTCAAATTTTGATTTCAACACTGTTAAGTATTTATATACGAAGGATTTTCACTGTATGACCTCCTGTAATCTGTTCTAATTTTCACTTCATTTTTTTGATAATATATCAATTCTGACTTGAATAATTAATTGAAATATTTTAGATCTGTTTTCCTTTTAAATTTTCATTTTGAAAAGTTTATCACATTTTTTACCCATATAATTTTTTCTTATTATTAGGAAAGGATATAATATATCATTGGTGTCCCGATTCATATGGCATTATGTTCAAATATACAATTCAATGTACTTTTATCGAAGTTTTTATTATTTTTTTTAACATTTCAAGTTTCAAATTTTTCTATTATTAAATTTTTATTAAATACAATCGAAGTATTTCGTCATCATCATTTTGAAAAGGGATTTTATTTTTTTTTTTTTGACAAAAACTATTTAAATTTAAAATACTTTACTTAGCATTCGTTCGTCATAGTGTACTCATCTCTTCTCACATTTGAAGAAATAGAATTATTTTTCTAACTTCTTTTCAAATATTTATTAATTTGATGGCGATAGTGTAATTGTTTTTGAATTTATGTTTTATTTTTTTTTATTTTTTCGTTCTCTTTTAATAAATATTATTAAATAGAGTGTTTTTAATTATTATTTTTTACACATTTTTTTTTTCAAATTGTGCTTCATTTATAAAGACATAGAAATTAATTAAAATTTTAGCAATGGGGTTTTAAACTCGATTGAACAATAGGCTTGTACTCGATGCAATCAAGTTTATTTATCTTTCTTTTTATTTAATTTTTTCCAAATTTATTAGTCCATTCTCTTGTGTTTCTTTTTCATTTTAAAGAATTACATATGTTTTTAAGTTCTTGTTTGATTTTAGTTTACTTTTTCAAATTCAAATTTTGATTTCAACACTGTTAAGTATTTATATACGAAGGATTTTCACTGTATGACCTCCTGTAATCTGTTCTAATTTTCACTTCATTTTTTTGATAATATATCAATTCTGACTTGAATAATTAATTGAAATATTTTAGATCTGTTTTCCTTTTAAATTTTCATTTTGAAAAGTTTATCACATTTTTTACCCATATAATTTTTTCTTATTATTAGGAAAGGATATAATATATCATTGGTGTCCCGATTCATATGGCATTATGTTCAAATATACAATTCAATGTACTTTTATCGAAGTTTTTATTATTTTTTTTAACATTTCAAGTTTCAAATTTTTCTATTATTAAATTTTTATTAAATACAATCGAAGTATTTCGTCATCATCATTTTGAAAAGGGATTTTATTTTATTTTTTTTTTTTTGACAAAAACTATTTAAATTTAAAATACTTTACTTAGCATTCGTTCGTCATAGTGTACTCATCTTTTCTCACATTTGAAGAAATAGAATTATTTTTCTAACTTCTTTTCAAATATTTATTAATTTGATGGCGATAGTGTAATTGTTTTTGAATTTATGTTTTATTTTTTTTTATTTTTTCGTTCTCTTTTAATAAATATTATTAAATAGAGTGTTTTTAATTATTATTTTTTACACATTTTTTTTTTCAAATTGTGCTTCATTTATAAAGACATAGAAATTAATTAAAATTTTAGCAATGGGGTTTTAAACTCGATTGAACAATAGGCTTGTACTCGATGCAATTAAGTTTATTTATCTTTCTTTTTATTTAATTTTTTCCAAATTTATTAGTCCATTCTCTTGTGTTTCTTTTTCATTTTAAAGAATTACATATGTTTTTAAGTTCTTGTTTGATTTTAGTTTACTTTTTCAAATTCAAATTTTGATTTCAACACTGTTAAGTATTTATATACGAAGGATTTTCACTGTATGACCTCCTGTAATCTGTTCTAATTTTCACTTCATTTTTTTGATAATATATCAATTCTGACTTGAATAATTAATTGTAATATTTTAGATCTGTTTTCCTTTTAAATTTTCATTTTGAAAAGTTTATCACATTTTTTACCCATATAATTTTTTCTTATTATTAGGAAAGGATATAATATATCATTGGTGTCCCGATTCATATGGCATTATGTTCAAATATACAATTCAATGTACTTTTATCGAAGTTTTTATTATTTTTTTTAACATTTCAAGTTTCAAATTTTTCTATTATTAAATTTGTATTGAATACAATCGAAGTATTAAGGTTGCGATCCAATTTTTTGTCACAGTTTGCACTAATCGTTTACTAGACACGCTTAACTTTTTGTTATAAATTGTTATTTAAAGGTATCCATTGTTTGAATTAAATTTTGAAAGAGTTTTTAAAGTTGAATTATTAAATTTATAGACATTTCACACTGAGCATTCAATGCTACATTTCGTCAATGCATCGGCAGTAACAGAGAATATGACCTAATTTTGTAGTTGTTGTTGTTGAAGAAATTGCAGCATTCGCGATTCGTGGGAATGCAGCATTGAATGCTCAGTGTGAAAAGGCTATTAATCTGTTACCATTGGGAACTTATCTGAAACACGTAGCTGCAAGAAGTGCATTCAGTCTACGAAAATTGCACATTCTAAAGCCTTATGCTGCCGGCATAGTACCATCCCATCAGCGGGAACTGAAATGCAGTAAAAAATTTAATGCAAGATTTCTGTGGAAGCAGAGTACCGCCATTACACAAGATGAGCTTTTTATAAACACAGATAATAAATAACAAGTTGGATGATAGTACTGGTGCAGGCATCTTTTCAGAGGAGTAACGTTAACTATCAGATTAGCGCAGTATTTTTCAGACTGTCTTTATATTAACTGCCGGGCCAGTATCAAGGCTCTGTCGGCCCACAGCATCAAAAGCAAAATAATCGGTAGTGCAGTGGCGGCCTTCAACCAAGTTGCTAATCTGATTATCTGTCCATTTTGTTTTTCTAGATAAAATGATGGCGGATGAGTGTGCTAGAAGGGGTTCAGGGCGGTCCCACTCTCTAGTTCACTATTAGTTGGTGATATTCACAGACCTTTAAAAGACATCACTTCATTGGGCTGTTGGGTCAAATGATGTATATCCCACATTAAGATTTCTAATGCAGCGTTCTATGTGACTGCCCTGATCATCTTGGTAATGGACTATCATTGTATAAAAATTCATTGAAGCAAACATGGCCAATTTTAATCAACGTCAATGGTACAAAGCCAGTATTAGTTGCTGGATTGTACGTTGGTAATACGAAACCACGAGACCCAAATGTATACATGGAGCAATTCGTGGATGAATTGCAGGACTTGATTGATGAGGGTATAACTTACAACCTAAAGCATTATGAAGTAAGTTTGCGTGCCTTCATTTGTGATGCGCCAGCTCGTGCGTTCATTTTGGCCGTCAAGCATCTTTCTGGATTCTATTCCTGCAACCAATGCGTTCAAAAGGGGGAATATTTCCAAAGAAGACTGTTGGTTGTACAGTTCACCTACGATTACATGGACGTTGTCTGGTCTTGGCGTTATGAAATCATTACTCATGTCTTTGGTGAGGGCGAAAGGTCATCAATTTTCTTTAAGTCGACACTCTATTGAATCCATACGCACTAGGTTAGCTTTCTGCAAAAATGTACACCTCTTGAATTCAATAGAAAACCAAGATCTCTTGATGATCTGGAGAGCTATAAAGATACCGAACTACGCACCTTTCTGCTGTACACTGGGCCTGTAGTGTTGAAAGACATTTTTGGTAACGACAGATACAACCACTTCTTATTGTTGAGCTTGGGCATGAGACTCCTCCTTCATGATGAGTACTGTACAAGCAAGAATTCATTTGCTTCTGCACTATTAAATAATTTTGTGACGGAAGTCCAAAATTTATATATGTTTCCAATGCTGACTTTTCACTGCTTGACCCATTTAAGCCAGCAAGCATTGCATTTCGGTTCATTGCAAGCCATCAGCTCTTTCCCTTTCGAAAGTTTTGTAGCCAATGTGTCTTAGAGCAGCAAAGCAACCGTATTGTGGAACGGAGTTCTTTAAATATATTAAAAACCAGTGCGAAATTGGATTACAATGGTGACAATAAAAAAATATCCCGAGGAAACTTGTTATTTACAATAAGTGAAGCTGATTGCTTCTATTTCATTAACGTAAATAACTCATTTGAAATTTATAAAATTCTAGATATTAAAAAAAAATTGTGTATTGTTGACCTAGAACCCTTTTTCAAGTATCCGATTATATCCACTTTAATTGGCATATTTTGCTCCAAATAACAAAGCTTCCATATACAAAGTATGGAACACTCAATTGAAGAAATTACTGGGAAAATATTTCACTTTTATGAAGATTGCTTGAGGGAGCACATTTATATTCCCCTTATAAAATAAATTGTAGGAAACAATGAATTACAATGAACTATTTAACGCTGACGATAATGGAAGTCGTATGAGAAATGCACAGAGAGGCGCACGAAGAGAGCAAGGCAAGGAATCAGTAGGTAAGTTGTTTTTATTAATATTGTGATCTGTAATTATTAAATATATCTGTTATTTACAGAAATATCGTCTCAGTTACGAAAAATTAACGAGAAGCAGTGGCAGATGTCTGCGAAACTAGACAAACTAGTAGCAGAATTATTTCGATGAGAAATGAAATAACCGCTATTAAAGCAAAAAATTGTGTGGTGACCCAAAAAACACGAGTCATTTTACCGACAGTGCCATTTAAAACACTGGACGAACTGTTAAGTTTTGAGGAGATATTAAGGGAAGAGAATGCCTTCAAGACTTTTGTAAGTAATTTTTGGAACAATAATATAGAGTGTAAGTGAAACTTATCAATAATTTTTATTAAAGGTGACAGAACTATTGGATAGCAGCGAGAAAACTTTCGATAAATTTATTAGGCACGCTTGGAGGCAACTCCTCAACGATGATGTTGCTAAGCAATGTTGTTGGAGAGGCACTGACAACAAGAAATGTGTCAGGGGCCTGCATGTAACTTCTGGTATTCGAAGTAAGTTCCGTTGAGTACATTATATACTGAGACATGGCTATTCACTTAAGAAATAAAAAGTACTAATTACATAACATTTCACAGGAGCTTTTAAAGAAAGGTTTCATTAGGAGGATGCGGATTTCGATAAGACGACTCAAAAATTTTTCCAATACGCTCAAGATAGAATGACGAGAACGGAAAGAAACAGCGGCAAACGGATCAGGGAGTAATTCATTGTTTTTTTTTTTTTTGTTAGAAGAATGAGATGTTATTTTTTTTTGTATTTCTAATTTCATATATATTGTTATCATATGGAAATAGTGTAGAATTTTTATTATTAATAAATAAATTAATGAATTATACACATTGTAAATATTATTTTCAAGCAAATGATATCACTTGTGGCCTGAAAACGGTGACATTAACGGGCCGAAAGCGGTTCCATTGGCGGCCCATAAACGGTTAAGTCTACGGGCCGAAAACGGTTCCATTCGCGGACCGAAAACGGATCCATAAAGTACCTGGGCATGCATATTGACAGAAAACTGACTTGAAAATATCACATCCAGAAAAAGAAAGACTTTAGAACGACATTCCAACTTTGAAATGATTGACAATCCTTCAGACGAATTAACAAGACGTAGACGACTACAAAGGAGCAGACCAGTGGACTTAACCTAGCTGCTCTACTTCATACATTTTTTCTTTATAATACATTTTGTCTTTATATATTAAATATTATACCTACACTAATATGTACATGTGTTGGTATTGGGATGTTGAGAGGAACATTGCGATACCAAAAAATTCCATAAAATTTAAAACTGACAATTCGAAAATGTTCGTATTTGTCAAATATAAATCCCCTTTTCAATGTTAAAATAGGTATTAGTGTTTTTTTTTTTAATTTATTGTTATATGTATAATAAGAAACAAATGTACTTCATCTATTGGGAAATAAACAAAGAAAAAAAAAATTCCTATTTCCCATTTTATTGACAACAGCTACTTATAGCACTCTTCGAGTCTATTTTATAAGTATTTTCCGCAAGAATCCTAAATTTAATACCACTGCTGTACCTACATTTTGCAAACAAATAAGGAGACTTGAATACGAGAAATACAAAACTAGAAATACTACTACACATATCTTTTCTATATTGGCTTTTAAAACTATAATGATAGTACTGATGGTTTGGAGTTGCCTTAAAAATAATTAATTGTTACATATTTAATAATATTGTTTTGCCAAGAAACTTAACTGAAACAGATAGAAACCAAAACAAGTGCTATTAGAATTATATCAACCTCTTACTATAAAAATCAAAACAAATAAATGATTCACTAGTGTGTGCGCTAAACGTAAATCCACACATTCACAACCAATTGGCTGGTCTCCTTATGGAATTAGTAAATCCCGGTAGAAGAGGAAGAGCAGCACTGGCACCAGAAGCTGCAGCATCGTGTCTGACTTAATTTGACTTCTTTTTCATCGTTGGTGTTAAAGCTAACTGCATCTCCCGAATAGGTTCAATCAATTGTGAGTGCAGACATGTTAAATTACTGTGGAATAAAGTCATGTTCGGTAGAAAAAGTATTCATAAATTTCTGTGCAAAAAAAAAAAAAAATTATATTTGTGAATACATGTGGAATAAACTGGACAAATCCGCGAAATTGTTGTTGCTTACGACCGCTTTGAGAGCAAATCGATTTCATGAGCAAATTGTCATGTCTATTAATTTCATAGTCTTTGCTTTTTGTCTTTTTAACTTTTTTCACACTCTTTTTACAACAATCAGTGTCGATTAAAAAGAACAGGACTTTCCCTCCACCCTCGTCACTTTTAACTTTGGTTGACAACAATCTATCTCATTTAATATTGTACTAAATTATTAACAGATTTGGGGAAAAAAACCTTGGCTGGTGTAGAGGCACTCGTAGCAGACTTATTGGCTACGCAAAATGATTTAAACATTATCAAAAATGATTTGTATGCAAGTTTAAAATCAGATTTTGGTATCCCTTTGACTAAGATATACTTATTTGGATACCGTACTATGGGTCTTGCTACTAAAAATTCTGATTTGGATATTTATGTAGACACCGGTAAGATCTTTTTATAATATTTTATTTTTTAAATCGAAATGGTGCCGCATAATAATACACATATGTTTTAGGTAACAACTTTTATGATTTTTCTGAGAATACTTCACCCAAATTGACAACGGAAATAAAAAAATATCTACTGGAATCAATAAAATGCCAAATGTTTAGAAAATTGTAGAAGAAGTGGATGCTAAGGTACCAATTGTAACCGTTGTTCATAAGCAGACACGTATAAAATACGACATCAATGTATCGAATGGCCTCTGCCACAATCAACATCAAATTGTAAATTATCTCTTTAATTTGCAATCGATAGGTGAGTTAATCAATTTGTATTAATACTAAATATTTGTAAGATTAATTGTATTTCAATTATTATAAGTGTGGATAGGAAAGACACATCATTGATGGCATTAATTAGAAATACTCGAATAGTCTGGTTGGTATTCATCAAAAAGTTTAAGGCTTCTTTGGAGATGTCTCCAAAATTTCTCTTAGTAATGGTTACTTAGCACTGAAGTCTAATCCATATAAAAGCTTCAGAATAGCATGACAGATGTCCTACCGTTTTACTGTAGTCGTTTTCACTGATTTGCAATTTGTATATGTATGTGATTATCCTGTAATGTGTTAGGTCTTTCAGTTGTGTTTCGGCGCAGAACAAATTTCTTTTAAAATAATTTTTATCTTTCACACAGGATATTATCAATTTTTTAACTAAAAAGTAAGAAATAAAGGGTTCGGAATTAAACTTCGGTAAACCGAAATTAATGTTTTGTCGTGATTAATAGTTTAGATCGCTACATGTGTATCTGTTTACGTAAAATCTGCGAACTTCATAAAATAGACGCTGATTTCTGATCCCATATTAATATTCTTTCTACAAACTCAGAAATTATTGCCAACAATTGAACTTTTACAACGACACAATCTATACGAAATGGGCCGTAAGTAAAGAAATTCATGTAACGAACTTTTGGTAAACAAAACTATTTAATATATGATATTTTTATTAGCATGGATAAGTGTCATTAAAGAGGAAACATTGGCATATCATAACATGAAAACTATAATATTGAATGCCGAAGAACTAAAAAGAAGCCTTGAAGGATTGTTTAGATACTACGTCAATTTCGATTACTCAAATGTTGTTAGCCCATATATGGGTTACGGAGCAGTTTCAAAACTTGAAATTAAAAATTGGATGCCACACAGGTTAATTTTTGAATTTTATTTTCTCATTACTACAACTGAAAAAAAGAGATTATATGTTAAGATGTTATAAAATTCAGTAGAGTGCTTGTGTTAGAGACAGTGTGTACGTTAGATTATTATTTAGTATATTTTGTTTATTTAATTGTGTAAATTATTATTAAGGTGCGCAATAAACATATAATAAAATAAATTTGTTCTTTGTTTCAATTTAATCGTTTTAAAAATTATTAAAAAAGAAAACAAT
Organism: Amiota communis; assembly: GCA_037043315.1. NCBI lineage: Eukaryota > Metazoa > Arthropoda > Insecta > Diptera > Drosophilidae > Amiota > Amiota communis. The sequence goes on from JBAMAV010000406.1 coordinate 8,882, forward strand.
CGTGATGACTATGATGAGCCCATCAATGGGAATTGCGAGGAGTATACTGCTTTTCAGTCCGCTTTTAATAACATTGAGAAAATGAAGGCAATAATGACAATGAGTTAAACAACCATTCTGAGGCCCCATTATCGACAAATCTGGTTGAAATTCAAGTGTTCAATGTTTTGAGGAACCCATAACCTTTACGCATACATTAACAGGGACAACACATAACATATTGTACATTAAATGGATCAGCCAGCTTTCAAAACATAAAACTATCAGAACTACAATGAATCCATTTGGGACTGTGCAGTCAACCTCAAGGCATCGTTTCGTCAAACACATCGATTCTTTCTAATCTGTTAGAAATCACCAAATTTTTCCATAACTTAAACAATTGTATAGGTCTAAGCTAGGTTTAAGTTTTTGTTAGAAGTAATTCTATAAAGGAACACAGACATATGTATAAGAAACCAACATCGGTTTTTTGATGATGATTTTAATCACATCAAAAGTAAGCTTGCTGGCATTTTGCCAGAGACCGATGAAGCTGGTAGGGAAGAGAATCCTTCCATAATAAAACTACATGTTGCTTATGTGCAATGGTTTCGACCACACATCAGCAAGTGGCTACATACTACAATTGTATGCTTTACACTTGCAGTTAAGTCGAGTCACAATTGATCTATAAGCGAAAAGTATAGCGGAGGTCAGATGCGCCATCCATGCGCATTGCAATGTAGATTTCATGGTGCTTGGATTACCAGGAGGGGTACCTCCCATATAGATTTGTTGACATGTCGCAACTTGACGAAATATGTTCGGAATACTTCCAATGAATACCTAGAAATATTCGAATTAAAACAATTGAACCAGATGGGGATCAACCTTCACAATGTTAAAAACCTTAAAATCAAAAAATGTGTTAACGAAAATAGAGTCGGTTAGAAAGAAACCTCAAGATGAGATCTTTGAAATCAACGCATTAATTTGGGATTTCATCGATAGATACTAGTATGTTGTATTTAAACATTTGCAAATTGCATTATAGGGACTTTTATGGTATATATTTTACAGTTTTAAAGATATTCGTTTGAAATTTCTAATGTCCATTTATTACTTGAATGATCTTCATTCAGCTTATCTCTTGTCATATATTGATGTAACACTTAGAACCAACTAAATTTATCCCCCCAAACTATTTTTACTACTTAAAAACATCAAGAGGAAATGATTCTTACAACTCTAAAAACACATAACTATCTATCGGCCTTGAATAAAAAAAAAAGATATATCAAAAATTATTTGTTTTTTCATAATATATAATAATATGTTTATTTGGAATCATTCGTTTATTAATTAATCTAATTCTAAATTCAAATTAATATTTATTGCTTAATATTCTTTCCATCGACTGCTTCCGTTCCTATTCGCTGACCTAATTTGAGCGATTTCTTGTCGAAAGGCAGACAGTTTATCTTCATCAGAAGATGTGGATGGATTATGTCCATTTTTATTTTTTTCTCCTGGTTGGCAAGTGTCGTTGGTGTTGTTGTTACTGCCACTTACTAATTGATGTGGCATTTCATGCTGCCAACTTTCTTGAGTTGTATCCCTTTTTAGTTTTTTGGATCTTGGTCTTTGGTTCTCATTTCCTATCACTGTTAAATCTTGTGACAATAACTCGTAAAAACTAGTTAGTCTTTCGTTTTCATCGAAGTAAGTTTTTTCTAAGTCTTCTGTTATATAATCCAAAATCAGTTCTTTGTCGAAATGTTCTGGGTTAGTGTTTGGCACTAATTTAAATCCATCCAAATGATAATTGGTGTTCATCTCCGTGTCTTCATCCAAAAATCGTTTTAAACTATTTTCAATTATTACTTCACTGATAGTTATGGGATCCATCTTTGCTTGTGCTTACTTACTTTGCAATTCTTGAATGTGCTTCTAGTATCTTTAGCACCTTTCTTTTATACTACATATTCCATAAACTAGTAACAACAATGTAATTAAGAAATTTGTCATTAACTAATATTTGTTTACCATTAACTACACTCTAAGAATTCTTTCTCTCTCTCTCTCTCTCTCTACTTTTCCTTTTCTAACATAAAGATCACATAAACAAAAAAATGGGGGCGATCTACTGTTGCAGTCTTACCTATGCGGCCGCACTTTTTATGTAGCAGTAAAAGATGCCAAATCCACCATCCGTAGCTGGAGCTGGTGTTCCGCAAGGTAGTGTACTAGGACCAGTCCTGTACGCTTTGTACACTGCGGATATGCCCACTCCTGCTGGCAATAACTCTCTACTGGCTACCTATGCGGATGATACCACTATAATCTGCAACAACAGCTCCATTGATGTGGCTACGGCTGAAGTTCAGGAATACATCAATCACTTTTCACACTGGACAAAAAGGTGGAATATTGGCATTAACTTGGGTAAATCTGCCCATTGCTGTTTCACATTCAGGCGAGGTGTTTGTCCTTCAGTTACGCTTAATAACACTGCCATTCCGCAAGTTGACAGTGTCAAAAACCTAGGCATGACTCTCGACAAGCGTCTTACCTGGATATCACACATTTCATCCACTACAGCAGCTTGCTTGGCTACTGCGTCCTAATAGCCAGCTTAGCCTAAGTAACAAACTATTGGTATACCGTACAATTGTACGTCCCTCCTGGACTTATGGCATCCAACTCTGGGCACTGCCTGTGCATCGACTATTAAAAAAGTTCAAATATTGCAGAACAAAGCACTACGTCGTATTACGAATGCTCTTTGGTACGTTAGAAATTCTCCAATACACAACGACCTTTGGATGCCTACAGTTATGGACGACAATGACAGGCTGATTTGTCACTCAAACCCTCTTGCAGCGGCGCAAATGCATCAAGAGTTCTCAAGGAGGCTCAAACGTCATCTTCCTAGTGACCTTGCGACCAGATTCCCCTAGCACACACACGTAGTTCAATTATAAGGTAGTTAGTACAAGTAATACATAATGCAACTAAGTAAATCGGCTATACTCCCCTCATGTGATATTAAAATGCTTGACAAAAATGTACCAAATTAACTTGATGGTAATGTATGTGCATGCAGAATTTATAATTACAACAAAAAAAAAACCAGAAAGAAGGCTATCATTGGCTATGCCAAAGATGTAATACTCTTTACGCTCCTCCGGGTTACATCCAACCTTCCTTTCTTAGCATTACATCAGTTTGAGTGGCCATTTTATTGTACATTTATTATTTAAAAGTTTGCCATTTAATTTGGGTTTGTATGGGAGGTACCACCTGGTAACCCTAGAATCATGAAATTTCCATGGTTGATGAATATGGATCAGAAACTTATAGGGTCCAAGTTTCAGAAGAAGAACATTAATTTAAAAGTGGGTATGTATGGGAGGTACCCCCTAGTGGTCCGATTCGGCTGATGCCGACAAATGTGCTGCGTATGGTAAAAAGAAACCTATGTTTCAGCTCTCTAGCTCAAAAACTGAGGGACTAGTCTGCACACATACAGACAGACAGACAGACGGACATGACTAAATCAACTCGTCTCATCGAGCTGATTACAAATATATATACTTTATGCGGTCTGCGATTTCTCCTTCTGTGTGTTACAAACTTCATGACAAACTTATAATACTATTCACTCCCGTGAAGAGTATAAAAACACAATTTTATAAAAAGTATGCAATAAAATCTGGCGTTAGTTCATGTTGATCAAAACATGCATAATTGAGTACATGCAGGTAGCCCTGGTTTTTATTATACTCTTCACTGGAGTGAATAGTACGAGGGTGGATCAATAAGTCCTAAGAAAATCCAACAGATAGCGCGACTATTACTGTAAACTGTCTGTTTTCATGCAGCATCACTACCGTCTAGGTATGCTGTGAAGTTTCAGCCAGATTGGTTGAGTTGTTGTGTGTTTCTCGTGCATTGAAGAAAAAAAATTTGTTTGTTTACAAATATGGAGAAAATTGAGTTTAGATCTGTTATTAAACATTTTCATATAAAAGGCTTAACAGCAAAGGAAATAAAAAATGAGTTGGATTTAGTTCACGGCACATCTGCTCCTTCACTTGCAACTATTTCTAACTGGTTAAATGAATTGAAACGTGGTCAACAAAGGACTAACCACGCTCAGGACGCCCTGTAGAGGTGACTACGCCAGAAATGATCAATAAAATCCATGATATGGTGTTAGGTGACCGAAGATTAAAGTTGAGTGAGATAGTTGAGGTTACAGGGATATCGAAAGGTAGCGTCATTTCTATTTTACATGAAAAATTGTGTATGAAAAAGATTTCGGTTGCCTCTAAAGCTCTGTTGTCGCTCATGCAGCGTTAGCCGAATAAGTTTTTTTGTCGGTTTGTGACTGTAGATGAGACATGGATTCACCAATACACTCCCGAAACGAAATCAATCAAAACAGTGGATTTTGAAAGGCGAACCATGTCCAAAGAAGCCGAAAACCGTAATCAGTTGGTAAGATTATGGCCTCATTTAAACAGAAAACAAATCGTCTTTTATCAGGACAATGCCCGCGTTCACACATGTTTACGATCAATGGCTAAAATTGAAGAATTAAAGTTCGAATTGGTCGACCACCCACCGTATTCACCAGATTTAGCTCCCAGTGACTTTTTTCTATTCCCAAACCTGAAAAAATGGCTCAGTGGACAACGTTTTTTTTTTCAAATGAAGAAGTCACCTATCAAAGAAATGCTTATTTTGAGGACCTTCCAAAATCTTATTTTTTTGACGGGTTAAAAAAATTAGAGAAACGTCTAACTACGTGTATAGAGCTCCAAGTACAACACTTAACCAGACTGCATAAAAAAAAAATTACAAATGCAGATGAAAGAGAAATATAATTTCTCATATGAGGTAGATACAATATACCATGAAGTATTGTACACGTACAATCATTATGATATGAAGTTATACATATCTATTAACAATATACATATTTATCTAAGTCAAAATTAACTGTACTAAGTGTCCCGCTTATGGATTTCTTAACCATCATATTTTATGCATTTTTATGCCCAAGTCACACCAAACAAAAGCGAAAAATTTTGAAGCTGCCGTTCACACATCGCTATCTTATACACACGTGAATAAATTGTGAAAAGTGAAAAAACCAAGAAAAGTGATATTTGTGTGGAAAATGAATAATACAGATGAAATTATAATGTTTACAAAGATGCTTGTGAGCTTAAATGATAATATAGCGATGTCATGCCATTTAGTAGATAAGTGTTAGAAGGAATTGATAGAATTCATGATGAGACGCGCTCCTGTTCCTCACAGTATTTGGGGTGTTGTAAGTTATTGTTATAATTTAAACAATAAATTGTATATTTGTGAATATGTTTGTGAAATTGTAGGAACGACATGAAAGATTTTGGAGCAGGGACATTAAAGAAGGTTCTACAGATTTATTCAAAGAGAGTTTCCGAATGGACAGAGCCACGTTCAATATACTGGTAGAGGAGATGCTAGGCATAGCAAGGCTACCTACAAATTACAGAAGGACTATTCCATTGGATGAAAGAGTTGCTATTGCTTTGTATACTCTAGGCTCGTCTACAGAATACCGAGCACGGGTTGCGCTGTTCGGTGTTTCGAAAGCATTGGTTTGCTCGATTATTCATGAGTTCTGCTTGGAGGTAATCAAAAAACTTGCACCACAATACATCACACCGAATTTCATTACGCAAGTAAAAATCGAAGTGTGTGTGAAAGGATTCGAATCTCTTGGATTCCCCCAGTGTTTCGGAGCGTTTGGTATGTAAACAATTTTTTAACTAACGAAAACAAACTGAAATGTACTTCCTTTAGATGGATGCCATATCGAAGTGAAACCACCTGCAAATGAAGCCATTGATTACCATAATTATAAGGGTTGGTACTCTATGGTGCTCTTTGAACTTGTTGATTACCGGTAAGTTTGCACTTTGAGCAAAATGTAAACAATACTCATACAAACAATTTTAGTAACAGATTTCACTATGTTCAGGTGAACGCCCCCGGCAGATGACACGACTCCCACTTATACAACCCGTCTCGGCTGAAGACTGCAGTGGATTCTTCAAATTTATTTGAAAATAATTCAAAGATGCTTTGTGGCACCAATGTACCAGTAGTGCTGATGGAGACTCAGCATTTAGGTTTTCAAGAAGGGTAATGAAACCATACCCTTTCGCAATAAATGCGACAGAAGGGCAACGTAAATTCAACTACTCCCTTCCAAAATCACGGCGAGTAGTTGAAAATGCATTCGGACATATCAAGGCAAGGTTCCGGCGACTTGGCAAAGTATTGGACAATAAATTGAAGAATGGCAAGAACATTATATATTATTGTATTATGTAGCTGCATTTTAAATAACTTTCTGAACAATAAGAACAGCTCAATCAATGAAAATTGGGAAAACAGTGTGGAGAATAGACCGCAACCAGACGTAGAAAATGTTACGTGGGATAACTCTACAGAAGCTGGGGTCATACGAACAGGTATTTCCCGATATCTCCAAGAAACTGAACAATAAAAATATTAAGATTTATGTTTCAATTCATACTTATTTAATAACAAAAAAAAAGTTAACACAAAATTCAATAGTGCTTTTTAAAATATGAAAGTTTTAACAAATAATGTGAAAATAACTAAATATAATAAAAAGAACTAAAAATATAAATATATATACTTATATTTGTCTAAGGCTGCTGTCCTCTTCTCAGAATTGGCAACCATTCTCTCCATGAAAGCCTTGGCTCTCCCTCTTCGGCACGACTTTTGATTTTTTTTGGTGATGACTCCTTTGTCGGTTCTGCATCACTGGCCACAATTCCACTTTCGCATTCAGTGTTGATGTTTTCGTCAACAATTGTCATGTCTACAAAAGAAATACATTCAATTATTTTTAATATATTCACAGATTGTGTTCCATATTTACCAATGGAGTCTGTCACCACCGTCTCGACATTGTATGTCTTATATCCACCAAAGATTCGGTGGATGTCAGAGTAATACTCCCACTCTGACGCTGTTCCACCTGATGGCCCAATGTTTGCTTATTCACTTCTGAAATAATGAATGCGAATTTTATTACATGTCACATATTTTTAATATTAATAAAACCTTACCGATATTTCGTGTCAAACTCACTATTTTGTTTTTGACACCGATGCCTGTCACTTTTACACACGATTCTTCCATTGCTGAGGCTATGCGCCGGTACGTGTGGGCATTTTTTCCCGCTCCTATCAGCTCATCCATGCTGCCCTCCCACAAATCCAGCAGCATATTTCTGTTGGAACCAGCCCATTTCAATTTGGCATCTTCCTTCAACTCCACTAAGTTTTTATCATTTTAATTCATTGTTGAAAGTCCATTTACTATTTGATTCATTTACTATAGATTCTTGGATTCACAGATATGTATATTTATTTTTTAAAGACGCTACGCCCCAATCGTGATGTTAAATCCCGTGAAGAGTATAATTAGCATGTACATTGTTTAGAGCATTATTATTTCTATTCTTAGAAAAACTAAAATATTTTGTTTCAGTTAATTACAGTTATGTCAATAATTTCATCATTACCATTAATGTTGCATGTATCACATCACGAGAACTTTTCAATTTCTCAGAAAATGCCATTAAGTATATACTTTTTACAACAAACAGGTAAATGATCAGGTATGGAATTCTTGATAACTTTCATCAATAATTAAACCATTAAGCAGGTCAAATTACAATGAGGACATTGCGGATATCTACCAGTATCTAAAGGTGAATCGAAAAGCATTTAGAAACATTATTGTGTTATCACTAGACGATATCAGCCGAGATCACTATTATTTTAACGCATAATATCATCATTAGTAATTCAAAGACTCATTCAAAAAAGTCAAATCATCAAACAAACAAAAGTCTTAATATGGCACGAGGAAAATACGTTAACCACAAGGGACGCAGCCATCATTTGGCACAAGCTTCCACTCCGGCGAGAGTGGTGACGAGGTGAACGATCAAACTGCCGGTGCTGTTGGCACAAAAAGGACTAAAGTCTCATCTTCAGGTGCAGCCGCTAATGGTTCCGATGATGAGGAAGATTTGCGTGATTCTAAAAAGGGCAAGGGCATAGCCTCATTGATTCAGATTGTAAACCCGAACCGTGTTGCTCAAATGGCAACGCAAAAACAAGGAGTTCGTGAACGATACAAAAAACTACATGCTGCCGGCAAAACAGCCGAGGCTCAAGCAGATTTGGCCAGACTTGCTATTATACGCCAACAACGCGCTGAAGCTGCAGCAAAACGCGAAGCTAACAATAAAGTAATTCCAGCTAAAGATACTACAACAAAAGATATAAAGATGCGCAGATCAAGGATCAAAAATATGAAAGCAAATTAATAACAAAGATTTATATTATGAATATTGTGAAAAATAAAAATTATTTAGTAACATCAAAAAAAAAACACACTAAAAATACACTTTATTTTATTATTTAACCCTTTTTTTGTATTTTTCTTACGGTAGATACCCCTTTTTAAACGACTTTTGGGTCGCCATTTTGAATGTATCCCATACCTTAAGAGTTTATGCAGTTAGATGATGACCCAAAGCATACTGCGCGTAAAACCATAAAAAGAGTGACCGGCCCAAAATGCTTCCAAAAACCAATATTGCATCCGTCCACTATGGAAGATTTGCTTTAGGGTACACTGCAGCACAAATGGAATAATATTCACAGTACCCATTTCCATTAATTAATAAAAAATATGCCTGAGAATGTATACTGATATAAATAAACAAAGAATTTCGCATCAAAATTGTAAGAATTGTACTATCACGGGTTAATAAAGAAAGAAAGTTCAAAAGAAAGTACTATGTTATCCCTCATATATTTACCTGCTATATTCAGAAAATGCCTTTGAAAAGGAAAAGTCGTCAATATATTTCTGAAGCTCGGCATGTTCTTAGAACGTGCTCAAATGGTACTTTCCGTACCGAAGAATCCATTCAATCCGAGCTTAACACTGCTTTCATAGAACATAAAGCAGACTTAGTGGACATGTCAAATGAAGAAGTGAACACCGATTCATTTAATATGCGCTTGGCGTAGTGGATGTCAGCGAATAATATTTCTAGGAGGTCGGCTAATGATTTGCTTGCGTTGCTATCGGAGAAAATTCCGGATTTACCAAAAGATGCGCGCACATTGAGAGGCACGCCTAGAACCATTGTAAAACGGGTTCTTAAGCCTGGCGAATATGTCCATTATGGAGTTAGGGACCCATTGACTGACTTCTTGCACAATTACTACTACGAATGTAATGCAATAAGTCTTAATGTCAATTTTGATGGACTATCATTGTATAAAAATTCATTGAAGCAAACATGGCCAATTTTAATCAACGTCAATGGTACAAAGCCAGTATTAGTTGCTGGATTGTACGTTGGTAATACGAAACCACGAGACCCAAATGTATACATGGAGCAATTCGTGGATGAATTGCAGGACTTGATTGATGAGGGTATAACTTACAACCTAAAGCATTATGAAGTAAGTTTGCGTGCCTTCATTTGTGATGCGCCAGCTCGTGCGTTCATTTTGGCCGTCAAGCATCTTTCTGGATTCTATTCCTGCAACCAATGCGTTCAAAAGGGGGAATATTTCCAAAGAAGACTGTTGGTTGTACAGTTCACCTACGATTACATGGACGTTGTCTGGTCTTGGCGTTATGAAATCATTACTCATGTCTTTGGTGAGGGCGAAAGGTCATCAATTTTCTTTAAGTCGACACTCTATTGAATCCATACGCACTAGGTTAGCTTTCTGCAAAAATGTACACCTCTTGAATTCAATAGAAAACCAAGATCTCTTGATGATCTGGAGAGCTATAAAGATACCGAACTACGCACCTTTCTGCTGTACACTGGGCCTGTAGTGTTGAAAGACATTTTTGGTAACGACAGATACAACCACTTCTTATTGTTGAGCTTGGGCATGAGACTCCTCCTTCATGATGAGTACTGTACAAGCAAGAATTCATTTGCTTCTGCACTATTAAATAATTTTGTGACGGAAGTCCAAAATTTATATATGTTTCCAATGCTGACTTTTCACTGCTTGACCCATTTAAGCCAGCAAGCATTGCATTTCGGTTCATTGCAAGCCATCAGCTCTTTCCCTTTCGAAAGTTTTGTAGCCAATGTGTCTTAGAGCAGCAAAGCAACCGTATTGTGGAACGGAGTTCTTTAAATATATTAAAAACCAGTGCGAAATTGGATTACAATGGTGACAATAAAAAAATATCCCGAGGAAACTTGTTATTTACAATAAGTGAAGCTGATTGCTTCTATTTCATTAACGTAAATAACTCATTTGAAATTTATAAAATTCTAGATATTAAAAAAAAATTGTGTATTGTTGACCTAGAACCCTTTTTCAAGTATCCGATTATATCCACTTTAATTGGCATATTTTGCTCCAAATAACAAAGCTTCCATATACAAAGTATGGAACACTCAATTGAAGAAATTACTGGGAAAATATTTCACTTTTATGAAGATTGCTTGAGGGAGCACATTTATATTCCCCTTATAAAATAAATTGTAGGAAACAATGAATTACAATGAACTATTTAACGCTGACGATAATGGAAGTCGTATGAGAAATGCACAGAGAGGCGCACGAAGAGAGCAAGGCAAGGAATCAGTAGGTAAGTTGTTTTTATTAATATTGTGATCTGTAATTATTAAATATATCTGTTATTTACAGAAATATCGTCTCAGTTACGAAAAATTAACGAGAAGCAGTGGCAGATGTCTGCGAAACTAGACAAACTAGTAGCAGAATTATTTCGATGAGAAATGAAATAACCGCTATTAAAGCAAAAAATTGTGTGGTGACCCAAAAAACACGAGTCATTTTACCGACAGTGCCATTTAAAACACTGGACGAACTGTTAAGTTTTGAGGAGATATTAAGGGAAGAGAATGCCTTCAAGACTTTTGTAAGTAATTTTTGGAACAATAATATAGAGTGTAAGTGAAACTTATCAATAATTTTTATTAAAGGTGACAGAACTATTGGATAGCAGCGAGAAAACTTTCGATAAATTTATTAGGCACGCTTGGAGGCAACTCCTCAACGATGATGTTGCTAAGCAATGTTGTTGGAGAGGCACTGACAACAAGAAATGTGTCAGGGGCCTGCATGTAACTTCTGGTATTCGAAGTAAGTTCCGTTGAGTACATTATATACTGAGACATGGCTATTCACTTAAGAAATAAAAAGTACTAATTACATAACATTTCACAGGAGCTTTTAAAGAAAGGTTTCATTAGGAGGATGCGGATTTCGATAAGACGACTCAAAAATTTTTCCAATACGCTCAAGATAGAATGACGAGAACGGAAAGAAACAGCGGCAAACGGATCAGGGAGTAATTCATTGTTTTTTTTTTTTTTGTTAGAAGAATGAGATGTTATTTTTTTTTGTATTTCTAATTTCATATATATTGTTATCATATGGAAATAGTGTAGAATTTTTATTATTAATAAATAAATTAATGAATTATACACATTGTAAATATTATTTTCAAGCAAATGATATCACTTGTGGCCTGAAAACGGTGACATTAACGGGCCGAAAGCGGTTCCATTGGCGGCCCATAAACGGTTACGTCAACGGGCCGAAAACGGTTCCATTGGCGGACCGAAAACAGATCCATTAACGGCGCGTTTGCAAGGGCCGTAAATGATAGTTTCTGCTGCCGCAAACTGAGCGACAGATGATTACTTTACGTACCGTTTTCGGATGCGAAACCGGGTTTTTGACCTGCTCAGGACCCGCTTAACTCTCATAAGTAATACCATTTCCGGATGTTTTGGTCAACTAGGTATGTATGTAAAAAACATAATTGAAAATGCACTACTATATGTAAAAACATCCTGGAATTCTGGGAATAACACAACTTACCAGTCGATTCTCTTTATTAGATTCGTTATTAGAAATGTTATTATAAAATTAACCTTAACAGTGTGCACAAATATTTAACATTTTTTTATTAGAAACATTTTAATTTATCATTTTCAACGTGATCAGAATGTAAATTAACAGAAGTGTGAGGTTTAATGAATTGTAAAACTGTTAATAAGATGTGCAAAAGTTACGCAGTTATTCGTGTATTTGTTTTAAAATTTTTGTTAGAAAATTTTTCTCGTTTTTGGCCTTCTATTAATAAGATAAAAATTACATAAAAATAAAATTTCACACATACAAAAGCTGTTTTTTATTAATTTAGTTTGGCTGGTTAAAATGACGTTTAAAATTGTACTTTTAATAATTTTTATGTAGAAAATCATTTTATATTCCTATCTATCTTTCTGCCTTCATTATCAAAAGTATTTGAACGACTTTTGCTTGACAGAATTCAACCAATACTGGATGTGAACAAAATTATACCTGATCACCAATTCGGATTTAGACAACGTCACTCCACAATACAGCAAGTCCACAGAGTGACACACAATATACTATTAGATCTAGACGACGGCACGCCGGACTTCTTAAAAAAATTAAGACTATCCTACCAAATGATCTTTGTGATATCATCAGGAGCTACCTTGATAGTCGCTACTTCTATGTAAGGTATAAAGACGAAACCTCTACATTAAGGCAGATAAAAGCTGGAGTCCCACAGGGAAGCGTACGTGGGCCCTTACTTTATACTCTATATACATATGACATTCCAATCCCAGAAGACAATTCGGCAATGGTGGCCACCTTTGATGACGACACTATTCTTATGTACTCAAACAAAAAGCTTGATGTGGCAATAGATACGCTGCCAGCAATATTGGACAAAACATGCACTTGGTTTGATTTATGGATAATTAAGATAAACGAAATGAAAACACTGCAAGTGATATACACTTTACAGACAAACTTATCAGCCAAGACAAGTAAAAATAAAAGGTACTGACATTCCATTAAGCAACGCGGCCAAGTACCTGGATATGCATATTGACAGCAGCCTGTCGTGGAAATATCACATCCAGAAAAAGAAAGACCTTAGAACGACATTCCAACGTTGAAATGATTGACAATCCTTCAGACGAATTAACAAGACGTAGACGACTAAAGAGGAGCAGTCCAGTGGACTTAACCTAGCTGCTCTACTTCATACATTTTTTCTTTATAATACATTTTGTTTTTATATATTAAATATTATACCTACACTAATATGTACATGTGTTGTCTTGGGTTGTTGTGTGGAACGTTGCGGTATCTCGCGAGAGTGGGGCAGCCGCAAGTAGTACTCAAAAATAAACCAAGCCTTCCACAAAATTTGAAACTGACAATTCGAAAATGTTCGTAATTGTCAAATATAAACCCCCTTTTCAATGTTAAAAAAAAGTATTAGTGTTTTTTTTTTGTAATTTATTGTTATATAATAAGAAACAAATGTACTTCACCTATTGGGAAATAAACAAAAAAAAAAATATTCCTATTTCCCATTTTATTGACAACAGCTAATAAAAATCTAATAAATTAGCATACAAGCAAATCAAGCGTCGACGTGTTCTACATTCTATTTACATTAAAAACAACAATGCCACTCTTCGAGTCTATTTTATAAGTATTTTCCGGAAGAATCCTAAATTTAATACCATTGCAGTACATTTTGCGAACAAATAGGGAGACTTGAATATGGATCAGAAACTTATAGGGTCCAAGTTTCAGAAGAAGAACATTAATTTAAAAGTGGGTGTGTATGGGACCCCCTGGTGGTCCGATTCGGCTGATTCCGACAAATGTGCTGCGTATGGTAAAAAGAAACCTATGTTTCAGCTCTCTAGCTCAAAAACTAAGGGACTAGTCTGCACACATACAGACAGACAGACAGACAGACGGACATGGCTAAATCAACTCGTCTCATCGAGCTGATCGCAAATCGATATACTTTATGCGGTCTGCGATGTCTCCTTCTGTGTGTTACAAACTTATAATACTATTCACTCCCGTGAAGAGTATAAAAACACAATTTTATAAAAAGTATGCAATAAAATCTGGCGTTAGTTCATGTTGATCAAAACATGCATAATTGAGTACATGCAGGTAGCCCTGGTTTTTATTATACTCTTCACTGGAGTGAATAGTACGAGGTTGGTCCTTAGAAAATCCAACAGATAGCGCGACTATTACTGTAAACGGTCTGTTTTCATGCAGCATCACTACCGTCTAGGTATGCTGTGAAGTTTCAGCCAGATTGGTTGAGTTGTTGTGTGTTTCTCGTGCATTGAAGAAAAACAATTTGTTTGTTTACAAAAATGGAGAAAATTGAGTTTAGATCTGTTATTAAACATTTTCATATAAAAGGCTTAACAGCAAAGGAAATAACAAAATTGTATTGTGTCCCTCAACTGTGCTCAAACTGTGTTCTTTGTTGATACACAAACTGTGACGGAGAGAATATAGTGATGCTAAGAAGGGAAGCATATCTGGCATCTGGCATTTGTCGCCGTTCAGTTGGATGCCACCCGGAGGAGCGTGAAGAGTATTATATCTTTGGCATAGCCAATGATAACCTTCTTTCTGGTTTTGTTTTGATTTAGCCAAAGTTCCACGTGTGTGTATAACCAAAACAAAAAAAGCTGTTCCAAAAATGCAAAATGCAATGTGAACACTTTCTGTGAATGCGATGCGAAAACCCGATGTTGGATTTATAGAATGAATTCCAACAAAAACTTAAACATAGCTTATACCTATATAATTGTTTATGTTATGGAAAAATTTGGTGATTTCTAACAGATTATCAGGAATCGATGGGTTTGACGAAACGATGCCTTGAGGTTTACTGGTCGGTCCCAAATGGATTCTTTGTAGTTCTGGTTGGGTTATGTCAAGTAAGCTTGCTCACCCATTTAATGCATGTTATGTGTTGTTGTCCCTTGTAATGTATGCCTAAAGGGTATGGGTTCCTCAAAACATTGAACGCTTGAATTTCAACCGGATTTGTCGATAATGGGGCCTCAGAATGGTTGTTTAACACATTTTCATTATTGCCTTCACTTCCACAATGTTATTTAAAGCGGACTGAAAATCAGTGAACTCCTCGCAATTCCCATTGCTGGGATCATCATAGTCATCACGATGGTTTTCTTTTTTAATATTTGTTAAAACGATTAAATTGAAACAAAGAACAAATTATAGGACTAGTGCACACCGGATTAACACGAAATTTTTATAATTTTATTTTATTTTATGTTTATTGCGCACCTTAATAATAATTTAAACATTTAATTAAACAAAATATACTAAATAATGATCTAACGTACACACTGTCTCTAACACAAGCACTCTACTGAATTTTATAACATCTTAACATATAATCTCTATTTGATGTTGTTGAATGACGGATTTGTAATGAGGAGGATGTAATCAAAGTTAGCGAAAGTTGAAATTCTGAGGTGGCATAGGGAGGAGCAAGATGTCAAAATGGGAGAAATGTCGATACGTACGTTGTCACAAAAAGGGGTGGAAAGGTGGATGTTCGTTGAGTTTGTGTGACCAAGACGTATCCCATTGAACTTAAAGTTTTCATTATTATAAAATGTGTATGTAGCTTAATAAATTTTCATTAGCTGATATGATGATTCATTAGCCACGTCAATGGCCTATGGTCAGTTACTATTTATGAATTTATTGTCAAACAAATATGGGCTATAGTATTTAATTGTCCAGACAATTGCAAGAAATTCTTTTCCTATTATGGATTAATTCCATTCAGCATCACTTAGTGTGCGGCTAGCATAACAAATAAGTTTTTGTCATTACCAACTGAACCTTGTGATAATATTGCTCCCAATGCAAGGTGGCTTGCATCAGTAGTATGAATGGCAAAATCGGGGTGTTGCAAGATTGGATCATTACATAGCGCACATATTGTTACAACACGATTTTTTCGTTAATGATGCAGAATTACTCGTAATATCATGTTTTATATTGTGTAAAAATTTCATGTTAATAACTTACATACTCTCCGCGTGAGAAGAGAATATTTCTTCTATAATTAGCCAATTTGTGAAGAAATTGAAAAATTTAAATGCGATTTTCTCGAAATGCTCTCTTTTGACTTGTGTCACTTTAATTGCACATGTGCGAAATGTTAATAGATTTTTAGAAATTCTTTAGTAATTTCGATCCTGTTTCTTGATTTAAGACGGTTTGTGAGGGGCTAGTGCGCTTTGCAAAGTCTGGATTGGGTTTAATACCTTCAGGGGTTATAATGTGCCCTAAGAATTCTATTTCCTTCCGCCAGAAATCTGATTTATGCAATTGGATTTGCAAATTGCACAGCATAACTTGTCGAATACTAGGGATAGCCTTTCAATATGCTCTTACAGTGATGTTGCGAAAATAATTATGTCGTACTATGTGAACCAATAAGTGTTATTCTAAAATTAATGGAATTCAATACATAATGACTTAAATATTTGAAAATTAAATGTTTAATTTTGATAACCACTTCCTTACAAAGTTAAAAGTGATGGCATATGAATAATTCAATTCTCAAATCGATTAACTCTTCTTTCTGAATTTTATTAAATTTACACTTCGAAACATTTTGTTGACTCTCAATTGTATCATATTCAAAACAAATTCCTTGGATAATATGGGTCTGGTTGGTATGATAAGCACTCCGAGGGCAATTGAATATGACTAGTTCACCTATATAAAGTAAAATTATATTAGGAATCAATAATATATTAGACTAAGGAAGGTTAGCAAATTGATCAAACATGTTCAATGTTTAACTAGCGTTATAGTTGTTGTGAGCTAAAATGCTAAACTTCGTACAGTATTGGGAAAAATTATTCTTATTTTTATTACGTAAGGTAAAAATTCCCCCTTTGAAATCGATCGTCCCGATCGTTTATAATGTTTTAATTCCCACAAAAAACAATTTTATGCTAGACTTCTGAACTTTCTTTTCCGACCATATTATCACGACTGCTGTTTTTTCTTTTTCACTACCAAACATTTAAATTATTTTTTAAAACTACTCACAAACATAAATTCGAGTGTTCATAAAGAATTTTGCTTTCTCATTTCGTTGTTCATATAAACACATAAATGCTAAAGGAAATTGTTAATGCCGCGGAAAAAGGAGAGTGCCTCAATGCATTCCATAATAGTTCTGTTCGTTGGTAAAAGATTTAGGTATATCGGTGAAAACGATAGTGGCGTTGACTTTTGATGAACAAGACATGAAGATAATGGCGATCATGCACCAACAACAGGAGCACATTCATCAAGTTATGATCGCAATATTACAGTGCAGTAGATGAAGCGATATTTTCAATGACTTATAAAACTTCCAAAGGTCTCTCGTTGTATGGCATTCGCAATTTTATGAAGGAGTGTGGTTACGATCCTAAAAAGTGTCAGAATAAGGTGCGTTTATATGTGCGTGAGAGCATTGAAATTGGTAAGTTTGTGTAGATGAGTGGAAGAGGTGCAAATGGATCATTTCGCCTTAACAAATCTCTGCATACAAGCTTCATAAAAGCACACAAAACAGGAAGAATATCTAAGCATCATAATTTGGACTATGTTAAGTCGGATAAGAAATGAAGATGGAAGTTGCATGATGTATTTAGATTCTTCTTATATGTAATTGGTTCTCCAACAAAAAAAATATGTGCAGGCGCATGACAAATATTTTATTTAATTTATTCATCATGATATTATTTATAATTTTTTGTTATTTATTAGATTACAGATTATCCACATCTTTGTAGTAACAACAATGTATTTAATAATTTTAATTAGCTTCACTCGTTTCAAAGTTCTTTATCCAGCATTGCAGTTTCGTCAGATACCTGTCATTTGTAATGGTCAAGTGACTGCAACACCAGTTCCCCAACCAATGTTTACAGCACGCTATGTCATACAACCCAAGTTGCAACGGAATTAGTGTTATAGAGAAGATGATTATGATGATGATGATATTGGTTTTTGCTACTTTAAAAATAAAGAAAGGAATACTATAAAAATAAATAAATAACCACCCACAAAATCCCCGAGGTACTCAAATATGAAAATGGAATGGGAAATTACAGCAGTAAAGGACTCAGTCAAGGCGAAGATGAAGATGCTTGGATTGTAGAATTTACTGAAACGACCATTATTCATGAAGATCAGCCAACTTAGGATAATAACAGTTTAACAAAATGTATTAGAATTGAAGATTTAACATAATTATGTACTAATTTTATCATTTCTTCTTAATTTTTAACATTAAAATTAATATTGTAATGAAAATTTAAAATGTAATAAATAATAATTTATAATGAAATACATTATAAAAAATTTATAAATAATTGATTTTCTCGTATCGCCCAACGAACTTATTATTAGTAGACAGCATATAGCAAATGTTTGGCAGGTTGCCCGGCTCGCCCATAACCCTGACCATAAATGGTAAGGAGGTGACCGCTAAGATTTACTGATGCACGATAGGTAAGAACACTTAAAATAATAATTGGAGTATCGCGCCTATTATCCATTCATTATTCATTATTAGTAGTAGTGAAAAAAAATGTTTGAAATGTTTTTTCCTATTGAAATTTTGAGAATCGCCGAGTAGAGTTGTGGAAACTTTTTAGATTTTGTCAAAAAGTCAAGTTGCAATTTGTGAGTGTGTGTGAAAAAAGGGCTGCCAGACAAATTCTCAATCCGAGTATTATTAAATTTTAAATTTAAATTGATTTTAGAAATTAGTACATAAATAATAAATATTATTATTAATCTTTATCCTTCATAATGTCAAAATTATTATTGTATAATAATATAATAATTTTGGTATATAATTAAATTGAATAAGAAGACTCACTTTAAAATCAATGGCAAGGTCTTGTTGTACATTGTACACATGTAGAAACACACATCCATAAAAGTGATTACGATAGCTGTTGGCAACAAAGCTTAGAAATACAAACAACTTATTGAAATGTATTCAAATGGCAAACATATAAAATTCTTTAATCACATGCACAAGATAATGAAATCGAAACAATCAAACATATATCTTTATATCATGTAAAGGCTGATTTACACTTAACTAGTAGTTGGCGAGCTAAAAGCCAGCGAGTGTACAAACCAGCGAATTGGCGTGAGTGAGCTTGTAACGCTTACATGCAAAACATTCTACTCGCTCATTTATCAAGAAGTTAGCGAGCAAGATTCCAGTTTGGTTGTCATTCCTACAACCTGTTTACAGACGGATTTAAAATGCAGAGGGAGTGGGAGCTGCAGTATTCTGTTCAGAGCTTGACCATAACGGTCATATAAGCTTCCAGACTACTGTAGCGTGTTTCAGGCTAAGATTTATGCGGCTACAAAAGCAGCAGAATTAGCAGCCGAGCTTACTCCTCTCAACTCCCAAATAAACATATTCATCGACAGCCAATCAGCCATAAAGGCAATAGCGGCGGTGATGACAAAAGCTAACTGTGTTCAACAATGTAGAACCAAAATTAACGAACTCTGTATTGATAGACGCGTCACCATGTTTTGGTAGACGGATAGACAGACGGACAGACTGAAAGACAGACATAGCTAAATTAACTGGACAGAATATTTTGTATTCAAATGTTGTATCGTTGTATTTGTTTTGAGATGATCTCTCTCTCTCTCTCTCCCTCTCTCTGTCTGTTTTTAAGAATTTTCACTTCTATCACGTGTACGACGGCACACATGCATTTTTTTTTTGTTTGTTTCTACTTAATCTGAGAATGTTTCGATATACCTAACTCCACGGTTCTTCGTTCTTCAACTCTTTTATTAAATTGGTAGATGCACCAGGTTCGTGCCTTTGAGTTTTCGTATTTAATTCATTTTTTAATAGCAAGAGTTAAACAATAACTCCCGCACGAACTAATTCCGTCGACATTTTGTAGACAAATATACTCAATAAAATATTTACAGTTGCCTAAATAGAGATTCTTTTTAAAAAAAATGAGAGAGAATGAGTGTGCGAGTGTAATAACAGGTAATAAATGGTTCGAACGAATGCAAAAGTGGGGGAATATTTTGAAAAACAATAAAGCCATTTTCATTAAAAAATTTTTGTTCTTATTTGCTATTCCCGAAATATAAATAGCAGCCCTCGTACCATAGCTGGATAGATAATATATTTCATTCATCAATAAAACATACGTCAAATGAAGTGCAAAATAATAAAATAGATTTGGAAGTAGTAAGAAGTAATTTGGAAGCAGCCAAAAGTAAAGTCATACAGAAATTAAATAAAGAAAGAAAAAATAATGTGGAGAGAAGAACGGAAGGGAATTCGACACAAATTTGCAGGTTCCTCAGTCTATAATAATGTTAATGATATGGATAAGACCGATGAACGGATGAAATTTATAAGGGAAATAAGCCAAACATAGAAAGTAGGTGATCGCGACAATAATTATTTAAAATGCGTCAGAAGAGAACTCAACAAAAAACTCTCTAGCAATACGAAATTCGATGATAAGTAAAGCTCAACCAGAGCGTCAAGTATCGAAAAATCATCCAATCGACGAGGTGGTAGAGGAAATACTATTTCGTGGTAAATATTATTATAAAAAAACTTAAAATTGCACAGAATAGCAATAAATAAAAAGATTGCGTATAATTGTTACTTATTCCTCTAGTCTATGATAAGAACTAGACATCTGTTAGAATTGATTCAAAAGAGCATTTTTGGTACTCATGCTTAAATGAATGAATTTAACATTCGAATTCATTTAAATGAATGTCTGAGTGCAGCCGAGAGGTTGTTCCATGTTCTCATTCAAACGAAGCGGTGCCGAATTAAATTTAATGTTATTACCCAGTTGACCAAGCATCGTATGTCGTGCGGACCTCCGTCGAAACTTCCGAAAACGGGCTCAGAAATGAGTGTTTCGTCCGTACAAAACGGATGTATGAGAAAAAATAGACAAAAGAAACGACAAGACAACAACAAAAAGTCAGCGCCGCAACAATATCCGTTTCATGCTCGGAAACGTTCACGTTCGCGGGAATATTTCGGACATGAAACGGATAAATACGTAAATAGCAACAACAAGTAAAAGACGTAACCCACGGTTTAACTGATAAACGACGCAAACACAAAATTTTCGGTATTTGTTTTGCTGTCGTTCGCGCTATTCCTCTTTATTGTGTATACATTTAGTGCAGCAGTCGCGAGTACAGAAAAAAAAAGGAAAAAAAAATAATTGTTGTTGTTAATAAAACAAGGTAAGTTCATAGAAATATTAAGTGAAGTGTGTGGTGCATTTTTTTAATGTTTTTTTTCCCTTTTCATGTGGAATATTTAGTGAATAACTAATCTTCATCATCAACTTATTGGATATATTCCTAGTGGCAAAAATTCGCAGAGTAAGTAAACAATAAATTAAAATATCAAGTGAAATTTCATTTTTTCTAATTTTTTCATCCTTCTTCTTAGTACGAACAAGTGATCATACAGTGGCGGTATAAAACAAGGTAAGTTCATAGAAATATTAAGTGAAGTGTGCGGTGCCTTTTTTTAATGTTTTTTTTCCCTTTTCATGTGGAATATTTAGTGAATAACTAATCTTCATCATCAACTTATTGGATATATTCCTAGTGGCAAAAATTCGCAGAGTAAGTAAACAATAAATTAAAATATCAAGTGAAATTTCATTTTTTGGAGTAGGGTTCGTTTATATATTATAAGTTAATCGCCCAAAAAAAAAAAATTGCTTTGTGTTGTGTACTTTGTGTGTTTCTTTTGAAAACAATAGCCACAGACAGAAATACATTAATTTCCTTTCACTCCTGCTGTACGTCGCTTCCTCATACTTTCACGAATTAACCCCTGAATTCCCATGTGTCACATGTAAAATTTGACTCTACTAAGACCACAACTGTTTCAGATTTAGAAATGAACTTCACCATTCGTAGTCAGCAGGTTGTCACCTGCAGACTGTGTGTTGTTTTCTTGTAAAAAAAAAATTATTGTACATCTTGATTTTGCAACAATGATAGTGAGATTTAAAAAAAAAATAAAAAAAAGGGTAGGAGACCAATTTGGAACTGCTGCCACCTAGAAGTGTCAGATGTAATTGAGGGATTTGTAGTAATTATTGCATTACGACATTGTCGTTTAATGACACTTTGCCCAACTTACTGTACCATTTCCTCCGTAATTAGTATGCTTATGCATTTGTGTGTATCTGTGATATTGTTTCAATTATTTTTACAACCCATTGATCCTGTTGAGCCTAAAATTAATTTTTGTGTATATTTTGGAATAAGTACACTGAAATGTGCCCAGTCCTTCCGTGTTATTCTATTCATGTGCATTGTGTCGACAGACAAAACCATATCAAATTGGAATTATTGTACTATGTTATCCCTCCTATATTTATCTGCTACATTCAGAAAATGCCTATGAAAAGGAAAAGTCGGCAATATGTTACTGAAACTCGGCATGTTCTTAGAATGTGCTCAAATGTTACTTTGCGTACCGAAGACTCCTTCCAATCTGAGCTTAACACTGATTTCATACAACATGATGCAGACGTAGTGGACATGTCAAATGAAGAAGTGAACACCGATTCATTCAATATGCGCTTGGCGCAGTGGATGTCAGCGAATAACATTTCCAGGAGGTCGGCTAATGATTTGCTTGCGCTGCTATCGGAAAAAATTCCGGATTTACCAAAAGATGCGCGCACATTGAGAGGAACGCCTAGAACTATTCTAAAACAGGTTGTTGAGCCTGGCGAATATGTCCATTATGGAGTCAAAGACGCATTGACTGACTTCTTGCACAATTTCGACTACGAGTGCAATGCAATAAGTCTTAATGTCAATGTTGATGGGCTACCATTGTTTAAAAATTCGCAGAAACAAACATGGCCAATTTTAATAAACGTCAATGGTACAAAGCCAGTATTAGTTGCTGGATTGTACGTTGGTAATACGAAACCACGAGACCCAAATGTATACATGGAGCAATTCGTGGATGAATTGCAGGACTTGATTGATGAGGGTATAACTTACAACCTAAAGCATTATGAAGTAAGTTTGCGTGCCTTCATTTGTGATGCGCCAGCTCGTGCGTTCATTTTGGCCGTCAAGCATCTTTCTGGATTCTATTCCTGCAACCAATGCGTTCAAAAGGGGGAATATTTCCAAAGAAGACTGTTGGTTGTTGGTTGTACAGTTCACCTACGATTACATGGACGTAGTCTGTCTTGGCGTTATGAAATCATTACTCGTGTCTTTGGTGAGGGCGAAATGTCATCAATTTTCTTTAAGTCGGCACTCTATTGACTCCATACGCACTAGGTTAGTTTTCTGCAAAAATGTACACCTCTTGAATTCAATAGAAAACCAAGATCTCTTGATGATCTGGAGAGGTATAAAGCTACCGAACTACGCACCTTTCTGCTGTACACTGGGCCTGTAGTGTTGAAAGACATTTTTGGTAACGACAGATACAACCACTTTTTATTGTTGAGCTTGGGCATGAGACTCCTCCTTCATGATGAGTACTGCACAAGCAAGAATTCATTGGCATCTGCACTGTTAAACAATTTTGTGACGGAAGTCCCAAATTTGTATATGTTCCCGATGCTAACTTATAATTTTCACTGCTTGACCCATTTAAGCCAACAAGCGTTGCATTTCGGTTCATTGGAAACCATCAGCTCTTTCCCTAAGCAGCTAAGCAACCGTATTGTGGAACGGAGTTCTTTAAATGTTTTAAAGACCAGTGCGAAATTGGATTACAATGGTGACAACAAAAAATATCCCGAGGAAACTTGTTGTATACTCTAAGTGAAGCTGATTGTTTTTTTTTTATTAACGTAAATAACTCATTTGAAATATATAAAATTGTAGATATAAAGAGAAATGCTGTGTATAGCCGACTTATTGTTGACTTAGAACCTTTTTTCAAATATCCGATTGACTCGACTTTAATTGGCATATTTGGCTCCAAACAACAAAACTTCCATACACAAAGTATGCAACACTCAATTAAAGAAATTACTGGGAAAATATTTCACTTTTATGAAGATCGCTTGAGGGAGCACATTTATATTCCCCTTATAAATTAAATTGTAGGAAAGAATGAATTACAACGATTTGTTCAACGCTGACGAAAATGGAAGTCGTATGAGAGGCGCACGAAGAGAGCAAGGCAGGGAATCAGTAGGTAAGTTTGTTTTGTAATATTGTTATCTGTAATTATTAAATATGTATATCTGCTATTCACAGATGTATCAGCACAGTTAAAACAAATTAGCGAGCAGCAGTGGCAGATGTCTGCGAAGCTTGACAAACTAGTGGCCGAAACCATTTCGATGAGAAATGAAGTTAGTACCATCAAAGCAAAAATTTGTACTGAGCCACAAAAAACGCGAGTCATTCTACCGGCAGTGCCATTTGAAACACTGGACGAGCTATTAAGTTTTGAGGAGATATTAAGGGAAGAGAATGCCTTCAAGACTTTTGTAAGTAATTTTTGGAACAATAATATAGAGTGTAAGTGAAACTTATCAATTATTTTTATTGAAGGTGACAGAACTATTGGATAGCGGAGAGAAAACGTTTGATAAATCCATCAGGCAGGCGTGGCGAGGCGTATCATCGACGATATTGCTAAGCAATGTTCTTGGAGAGGCACTGACAACAAGAAATGTGTCAGGGGCCTTCATGTAACTTCTGGTATTCGAAGTAAGTTCCGTTCAGTACATTATATACTGAGACATAGCTATTCACTTTTAAAAAAATAAGTACTAATTACATAATGTTTCACAGGTGCGTTTAAAGAAAGGTTTCATTTGGAGGATGCGGACTTCGACAAGACGACGCAAAAATTTTTCCAATACGCCCAAGATAGGATGACGAGAACGGAAAGGAACAGCGGCAAACGGATCAGGGAGTAATTCATTCGGTTTTGTTTTAAGTTAGATAAATGGATTTTTTTTTCTCTTTTGTGTATTTTTAATTTCATATGAATTTTCAACATATCAAAATAGTGTAAATTTTTTATCAATAATAAATGAATTGATGAATTGTACGCATTGTAAATATTATTGTCGAGCAAAAGATATCACTTGTGGTCTAAAAGGGTTACGTCAACGGACCGAAAACGGTTCCATTTGTGGGCCCAAAAACGGTTCCAACAACGGGCCGAAAACGGATCCGTTAACGGCCCGTTTTCGTGGCCCGTTAATGATAGTTTCCTGTGCCGAAGACTGAGCGACAGATGATTACTTTACGTACCGATTTCGGATCCGAAACTGGTTTTTAACCCGCTTAACTCTCATAAGTAATACCGTTTTCGGAAGTTTTGGTCAACTGGGTATTTACTGCGTTGTTTGTTGGTATGCAAACATATTTACATCCCCGACTACATTTCACAACAACAATTGCACACAAATTCCTCTCACAAAATAAAATGCTCTCAATGCGACACACAACAACAATTTCGAAGAATTTGTGGGCAATAGTTGTTGTTGTGAGTCTGACTACAATGAATGTTTTTCTTGTTCCTTTCGTTTCTTTAGCTTCTTTTACACACTCTTCTTGTTCCAATCGTTTTGAATGCGATCGATTGCTATGGCAACGCTCTCTCAAATGAATTAGAATTCATTCTTATTGTGAGTGGTTCCAAAAAATTGAGTACGACATTCAATGGTACTTAGTTATGTCAAGCAACTGAATGCGTTCGTACAGATGTTTATTCCAATCACCTAGTCATCTAAGGTTTTTCCCATTTTTCCTTAGTATAAAATGTGTATAAATAAATATAGCTCAACTAGCAAACCCGGCGTAAAGCTAGTGCTTGATGCTGTTATCTTTTTAATCGTAGTACATTGCGCAGCAATTGACTACTTTTGCATAATCATAGGAATCAGTTACTGCATAATGATCTGATATATTTGACAAAGACGACTTAATTGATTTTAAAACATGTATGCAACATTTTTTCAACCAATTTCTCAACAACAGCAGGTTCAATTCGCACCAACGGGAACACTCTCCAGTCTATGTTAGAGATTTCCTTAAAATTTCATTCAGCAGTTTCGGAATCCATAGGGAACATATCCGCATGCATACATACATACTCGTACATCCAATTTTATTTATATAGATAGATTAAAAAAAATAAAATTTTCATTACCTAAACAATGAATGCCAATCTAAAATACCGGACACTTACTGCATATGTTATCAGGCAAATGACAAGCAGTTACCGACACCTTCTTCACCCAGAAAATTGTCGCCAAGTAAATTGTCACATGATACAAAACTTTTAAATGATTATATGCCATTGTGTTGTAATAAAATTCATCCAGTTTGTTGTCTGTATTGGCCACAGGTAAACTTAAATAAATCGACAAGTACGTTGTCCATCTCACGTCTGTCACAATTGTGTCTCGGATGACCCCAAGAATTTCCAACAATTGGAAATATCTTATTTTACAATCCTAAGAAATATTTCAACAATTGGAAATATCTTATTTCACAATCATAAGAAATTCCAATAATTGGAATAATCTTATTTTATAATCCTAAGAAATTCAAACATTTGGAATTTCTTAGGATCCATCAAAGACACAAGTGTGACCGACTTAAGATGGACAACATCTGTCGATTTGTTTAGATTCACTTGTGATCAATATTGGCAACAGATTGTATGAATATTATTGCTACACAATGGCATATGATAATTTAAAAGTTTTGTATCATGTGACAATTTAATTGGTGATAATATTCTGGGTGAATAAGGTGGTGGTAACTGCTTGGCATTTACCTGCCATTCATTGCTTAGCTAAAGAAAAAGCGAGGAGCTCAAACACATGCTCCTCGCTTTGAGTCGCGAAAGCAACTGATTTAAATATAAAAACATATTACACAAATAATTTCTCGGCCGATGAAAATTCAACATAAGAACTGTAAAATAAAAAACAGGAATTATAACTATTGATTCGAAATAAAAACATTCAAAATGCTTTTTCATTGCAGGCCAGTGTAAATAACTGTTTTAATAATAATAAGAAGAAGGTTACCTTTGGCTGTGCCAACGTTGTAATACTCTTCAAGCTTCTGTGAATGATCATACAGAAATACTATATACATTATTGATTTGACTTATGTTTAGAGGTAGAGTTAGTATTCATACTATGTAATTTCAATACACCAATAGTCATATAGATGGCACTAAATATATGGCGCATGATCATGCATACATGACCATGCCGTAATTAAGCACACATTATTAATTTGACTTATGTTTAGTACTGACTATTGTATTCATACTGCACATAAGGGAGCTATACGATCCAGTATAACTAGGATCTTGAAATTTATATGGTTGGAGAATATGGGTCAAATACTTATAGTGTCCAAATTTCTGTTCGATAAGACATAAGACAAAATACATAAAAGCTTTTCTAATAAGAATATTAACTTGAATTTAGGTTTGTATGGGAGGTAGCCCTCTTAATGGTTCAAATGTGCAACATCTGGCAATATTTCAGCTCTCTAGCTCAAAAACTGAGAGACAAGCTTGCATACATACAGACTGACGGACGGACGGACGAACATGGCTAAATCAAGAATATACATACTTTATGGGATCTCTGATGTTTCCTTCTGTGTGTTACAAAATTCTTGACAAATTTTTAATACTATTCACTGTACGAAGAGTATAAAAAATCTTACCAACCGTTGAGTACGCTTCACCTGTGGAGAAAGTATCACGCTATTCCAAGTGAACGTTGACTCTCAAGTGGGCGCAAAGGATACTTCGAAATACTTACTGCAAAAAATTTTAAATCCTGCTCTCCTATTATGCTACATCCAACAGGACAAAACTCACCAAAGCTGTGGAGTGTGCAATGCGCTTTACCAGAGCCGACCCAAAACAGCATTACACCATAACAGCAAAAATATCCGTTGTTTCGCTAGAAACGGTAGATCCAAATCAATAACACAAATTCACAATGCTATGTACTAGTGGAATAAGCAAGCAGTGCAAAAACAGTAAGTGCAGAGCAGCACAGAAGTAATGCGATTTACTGTACCTAGTACTTATTATTAGAAAATTAATAATTAAGTCAAGTATTATTATTATAATTAGGTTTAACGAGAAATACTTATAGCAGGATAAGGTGGAAATTTAGATGTTGATTTGAAAAAAATTGAATTGAAGGCTATCATGGTTGGGTCATTTGGTAGGTATTTGCTTCTATATAATTGGAAAACCGGACAAACAGTGAGAATGAGGGAGATAAGTAGTTAGGATTGTGTTGCAGTTGCAGTGAGACTTATTTATTATGAAGTTCTGAGTTAGATTGGTGTGGCCCAATGTGTTAGATGGATCCTGTCGTATCAGGATGTATGACACACCTGCGGTCGACTTGGAGCCATCAGTGTGTAGGAATTTATAGTGAATGAGGGATTCTTTGAGTTCTCAAAAGTTTTGCTGGTATAATTCAATTGAGGTGTTTGTTTAAAGAATAGTCTTATAAATACGAAGGGATACGTTTACAGAGGAACTGTTTGTTATTGTTTTCATAACATGAGATTAAAATTGTATGAGATTAAATTTAATGTATGAATATTATTGGGAATATAAGGATTAAATTGATTAATATTTGCTAAACCTTGTATAATATTTTATTCATTAATATTCAATGAAAACAGTTCCAACAGCTGCCCTTCAGACCTTATATTCCGGTCAAAGTAGACAAAAAAAATAGTCGAAACTTTGCATAGAGCTGAAAGATATTATAAATAAAATGTAAAAAGTCCCCATCAATCCGACAAAAAAGTTATTCCAAGTCACAGGTTAAAGTTTTCGGGTTTTTCACATTTTTCTCGTAAACAGTAAGTGTTATCGAAAAATGGGGCAATATTGTAGATCATGCAATCCTGTAAAAAAAAATATATCATAACACCTTTTCTCTTAAGAATAACCATTCCTGAGATATCGCAATTTTAAAAGTTAAAGATTTCGTATTTTACATAATGTTCACTCATTTTTTACCACCAAATGAGGTAGTGTTTTTGGCGTATTTTTTTTTTATGTGGTTTCCTCAGTAGGCATACTCCACGATCTACTGTAATTAAGATTTATTAGACAATATTCAATTGCTTCAAAAAATAGTATTAATTAATGAAGAACGGATTATTGATTTTGGGAGAAATGTTAGTCGGACTGATAACGTTGGTTAACAAATTTTTAAATTTTTTTTGTCACACGAAAACTAATATCAAATTTTGAATGTACTAGGGCCACCAAACAATAATATATCAAGGAAAAAAAATTGGCACATCAGTCTCTTCTAAGTCTGCAACAATAATCTGCTAGCATTCCTGGATTCAATTTCCCTTGATAGCGCTTCTCCATAAAGGAAATGTCCCGATGAAACCTCTCGCCTTGTTCGTCACTTACAGCACCCAAATTTGCAGGAAAGAAATCCAAGTGAGAGTTCAGCATATGTATTTTTAATGACATAAGTATTACACAACAAAGATTTATATGACATTATAAGTTCATTTATTAAGTCTTTGTAATTTTCCGCTTTATGATATCCTAGAGGACAACATTCACAAAACATATCCAGGCGAGATTTTCCTGATCATTCAGTTTTCCTTTAAAACTCATATCTTTTATCAATACCCGTATTTGTAGACCTACATTCCCTCTTTAATTTTTGCCTCGCTGAATTTGGGGAACATACTTCAAGTACAAGTCGATCTCATATTAAGACATTAAAGAACAATCTGTAGTTGATTTGAGAACAAAATGGTCTCACTTTAAGTTGCTTTGGTCTTAAAACAAGACCGCATGGTGTCGTAATGAACAGAAAACGTACTTAAAGTAAGATTCCTTGTTGTTAAAGTAAGTCAATAAGGTTATCAGAAACGTAACAAGACAAACTTAATTCAAGATTTCTTGTTCTTGAAAATACTTGCTTGAAGTGAGAACATTTTACTTGTTATGACAATATTTGTGATTGACGGACTATCGTGCCCGAATGTGCACGATTTAAATCCAATGTTCTCGATTTTTTCTCTCTGTGTACTTTCGCACAATAGTCACGTATGTTAACCATTGTTCATTACCCAAAAACGACCAAGAAAGGTTCAATTTCAACAGCGACAGGATAATCGGTCAGTTAAATTTTTTTCACTCAATTCACGAGTTTCTTGTTAAAACCAGCTCATTGCAAATAGCTTAAAAATGTCTGTTTTGTTGTCGATGTTAACAAATCAATATCATGATTGCTTATAAGCCGATTTTACTGATTTCTTTCCATGCTTTCCAGTGACAGGTCGACCTGAACGTGGTGCATCTTTCACATCATCAGATTTCCAGAACGAAAGCGAGCAAACCATTTCTTGGCTGTGGCTTTCGATAGAGTATCTACACTATAAACAGCACACATATTATTTCCATAGTCTTTTTTATAAATTTTTTTAGAACGAACCAATCTCAATAAAATTTGCATCAATGATCAACTGATTCGTCAGCTGTGTGTAAAAAAGAGGTGACAAACGGAACGAAGCGTTTAAAAGTTATGACACTTCAAACATTCCTGAACCCAATACTTTATCATCACAAAGTTTGTGTGACAAAAACAGTGTTTACCAGTGTAATCTTCAAATGCAATGTCTTTATCTTCGCTTTCTTCTTCCTTTTCTTCATGGATTTCTATAGATTGCTCTTAAAGAATGATGCATCAGTTGCCTCCTAATTTATACCATATGAATGTTCATCTGGATCTGCATTTGATTCAACATTGCAGCAAGACTGGTCTTGCAAATTGGCATATACTGGTGAACAAAATAATCATACTCTTTTACTGCAACCCTTCAGACTATTACAAAAAGTTGTGTTAAGAAGTTTTTCTGGTGCAGGTGCGAGTATAGTTTGAATTAAATGTAGAAGCAGATGTTGTATTTGTAATGATGACTTCTAGAGAAGTCTCTATCAGGTATGTGCTAGAAAACGCCAACGATTTTGAATTACGTCCAAGAAAACCCTAGATGTGCTAGAAAACGCGACGATTTTCATTGAACAGCTGATTGAAAAGTGTATGCAATTTTGTGTGATTGCCAGCATTGTTTTGTTTTGCTTATTTCATTTATTTTGCTTGAATGTATAAGACTTTTTTTGTAAAATGCTAATTTATACTTAAAAACACCTAAAATGGTATATTCTTGAAATGCAGTTTAGCGAGAAAAACAATAAGCTACAGAGAATTGAACCAAATCTGTAAAAAACTAGCCGAATTCAAAAACGTCAAAAAAAGGTTTCTAGCGCACCCATAATTGGAATTGGGTTGGAATTGAGACGAAAGCGGTTTCCAGCACATACCCGTATCTTTTTAAATACATCTGCACAATCAATCAATAGAAACAGGACTCGAAGACGCATACTTATACACAATTAACTTACACCTTATATATAAATATAACGAGAAATTTATACGACTACAGCGGCAATAGATTACCACATATCCTAACAAAAATATTACTCACAAAAGGAACTCTCTGGCACGCTGAACTACTGGATTATAGGCAAAATTTTATGATACACTTAACAAACGGTTTGACCCGGAGGGCATGGTCACATAAAACATCAACAGGTACAGTATTATTTAAACCAAGCAATAAGCAGTGAAAGTCGTTTATACAAAGATCTAGACTTAAAGAAAGGAGTGACATATTGTAACAATAGTCAAACGCAAGATACAATATCATGGAGAATGAAAGCACGAGGTGATCGATCTCCTGTGGTTAAATGTTGGAAAATAATGATAAACGAATTTAATAATTAAGTATAATTTTTGCATTATAATTTATGTCATTTATATATTGGACTCTGAGAAAATTCAAAGCATTGAACGATCTCTCATCTCGCTAAAATGGGGCAGGTGGGTGTAGTAAATGCGAGGGTTACCAAAGGAGGTCTAAGGAATTAATCTTAGATATATAGACATATACTTTTTTGTTTGTATAAACATATATGTATGTCAAGGCAGACGGCAAGTACCCATGCCGATTAACACACGTTCTTTGACAAGAATCAATAATTGTAAACTATACATAATTATAAGCTTAAATAAAGAACGAATCTATCTATATATCTATCTATCTCAATCAATCAATTAACATTGCGTTGTTCTAACAATTTACAAATAGTTATTGCAGGTAAAAATAAAATATGCAGATAAACTTTCCGAAGAAGATATTCTTCTTTTTAATTGAGTTTTTCCAGGTTTTTAAAAGTAATTTAATAATTTTTCAATTAAATTTAATAATATTCCAATTGGGGTTCGTACAGTCAGTAGTACTCCCCCAACAACGATAATTGTATTTGTCCCATATAATTGTTCTATTGCTGTTTCAATTACAAGAATCATCACCGTCATTATCTTGTTAGCTTGCTTCACTAAAATGTTTGAAAGTAGCCATAAATTTTTCGCATAACATTGAAATGAAACGAGACTTATTATGAGTATTTGACAGAAATTGTTATTGGTTTGATGATGAAGATTTTTTCTCTCAATCTCTATTTAAATACTGAACGTATTTATCCAAATGAAACATTGTATGTTTCATCTCGATTCCCACCAACGTGGTGTAATAGATATTGGAGGTGAGCAATGATTATAACCGTACTGCGTACTACTATATGTACTACATATTTAATATACCATCGTTCATCGGATATAGTAAAATTCTCACGCGAGAATGTTACAAGAACGACTAACTTATTTGTTAATTATGTGCATAGAACGTGATATCCTTTAAAAAATAGACGTTTTAGGATATAAAAGAAGATTTTGCTCAAAAGAATTACCGAAAGAAACCATTATCTAAATCGTACTTAATTATTAATTAAAAATGTTTGAATCATTCACTTTTTTTACTTTTCAAAAGGGACCCACATACTT
This sequence comes from Amiota communis, assembly GCA_037043315.1. Lineage (NCBI taxonomy): Eukaryota > Metazoa > Arthropoda > Insecta > Diptera > Drosophilidae > Amiota > Amiota communis. Next base: position 41,910 of record JBAMAV010000406.1, read on the forward strand.
GTGTGCCCAAGGGCCCCAGCATGGCCTAAGGCGGCCTTGCTCAGGGACGAGCTCAGTCTGATCAAGACCAACTTCATCATAAGCGAACTCTGTCCGATTAAATTTAATTTTCAACATTTTCGGATAGGGAGAGCTGGTCAAGACACAAGCCCGTTTGAAATACAGTGTGCTTATGTTAATAAGCACACAATGGTTTGTCAATTAATGGGTTAATAACCTGTCAATCAACATGTTGGACAACAGCAAGCAAACGCGACGCAACACCACCTAGAACTCCCCATTTCGCATATCACCCATCCAAACTTGCTAAAGTAAAAACTTACAACATATGATAAAGAACAAAAAAGGAAATTTTAAAAATCTTAGTTTACCAAATAAATAACAAATTATTGTACGTACAAGCAAATGGTTCTTCTTCTTTTAAAAAATAAAAACAAAATCGTTCATATTGAAAAAAAAGAACTGCACAGTTCATAATAACCATAAATGTAACGAATTCTTAAGACTCAGTTAAACCGTTACAAGATAAGTATAGTAAACAACAACAACAAAGAATACTCATGCAACTCTAGCCCTAATGCAAGAAAAAAACACATTGACGTAGTCACCAAAGCATTGAAGAGGCAAACACATCACAATCAAAATCTGATATCCCCACTTGGAGGGAATTCATTTAAACAACGACCATGATTGGTGTCATTGCACTAGTAGTACCTAGTACCAGTATAAAAGACAATGCAGACACTCTTGATAAGCCAGTCAGCCAAGCAGTCAATCAGCTTAAGCAAACAAAGTCATAAAGATAATTTTCTTTTATTTTTCAATTCATATAAGAGAAATTCATTAAAACTCATTCACTAAAAGCATTTGTCGTCGTTTGTTTCTAAAAAAAAAGATGCTTATTTTACATGGTGGAGCTGGAGACATTACCGATGCCCGAGTGCCTGGTAAACTTGTGGGCATTAAGAAGGCATTACGCTCAGCACTTAAGCATTTGGATAACGAAGTAACAGAAGGAGGAAGTAAAGCCTTGAATGCTGTAGAAGAAGCAGTTCGTTGTATGGAATTAGATGAAAATTTCAATGCCGGCTATGGTGCATGTTTGAATATCGCTGGGAATGCTGAAGTCGAAGCCAGCATTATGAATGGAAAGGACTTAAATGCCGGTTGTGTGACATTACTTCATGATATTATGCATCCAATATCTGTGGCTCGTTGCGTTATGGAAAAATCCAATCATACATTTTTAGGTGGCATTCATGCTCAAGAATTTGCCTTAAGCCAAGGTTTTGAAGAATTAAAACCCGGTTCCCTCGTCACTAAGGATGCACAAATGAGCTTACAAAATTGGTTAGATCAACAACAGAACAAGCGTTCTGCAAATAAAGAATATGCACCGACTGAAGTCGATTGTGCTCGCGAACCATCTGGTGAAACAGTTGGTGCTGTGGCCATTGACAAAGATGGTAATATTGCAGCTGCCACTTCAACTGGTGGTATTACGGGTAAAGTACCAGGGCGTATAGGTGACACCCCACTTTTAGGGTGTGGCACTTATGCTGATAATGGTAAAGCTGGTGTCTCTACCACTGGGCATGGTGAGACTATTATGCGCTTTAATTTGGCCCAACGTATAATTGAAAGAATCACTTATTGTAATGAAACAGCACAAGAAGCCACTCAGCATGCATGCAAAGCAATGACTGAACGTTTGGGTGGTACTGGTGGTGCTATCACCATTGATGCCCAAGGTAAGCCGGGTATCTATTTTACATCGAAACGTATGGCTTGGGCCTATGCAAAAGATAATAAAATCTATTATGGTATCGATCATGATGTCACATTCGAAGAAGAACTCTAAATCTACATAACATAGAGATTAGAATAAGAGAAAAACATTGTAAGTTCATTTGATTTTGATTTTGTTTCTTTTTTTCTTGTATAAAATTTTGAGTATTAAAAATTCTTATGCTTAAAAATAGTTAAATTTAAAATTGAGACAAAAATTATGTGAATTGTTTAAATCTAAATAGTTTTTTTTTTATTTTTCTTTGTGTTTTTTAAATAAATAACTATATATCACCTTTATTAGCATTTCATTGTATATGTTTATATTTTCTTAATTAAAATTTATCTTATTTACTATAAACATCTGGCCATTATATTGGCCATTTTCTTGGTCTTGGGAGGAGTAAGGAGCCTTTAAGAAAATTAAGTCTCTTTTTGGGTTTTTATTTTAAGTTATAAAGAGAAAAAAAAAATAAAAAAAAAAATATTGCAATATACATATAGTATGGTATAAAAATTAGAATTAAAAACTTACACACTAAAGGCTTTAAAGGCAAATTATGGTGTCTGATTCTCTGTCTGATTGATTCTTTTGATTTCTCTATGTATAATAGTAATAGTATATTCCTGATTCTTACATACTATATTCTATTTATTATAAATATTATGTCATATCTTGTAGTTGTTTTGATTATCGACTTTGCAGACCAGGTGCAACTTCACGTTGTGATTCATGAGCTTCGGTTTTGCCATAACAATATTTTGCTGCTGGATCACGATATTTATTTTCATGCTCTACAGAATGTGAATTTGTACGGCATTTAACTAGGCACAACTCGAAGTGATCCTCAACCGAGGCATAGATATATTTCTGGCCAGTTTTTGAACGTAAGACAAGTTCCAGTATTGGCCTCTTGGACGGATGTAAACAACACGATACACAATATTCGTATATACTACAACAATGCGATGTCACGTTGCATGTATGGCAAGTATAGTAACTGGTGTCAGGCACTTCGACATTGCAACAGCCACTGACCAAAATATGAGAACGTTGACAAACAAAGCCACGTTCATCGACAAGTAAGTCACGTCCCTGTACCTGTAAAATAATCAAACAAATAATCAATCATCATCATCAGCTGGCTTTATTCTTCACTAAACACTTTGACACAAAATACTTTTTTTAAAATCAAATAGCATAGCATTAAAAATACAATTGAATGGTTATCTAATTGGAAGTACTACATAGTAGCATCTACGCACAAAAAGAGCAAAACAATCAGTTCTCACAATGTCTCATACACAGAGGTAAAAACGCTGGTCTAAGAACAGCACCGATTATTCTTAAATGAGTTGCATTTGGTGTAAATGTTCTTTGAAATATGTAAGATTTGCACTTAAACTGAAATTCAAGACCAATTAACCTTGAATTAAGAACAAACAAACATGAATTGAGAACAATATCTGCTAATCCCGCTGCTGTTCGAAAAAGATAGCGCAAAATATAGAACCTTGTAGCGTCATATCGACCGATTAGTTTGCTGCCGGTTTTCTCCAAGATATACGAAAGAATATTTCTTGGGCGAATGCTAACAGTAAGTGCCTTTCGGCATCTTCATGGTGCACCAGAACAGGTTCATCGAGTTGTGCAGCATGTCCTCGAGGGCTTTGAGAAGAAACAACATAGCTCTGCCATCTTTCTGAATGTTCATCAAGCATTCAATCGGATGTGGCATGTAGGCCTCCTTTACAAGCTGAAATCCCTCCGCCCAGTTGCCCAATATTTTCTTCTAAGGTCATATTTGCTTCGACGCTACGTTATGGTTGAGATTCGGGAAGAGTGATCTAGTATCCACAGTATTGGTGCGGGTGTACTTCAGGGCAGTGTTCTTGGACCAGTCTTGTACACACTCTACACCACTGATTTGCCAGCCCCAGATGCTGATAATACATTGCTAGCCACATACGCTGATGACACAGATTTTATTGCCAGCTCTTCCAGTGCCAGTGAAGCTTCTGAGATAACTCAGGAGTTTCTGGATAGTTTTAGTAGGTGGGCAGATGGGATTCCCCTGCAGAACTCTGCCGTCCATCAAATAATTAACGCTCCTTGGTACGTTCGTAATGATGTCATATCCACGGACCTGAGAATCCTCGCTGTCCGTCAGCAGATAAACTTGCACTCAAGCCGGTATACTGACCGGCTAAAGTCTCATGTCAATAGGTTAGCTGCTGTTTTGGCTATAAATACTTCCAGGAGGGAGGCTTTCACTCTGATGACCTTTGGGTACATGGACGCCAAAGTGGACGTAAGCTTCCAATCTAAAGTAACCAAACATATATGAATATAATATACTCTTTTGGCTTTAATCCATCTGTCAATTTCTGTACATATTGTCACATCAATTTTTTATACCCGTTAAGTCGGGAAGCTGATTTTTATTCAACAAATGTTGACATCCTTGAGTCACGGGTTCAATTCCCGTTCGAGTCTGGTCCTCAACTTTTCTAATATACTTATTTCAGGACCAAAATGATCTCAATTTAAGTTGTTTTGGTCTTAAATTCAAGAACATTTCATACTCGTTTCAGTACAATTTGTTCTTATTTCGAGACCAAAATATTAGTCTCACTTTAAGTTGCTTTGGTCTTAAGACAAGACCACTGTATGTCATAATAAAACGGAAACGTACTTACAGTAAGATTCATTGTTCTTGAATTAAGTTCCTTAGGTTACTGAAAAAGCAACAAAATATACTTCATTCAAGATTTTTTTATACTTAAAAATACGTGTTTGAAGTGAGAACATTTCTCTTGTAATGACAACATTCGTGCTTGACGGACTATCGTAACCGAATTTGCATGATTTAAATTCGATGTTCTCGAATTTTTTCTCTCTGTGTAGATGTTTGAATTAGTATTATCTAAAGCGACCAAAAATGCAAATGTCAGCCGTATTTTAGGATGTGCACGTTATTTTATTCATCGATTACCTTGAGAAAGGAAGAACCATCAATAACGTATATTATATGGTGCATTTGAAGGAAGAAATTGCGACAACAAAACGACCACAAATGAAGAAGAAAAAAGTGCTCTTTCTTTTATTCTCCGGATCTGGCTCCCAGCGACTACTACCTGTTTCCAGACCTAAAAAGAATGCTCCATTGGAAAGAGATTTGCTCGAATGAAGAAGTGATTGCCGAAACTGAAGGCCAAAGATTAATCGTTCTACAAAAAAGGCATCGAAATGTTAGAGAAGCGTTGGATTGGAATAAAATCGTATTTTGTCTAAAAGTTGTTGTTTTATTAGTCATCCTACGTACTTATTGAGTGATGTGTTATAAAAAAAAATATTGATGCAATTAGGTGTTGCAAGTATCCCCCGGGAATTGCTTTCTTGAAAGAAAACAAAACTATATTTGAAATATTACATAATTTATAAATAAAGAATGAATTACAACATGTAATTTCTTTTATTTTTCAGAAGGTTTTCGCAATAAGTAGTGACTATTTAAAAAAAACTGCTTAATTGAACATCTCGCTTATAAAACTCAATTTTTCAAGTGCTATTGTAAAATTCGAAGCAGTAAGAATACCAGTAAATGAATTTCTGCACATTGTTGAAGGAATACGCTTCTCCATATCTGCTTTTGAAAATGAAGCGTACTCCGAAAAGTTTAACGCCACCCTAGTATATAAAACACTTAGAGAAATAAATGGCATTTTGGACCAAGGTATGGAACCCACGGACTCATACGTACACAAACTTTTCCCAACAGAGCTGACTCTTTTTACACACTGTCTGTACTGTCTGCAGATGTTGAAAGAAGTTTCTCCACATATGAAGGCATCTTAACTGGAAAACGAAAGTCTTTTATATTTGAAAATTTAAAACATCATTTAATAATTTACTGTAACAAAAAAAAAAACGTATAAAAAGAAGATTGTCATATTTCTGTAATATTTCACATGTGATCATGGTCCGGTTTTCTCTTTAACTTCTTTTGCTTTCAAATCAATTCCACAAATACTCTATAGGATTCAAATCTGGGCTTTGTACAGATGCACCAGTGAAATTTTGCTGCAGTTACTTTTATTGTATGTTCGATATATGTATGTACATAATTTGAAATTCATTTTCTCGAGACATTCCATGCAGTTGTAGATACAATATGTTTTATTATGAAGTTATTTATTCTATGCACTTGTCAAGAACTTTATTTGAACCATATTTTAGTATGGAGTTATAAGCCGGTGGTGCATGATATTTCGAATAACATTATTCTCTTCATGTACTATCTATCTATTATATATCGGTGAATCATAATCTTAATTCTCTAACACCTTCCATGAAGTGTATAGTCCCATACCATCACTGATAAAATGTCAATTTTTTTTTATTTTTGTTGGTATAGCAATTTTCTGTTGCCTTGGATATTATCGCTATACATCGTGTTGGAATAACATAATTTTTGTTTCACCCACCTTCCTACTATTTAATATGGTTTCAGAGCTCACCTGAGGTGTATTCACCCTCTTTACAAACTCAAAGACTATGTGAAACAAGAACTTAAACCTAAATTCCACTAGATGTGCAGGCCGCAGTTGATACAGTGTAGCATAATGGTTTGGTCCACAAAATGAAACTACTAAACTTCACAGTATACCTCATCAAAATCATTAACAGTTTATCCGACAGATGGGATAACGGGACCATACCGAGTAAACTTCCTAACAGTGCTGGGGACCCTTAAGGTCACACCTTTTATAATTTATACACACATGATGTGCCACTCTCTGCTCACTGTGTGGCATCAATTTTTTTTAAATGGAAAATCCAATTAAATGGAAATTAAACTAAGGCAAATTTACTTCTCCCGAAAGGGTAAGGCCTGTTTCTTACCAAACTCAAACCTCTATCTACACAATGATATCATTCCATGTGAGAATCACATCAAATATCTTGGCCTACACTTAGACCCAAAACTAAATTTCAGTTTACGTACATCAAAAACACTTGATAAGATCAACAAAACTACCTGTATCCTCTACCCCTTCATAAACCGTAAATCGTGCTTATTCCTTCATAACGAAATGATAATTTTTAAATCTATTTTTATCATAATCATGTTGTAATCAGCTGAAGTCTAGGCCACATAAAGAATCTTCAAACATCGCAAAATAAAATACTCAAAATGATCCTGAATCTACCATTACAATATTCAACAACTTGTTTGCATGATTTAGCCAGTGCTAAATTTATTAAAGATAACATCCTTTATCATAAAATCAAATTTTAACACCCGTTATGGTACTGGTGCCTTTTAGATCTAGCCTTAGATTAGTCCGACAAAGACTCAGCCTCTTAATTGTAAGTGTCCTAGCTTAAGTTTTATATAGTAAGTTAAGGTTTTTCTAGCTTCCGTTTCTATAGTATAATACAGCTGAAAGCTACTGCTGAACTCTGTATTAAGAAACCTTTCGACAATATTTAAAATCAATTTTAATTTTATAGGGATTTTAAATAAATAACTAAATAATAAATGAACTTCAGTACTCTAGAGACTGAGAAAAGTGTCCAAAAGCGATCGATTGTCAGCTTTTCGTTCATATTTTGTAGTGACTTGTGATGCGCAAGTTTTGATGAATGATTTGTTTTTATTGATACTCAATGAATGGGAAACATCTCATAATCTCAATCATCGAGTCTATTTAAGTATCATTGCTAAATTCTTTAAACATTTTTGTATTAGTATCCTTCTCCTAATCTATTGATAGTTTTTCTCTTATAAAAATTTCTCACTTTAATTAATTAAATATAAAAAATAATTGCTTTTATTAACTGCCATTGCTAATTAACTTTACCCTTTGCTCTTTTATATGCATACTTCCAATTAGAAAACTGTTGCTGTTTTTGTTATCAATATACTGAATATGAATAGATGAGTTGGCAACTAAATTCACGCTGCTTTTTTGAATTTTAAATGTTTTTGGCATGGTGTTTTAAATCAATTGCCATAGGATATTTTGTTCTTCCATATGCTGGTCACGATATTTGTGCTGTGTATGGAGAGGATGGCATAGCTCTTGATAGATATGCGAAGTTTAAAATTGGAAATTGTGACCTAAACACGCCACAACATGATCTGGCCATCCAGTTGTAATTGATACACGAAACATCAAAGGAACTGAGGCAGAGTATATGGAATGCTTTCACCCAGTTATAGAGAAGTATTGTTCAATTGATAATATGAGGGAAAGGTTTAGCTGGGTTCTGCATGCTTTTAGTGACAATGCAGCAAATGCAACACTATGGCTCAACTCACTTGTTACTGCCAATGAAATCTGATGACCAAGTCCATTAATATGAAACAGCACAAGTGGGAACAAAACAAAAATAAAGTGTGAACTTAGTTGTTGCCATAAATTGAATTGAATTTATGCTATTTTTTTCGATTTTGCAAAAAATCTTATGTCATTTGAACTTACGGAATTCCGACAACGTTGGTCTGGATCATTGGTAAGATTGTTTGGCACACTGGGCAGTAATTGCTGTTGCCACAATAGCGGGCGGGTGCGTTGCACTGTATATTCATCAAAGTGCAAGCCATTGAAATGTCCATTCTACGAATACAAATATGAGAAATACAAATACATACATAAACAATGTATTACCTTATTCAATAGATTGCCCACAAGATAGACAACAGATAATATGGCAAGCAATATAAAGAGTATCCGACGTCTGAGTAGGCGCGTCAAACCAGCCGGCCACATATTTTAGTGGCCCCACCCTATTTGTTTACAAGTTTATCCAGTCCCAGTTCAATCCAATCTAATTTCCTGTATTTTCTTCAATCAATCTTTATCTTTCCAATGAATTTAAGTAGAGTTATGTTGCATTATTTTTTCAATTGTGTTCAATTGCTGTTTTTCTTCACCTTCTTTTTTTGTTTTCATTCCAAATATTTGATTATTTCAATTACTATTAACTATTAATAATCTATTACTAATGTTATTATTGTTGTTGTCGTTTATTTGTGTTGTTGCTCTTACTGTGCATTCTTTAATTTATATTTATTTTTTGTGTATTTCATTTCAAATGCAATGTGTTAACTAATTCTATTTATTGCTATTATTGCTTTATTTGATTTATTAAATTTCATTAAATTATTTTTATTCTAAATATATTTATTTTTCAGTTCTGTAGAAACGCAATATTTATAAGTTTATGGTTTATTTTTGAATTGAGAAAAAAAAAATAATATATGCAAGAATGTTAAAATCAAAAACAATAACATCAATATGAGTAAATGCTCAAGTATTCAATTACTTTGAGGTATTCAAGTTACTTTCGTTGATTATTTTACTAACCGGAAGTGAAAAAGATGACATGACCAACCAACAACACCGGATGCTTAAAATATTTTATATGGAATTCTATTGACCGCCAGATGGTGTTGATGTTGTTTTTAAATTCAAAAAATTTATATAAAATCTTTTCTGATTTTCATTTTGATGTTATGAATTGAATTATAACAATATTGTTGCAAAAAAGGTAAGGTTAAATATGCCGCTCCCGGAAGCCTTACGGCCCATTGTGATGCTTGATAAAATTGAAAAATACGAATGGGTAAATGAATTTTGGGGGGGGTTGGGTTACCACCCTCCGCCAGCAAAACCAACCCAACCATCGAAGAACGGATTCCCAAGAAGAGCAGGGCAGTCACAGCGGAGCTGTTGGATACTCTCCAGTTCCCCCTAATCATCACAGCTACGAAAGAAGTCATGATATGGAATATCAGCCCAATGGTGCCGTGCCCAATTAGTACTCCCGTCATTATCCGAATCCTTTTCTTGTTAAAGTGTAGGAGATCGAATGTCCTTTTTGGTTCGTAGCAATCCAATAGTGTCCAAGCGACAGTGCAGCCAGGCTCATTCACCCTCTTAATGCCAGCTAGCCACTCTTCCGCCATTTCATTACCAAAATACCAGGCACCCAGATTAGCGTTATTGAGTACTGCCGAGCTTTATTGACAGCTTCCACCGTTCTACAGATAGTTTTACTCTTGATGCTGTAGGCCGACAGAGCCTTGATAGTGGTCTGACTGTCACCCATACCGTTAATTAGGTTTGCTCCCTGCCTGACCGTAAAATACCTTCTTTTCTTTTTTCATTTAATTACAATTCCAATAAGCCAATAATAGAATGATTATAAGGGATAGTTTTGATGCTATGGCTGTGAGTAGGTCCGAAGGGTGGAGCCTTTTTAAACTTTTCAGGCAGTCATTTCATGTAGGAGCCGAAGCAAGAATATAACATGCACATTCAGAGATGTATTGACATTCTCCTATCATACCAGGTGGCACCCGTAATGTTAAGAAAAGCTTTGTTCTGCATGGTTAATTGTTGACTTTGTTAAAAGTCCCCAGAGCTGAATGTCATAATTGTATGATGGTGCAACTATGGTCTTATAGATCGAAACCTTGGTAGACAGATTTTTAAAAGCTGTCGGGTCGGAGCAAAATAGCATAAAATATTCTTATAATTATGAAAGTCGATTTTGTGTAACGTGGACACCTTTTCATGAAGATATAAAATCACGATGTCGAGCAAAAAGATTGATAAACATCCCCTTGAATATGATATAAAATTGAATCATATTTAGTTTGGTCATGTGACTCACTACTCCTTGCTTTGGTATCCTACACCTCAGCTGATCTATGGATACCAGCACCCGGTTGTACAATGTAACTCCACGACGATTTCACACTCTACCGGAATATGGTTGACAACAAAACAGCAACCATGTTATTCTCATAAAGGGGGGAGCATACTCTGCCCACCGCCTACTCGTGGTTTGAAATAAAAAAGCTCTGATCATACTTCGTACCTGAGGTTCCCTGAAATTGGATGCAGTTTTGGTAACCCACAGATGGCACTTTATCATATATTCATGAGTATAGTTTCTCATTGTTCGGTGAGAGGTCAATTACTACCTCTTCTGCCAAACAGGCAGCATTTTTTAATAAAATATCAGGCGAGCTTATGTTTCCACTGTGACAAAGACTTTAAGCGAATAGGTAGAATGGGTTGAGGCCGCTACAGACCCAAATCTCTGGGCAGTCAGCGTAACAAAGTTAGTATCAGTAGAGATCCATGAACCTCAGGGACTAGTGATCCTTAGACAACACTAAAGCCACCCCACACATAACGGGCAACCCTCAGGTTACAAACGGACAACGCCTAAAAATACTGCACACGCAAAGTCATTTAATTTGCTTATCACTATCTCTATTGGAGAGCGCCTAACTGATTCCGAAGTCCCTACTAAATCTCAAAATACCGAACTTATTCAAATCTCTCAATCATACAGAGATCATTTACAGAGAACTTGTTGCAAATGTCAAATGTGTATTATTTATTATTTATTCAGATGTTCCAACGATGTTGACCCAGGCTTGGGATCGTAGCAAGTAATCCTGTAATGAAACTGAAGCTTCTTGGGTCGAGTAAGAGTTTACTGGGACGGCTGTGTCATTCGCATATATAAAGATGATGCGTTCATTGAAATTAAATGCTAGGATGGATGTCTATCGTATATAGCGAGTAGAGAATCCGGCACGCCGGCTCAAATGCTTCTTATCTATGACTTCATGTCATGTACGTTTACATTTGTTATAAGGTTTATTGCTTAGTTAGGAGGAGGCATTAGATCTGTCAAAGGCCTGCTTAACATTCAAGAAGACCGCGGAGCAGTATTGCTTTAACTCAAACGCAAGAAGGATATACTGCAATTACAAAATGTGAACGATGAGCAATAAGCGAAGTTAGTCATCTGGAACACAACCTTACGCTTGCTCATAAATGATAATGGCAACCAGAAAGAAGGCTATGCCAAAGATGTAATACTCTTCACGCTCCTCCGGGTTGCATCCAATGTTCCTTTCTTAGCATCACTATATTCTCTCTGTCACAGTTTGATTATTAGCAAAGAACACAGTTTGAGTGGCACTTTTATTGTACTTTTATTCCTTATGAGTTTGTCATTTAATTTGGGTTTGTATGGGAGGTACACCCTAATGGTCCGATTCGGCTGATTCCGACAAATGTGCAGCGTATGGTAAAAAGAAACAGACAGACGGACATGGCTAAATCAACTCTTCTCACCGAGCTGATCACAAATATATATACTTTAAGTGGTCTGCGATGTGTCCTTCTGTGTGTTACAAACTTCATGACAAACTTATAATACTATTCACTCCCGTGAAGAGTATAAAAATGCCTTAGTTATCAATATGTTGTCACATGTCACTTAAAAAGTTAATCTTTTTAAATAAACTTGGCAAAATCAATTGGAATCATTATTAATTATCATCATTATTATTAATAATTGTAATTACAGTAGAAGCTCACAAATTAGAATTCTCAAGAGTAAAACTCATCCAGATATGAGAATCAAGAGTTGTGAAGCATTAAAAGCTCTGAAAAGATGAAATGATTGAATTATTACAAAAAATATTAAAAAATCTTGCTTGGGTTTGCTGAATTGATATGCCACTCATTGGATATCAATCAAGTTACCTTCTCAAGAAACTCAAGAGCTATGAAAAGAAATTGATCTAAACAGTCTAAATAAAATAATAAATAAAAATGTGTTTCAGGAAGAAAAATGTCCAAAGAGCTGATGACTTTTCTCTGCTGTACAAAAAAATTTGGAGATCATAAATTGCGTATTTAAGAATGTATATATGTTACATAATTCAAGGGGATGAAGATTATTACAGGGCACTGAACATTAATATTGTAGATGCATGTGATTTCCTCACAAATTCATGAGAAAAACTTTGGAAGAAAGTTAATAAAACTACAATAACTGACCAAAATTATCTATACTAATATTATAAAGAGGAAAGGTTTGTTTTTTGTAAGTTTATTTGATTTTTAAAATTCTCTCACCTTTAGAAAGCCACATTTTAACGGAGTAACATAGGCTCTATTTTATATTCAAGAACATTAGAGATCCCTCCGATAATTACAATATTGTACCCCAAGGTATCAAAAATCTTTGCTTATGCTACGGTCAGACGATATGATTAACCTTCATACGTGCGCTACTTTTTTGAGGATAAGTTTGCCACCTAGATATGTATATGAAATAAATATGACATACCGTGAAAATAACGTAAGCGCCAAAAAGCAAATTTTTCAGGAAAGCGTTTTTCCTACTACTCTGTACTATGGCTGGGTATATGAACAAATCGCTCTTAAACAAAAGCCTCTAAAACGACAACAATTTACCCACCAACTTTCGGAACTCCGGGCAACGACGGATTAAGTTCCTTCTCCTTGGATAATCTTCGACAAAATATAAATTCTACAGAAAAAGTTTTACAATAGATAGTGTTGGCGCCGAACTGTTAAAATAATAGAGTTTTAATTTAGTCAATAGTTCTCTTGAATTTTATATATTTACTAATCTTTGAAGTCTCTTAATCTTTACTTATCTTCTTTTCTTATTCTTGTTAATTTTTCTCTTGAATTTTCTTAAGTTATCTGTAGTCATTTGAAATCTTATGTTATGTTAGGTTAAGCGTTGGATGAAATGTATTATGAATATGTTAGTCAAGTAAGAATGAAATAATAAAAAGATAGACGCAATCAATAAATAATCCGAATACATTGATAATACGTATGGGACCTGCAATTATTATTCGGATTATTGAAGTGGTTCTAATTTATGAACTTCTCCTGTATTATTATATTATTTTTTCAGTCTTACATAATACAATTGTTATAGGTAAAGCGATAAAGAAACTATTGTATGATTGGATGGTTGGTTAGATTAGGCAATGAACGTATGGTTGGCGTGTGCTGATATTGTACTATTCTAAATGGATTTGGCCTTGAATTGTTTTTCGGAAATTTTACCTATACATTTTATTACACTCTTTTATTATTACAGGTAATACGGAATACTTAATGGTATGATTAGATAGATATCTATCATTTATCTAATGCAAGAGTTTGTAAAAACTTTTGTGGTTAAACATTGTACTATGTGGTACTCCCTTCATTTATGATATTGTATTTAAGAGGATCGATGTACAAGCTTTTATGAATTTGAAGATGAACAATAATTCATTATTATTCACCCAGTCAAAACAATAAAACTTACAAAAAAGTAAGCTCCAAAAGAAGCAAAAACGAAAAACTTGATCGGAAAGTCATTAGCCACAGTTTTTTTTCTTTTCCAAATTCCCGGATTGGGAAGAAGAAGTGCTTTTTAATCGTGACTGGGGCAAGCCAACGAATTTATCTAAAAATTACTCTTCACTCATTACATTCACTACATTCAATGCATTGCTATAAATTCCAGTCTAGCATTTATAGTTAAGTGAAGGAAAACAACACATATTACAATGATTTGGCCTGGGGCTCCGATCACAAATCGATATCGGAATTGTATATTTCTCTATATAAAACAAAAAAAACGAAACTTAAAATAGCAAATCCTTAAAGAAAAAAGTCAATAGAGAGCTGCCTTAGCTGCTCCAGCCCCGTTTAAGGCAATATGAAAAGGGTTTCCAGGAAGGGAGAGTTTCAGCCTAAGATATATATGCTGGTTCATAAATATATCTGCCAGACCTCATTAACAGTAGTTGCAATTCCTAGCCGCCACTGTATATATGCAGATTGTTTTATTTCTCTGACATTAATATTACAACCAACATTTAGTTGGGGTAAGGAGTCACAAAATTCTACTTCATCCCGTGTCCCCCAAAATGTGCCACTCTAGAAATGATCAACAAATGTTTACAAAATCGCCCTGAAAGAAAATTACGTACTTCTTGATAAAATCATTCTATTTTCATACATAGGAACAGATTTTCCTTGTTAGAAAAACCTTGACCGAAAGTAAAGGGATTTACGATTGGGTGGGTCTAATCAAGACCCTGAATCCCTGAATTTGTCGCTATACAAATCTTTATAGTTCAATTAAACTCTGTTCTAACAAAACTCCTTATAAAATATGGTGATTAACAAAAATCTTAATAATGAAACTAAAACTGTTGGATAAAATTACCCGAAAAAATAGTTTCTTATTCGAAAGTGTGTATTTAAGAATTTTAATCTCATTCTTAAGTGTTTTTAAGCCCATTAGAAGTGTTAAATAGATTTTTCCTGCAAATACCACAAGTCCCTTCGTATTAAAGTCATTAAGATTCCTAATACACAGCGTTCAGTGTTTGCGCATATTATCGATCCAAAAAAAGCACCTCAGCCAATTATCAGGGATGAAACGGATAGTTGTTTTGCCGGATAAACGGCCGAAATAGCCGATTAATTCGTCTTACAAGCGAATCTTTGTAGGTGGCAAATTCCGGCCTTTTCGTTCATTAGTCAAGTGAGTGTTTCATTGTCTTATCAAAGACTATTAAAATCATTCAATGGTGGGCAAAATTTTTGCAATAGAACAGGAATTGATTTTACGAATTGTTTCCAATGAAATATCCTTCTAAAGTCCTTCGACCTCAGCAATCGTCTCCTCGCACGGTTTATGCCTCTAGCAACACATCATGTTTGTAATGTGAGAACGACTCAGCTAAACGAGTCCCTCAAATTCCAACCTGAAAAAGACTCAAGAAAAACTGCTGGGGCTTCAAAAAGTGCAAAATTTACCAGAGCGTCATTATGTGCAAGATATTAACACTAGATGAAATTCCACATTTTATATGGTACAGCGTCTGTTAGAACAAAAATGGGCCTTATTGTTGTATGTTGCTGATCATGATACACTCACCAATTTGACGACCCAAATAATTTGATGGCCTCAAACTATTACAACCTTTTGAAGAAATAAACAAAATAACAAGTTCTGGTTTGTCCCGCGTGTCGGAAGTAATACTACACGCTTCTGCCCTAAAAAGTATTTATATAAAGATGAAACTAAGCAAAGAACACCGGACTTACCACATATGAGGGCCACGTTAAAAGCCGAAGAACACGATTGCAACAGAAATTGATTTGTATCTCATCAGTGCTCATTGGTTATAATCGTGATCCTTATATTTGGTGGCTAAGCAATATCAAAGTTAGCTAGAATTTATCTTTTAGCGCAATGCAGCAGTGTAGTCAGGGAAAGAAAGTGAAATCGTTTGTTGCCTCTTAATGCAGAGAAATTCGTATTCGTTCCTCATAATTTGCCCTTCGAGCAGTACGAGTATTAATTTTTATTTATTGTCTAATAAAAAATAATGATTTTATATGTTATGTGGATTAAATAAAGTGCCTCCGGCCGGATACTTGTTTATTATAGTTACCGGATATCTGTTTAACTAAGGCTATATAAGGGAAAATGAAGTTCAAGTTTTTGATTACTCTTCATAATCCTTTACCTGAATCCTATTGCGTTCAACGAAAAGAAGATTTGTTTCAAGACAACGTATAAAAATAGAATTGATTATAATCCTTTAATCAATCCCACTCAAATGTCCAAAGGTTGAAGGGAAAAAAGGGTTCAAATATCAAATCACTGATATGTTGCTGTTGTTTTGCACGCGTCGACCTACACCTTAGTCTGATTTTTCATTTATTAATCAGTGGTATTTACTACAATGGAAATTGCATATTGAACTACTTTTCAAGTATTATAGTATTTAATTTCACAAACCATGAATAAAACCCTAGTAATATAAAATATTATTTTATTATTAAAAAAAAAAAAACAAAATAATAATCTTCCAAGGTCTTAACTTTTATGAAGGGCAAACTGTTGTTGACGCCGCTCTTAAAAATCTAGAAGGCTAAAGTCATTTTTCCTCTTGACCTCTTCCTACGTTCTCATCACTTGTACTCACCCCTCAAATGTCTAGCAATTCAAAACCAAGAAAAAATAATCACATCAAAATAAAAAACAAAAAAAATAGATAAAAAATCCTCCATAAAAAACCAAAATTTTATTTTCGCATAGAAACAACAGCAATAAAAG
Source organism: Amiota communis (assembly GCA_037043315.1). Lineage (NCBI taxonomy): Eukaryota > Metazoa > Arthropoda > Insecta > Diptera > Drosophilidae > Amiota > Amiota communis. The sequence continues at coordinate 58,693 of JBAMAV010000406.1, forward strand.
AAGAAGAACTTTTTATAAAATTTACCGGCAAAAAAAAACCGAATCCTTTCCATTGCAGCAGAGAGAAAGAAAGAATGGACATGCGCAGAACATAGAGATATTTCCCCTTTATAAACTCACACAAATGCAATCATTGAAAGAGAATTCCAATTCAGAAAAATCAATAAACTGAGAGAATTGCAAAAATATGGAAATGTCTAATAAAAGAGAGGTGCATTTATATTCGGTTACACCCTTGTTATTATTCACTCCACACTTGGACTAACAGAACAGGAGGAGTACATTTTCCAACAGTTTTTTAGCAAAAATATTTTTCTTTTTTTTTTATTTGACAATCCTTCGAAGAAATTACATTGTCTCAATATCAGTATGAATAGTTAAAATAGAATAGTATGGGATTGGAGGGACAGGCGACTCGTCATCGAATTCACACAGTTACATTTCGCTCAATTATAATAACTGCAGAATAAGGAAATGAGGGAGAGTTGAAATTATATGAAATTCAATACAAAAAAGTTATTGAAAATTAATTCTGTTCAGGATCTCATATAGAACCCTAGGCAACACAAAACTCGGATAAGTGCATTATAACCAAAGCGATACGATAACTTTGATAGCTCATATAGACAGTAATCTGGCCCTTAGTCTGAACTGAAGTTTTACAAATGTGCTAGTAGTGCAAAGTCATCTATAAGGTCCAAATAGTCTCTCAAAATATTTCTTAATCTAAATATAAAAAATTTGAAGTAAGCACTAAGGCAATCGAGGAAATAACTTTCTTGCAATTGCGATAAGAATAAGGTCTTCCAATAATCCTGATTTCAATATAAAAATTGTCGTCTGCAAACTGACAATTTTTGTTCATTAAAACTATATTTATTGATCTACAATATATAAAGAAATTTTGAATGAAATATTTTATGTAAATCATTATTGGATTCCCTTGATCTTTTCCGTCATTAGTATTCGACCGATAAGACTCACAAGCACAAGAACTTTCCGAGGGGAGGGGACAGTTGATATGATTGAAGAAAAGCTAAAGCGACTAGTGAAAACTCAAAACTTCTAAAGCATCTTAAACAAATGCACCGATATGTGATCATATACGCTGCTGCTGGGATCTTCAACAAAAGTTATTGTATTTATAAATTCTAAGAATCGTGAATATTAACAATATTGTCATTGAAAGTGAAAACATAGGATCAAGCAGTGAAACTTGAAATATCCTATAGAGGAAGAAAGACCTCTCTTCTTTTCTAGAATAGTTGATTAATGTGTATTGCTTACTTAAAATATAATAGAGATGATGGATGTTTTCCATTTCAGTGAAATATATGGGAGGGTTGCAAGACTCAGTGAACTGTCTCAATCAATTCCTTAATGGATTGTGTTGTTTTATCTCAAATTCCATTGTTTTATTTTCTGATCAGATTTCATTAGCTCATGATTTAAAACTCGTACCAGATCAAAAACAAAAGGGTTAATCAGATACCAAATTCATGGGATAAGTAAACTTTATTTTACTTAATATTTAATGCGAACTTCATATGGAAGTATGTATGACCATTCAACAAACAACTATTTCATTCAACCTTCACTTAACCGTGCAAGAGAGCAATAACATTCGAAATAGAGATAGAGTGTGGGAAATTGATGTAAAGAGAGAAAGGATGAACAAAAACAACAACTACTACTACTATTTACTACTATGCACTTGTATCTGAAACAAGGTGCGCCGGCTTTAAATATGCAATACTAATAACAACAATAACACTAGCTATAGTAGCATAAGCCGGGAACCACAATAGTAAATACAATAGTATAAAGATAGTATTTAGTAGTTATCTTATTACTGTTGTTGTCGTCGTCGTAAAATACCCATTTTAAATCACATTTTCCTTTTCCATAAAAATTTTTCACTTTTTATTCTGTAAACTGTGAAAAACTATAAAACTTTAAATAAATATGTAATTAATTTAGGAAGCAAGCTATTACTTTCCTGGATAGCCACCTTGCTGTGTTTCGGGTACTTAGAGTGATTAAGAACCCTTGAAAGCGATGCAGCCTTGGCTATCGGTAGACAGTGACTGATTATCCTTTAGGCAAACTAGGTACGTGCCATAGGACGAATAGATTAATAATTACATAAATATCCTATGAAAATATTCTATGTCCAAGAGGTTAGTGGACTGGCTTTCTAGTGAGATAAAAATGCAAACAAAATTGGTAAGTTACAATGTAGTAAGGAGCTGCAAAACTTCCACTGCCTAGTAGACCTTAATCCGGCTCTGTCGGTATGTAAGTTCAAAGGAGTCATACTATAGCCAAAAGCAGTCCAAACCAAGCATCACAATGAGCCAGAAGGCTTTTGAGTGGACTCGATCCTACCGAGAATAGCCTGACTATCATATCCAATGTTAGGATGCTTTAGGATACTTAAAAAAATCGGGCTAGCTAGTATAACTATACTAACATAATAATTGAATCGAATATCTCTTACATGCAACGTGCATTCCTCTATTTTCAGAATATATAAATTACTAAAATATTAGCGACACCAAGAGCGTTTCAATGAAACACAGCGTATGACTATGGAATCCTTTTTAAAAACGTTTTCCCTTTAAAATTTCCCAAAATATACTTACTCCAGAAATATACAATACTTACAAAGAGTGAAGTTTGAATCGATTAAAAATTTCATGACAATCTGTCAATTCCTTGAGAAGCTACAGATGTTTTAGTGAAACAACTTTTCTTATTTTCAAAACAATGAATAAAATTTCGTGTGCTTTTTGATGAAAAAAACAGCATTGAAACGAAAGCATGGCTTAATGCACCTGGAAAATCGACCATTACTGACTGGTTTGCTAAATTTAAACGTGGTCGTACGAACGCCGATGATACGACCAGAGCATGGGATGCCCAAAAGAGTTGGTTATTCCGGAACATACGTATCAAAAAAGTCCACAAAATAGTTTTGTCAAACTGTAAAGTGAAGTTTACATGAGCTAGCTGACACTCTTAAGGTATCCAAGAAATATGAAGGCTTTATTTTGCATGAACAGCAACAACGCGTTGATGACTGCTGTTTGGAGCTGTTTCGACGAAATAAAAAAGACTTTTTCCTTCGATACGTAACGATGGACGCAATTTGGATCCACCATTATACGCCTGAGTCAAATTGGCAGTCAGTTGAGTAGACAACAGCAGGTGAACCTCGCCCAAAGCTGCCAAAAGCGGAACAGAGTGCTGGCAAGATTATGGCGTCCATATTTTGGGATGCGAACGGAATTTTGTTTATCGACTACCTTGAAAAAGGCAAGACACTCAATAGCGATCGCTACATAGCCCAACTGTATAGTTTGAACTAGGAAATTTCAAAGAAACGGCCCCATATGCACTGAAAGAAAATGATTCACCAAGACAATGCACCGTGTCACAAGTCTTTGGCGACAATGGCAATATTGCACGAATTACACTTCGCATTGCTTCCGTAACCACTCTATTCTCTAGATTTTGCCCCAGTAACTGTAATGTGTGCGCAAGAAAGAGATTTGGCTCGAATGAGTAGGTAATCTCTGAAACATACGCTTATTTTGAGGACCTTAAGAAAACCTGTTATTTGGAAGAGATAAAAAACTTGGAAATACGCTGAACTAAATGTATCGAGCTAAACTAAGACTATGTTGATGAATAAAATTAAAATTTCATCGAAAAAGTTGTGTTTTCTTCATTACACCGGGAACTTATTAGCCGATGTTACATACATAACTCCCGTCAACGTCCGTATCCTATTCTTGTTGAAGTATAGCAGCTCGTAGGTTCTCTTTGGACAGAGTGTCCTAGCGACAGTAGAGCCAGACTCATTTGCCCACTTCCTGCCTGCTAGATCTCTGGTTTTCACTTCGAGGCATAAAAGGATATCCTTCCAATCATCTCTATAAAAATGATTTTGCTTAAATCTAATGAAGGGTACTTAATACCATCGATTGCCCTTTACGTAGTTTGATTGTACCATCAATAAATATCCTTTATTAGCATCGAGTACAATTCATTCTCATTAAGTAGGTTCTTTTATTCATAATTTCTTTATTAATTTAAACAGAATCAATAAATTGCATAGGATCAAGGCCCAGTCAAATCATGTTTGCGATGTTAACATGCCCAAATATCTTATCATATGCTTTACAAGTCTCACACTCTTCAATGACACTTAAGTTATGTCATGGGAATTGTATAATATTAAATCCTTAGTATTATTTCGTATCCTTATAAAAACCTTTAAGGTCGTCTTAAAGAAAAAACGTTCCTATTTAAAAGATTTATAAGGAAGGCACCAATTTGAATTTGATCATACTTAAATTGATAGTCTGGTTCCGTTAAATACACGTTAGCTTTAATAAAAGATATAAATTGTTTATAGAAAGAGTCTAAAAACGCGGGCTACTACTACTACTACTCATTATCACCAAAAAAGCAAAAGTGACATTTTAACCATATTTGGTATTGCTGAAACTGATAGAGAATCAGAAACAGTATTTCTCTATATTATAGAGAGAGAGATATCTGTAGAGAGAAAGACATGGAAGTAGCGATAGAGAGTAAGTACGCTGCACCCGCAATGCCCGGACACACCCAAGCACCCTAAAGTAGGGAATTTTATTATAAGTGTATTGTATAAATTGTTTTATTCAATTTTGGATAAAAAAAAACCACAAAACATCAACAACTGTAGAAAGAAGAACAAGAATAAACTGCACCATATGTGCACAGTATGCTGAAAATATTCTCTTACAGATAACAAAACATAAAAACAGATGAATACATCCATACATAAGCATAGTACATAAACTGTATATGATGAAAGAAAAAATGAAAGAAGAACGAAAAACGCATGTGAACAAAATACAATTCAACTAAACTCAACTCAATCGTTGCTGTGTTATGTTAGTTGTACAATAGTATTGTGGCATTTCTGAGAAATTCATGAATTCACCCTTATATACTACAATGGGACGTGTAGAACAACATGTACTATATATAAATCTGAACTTGAATTTGCTATCAGAAGATTCTCGTGCAGCAGCACCACATCAAGCAAGCCAAAGCCACACAAACTCATGATGTTGTTAGTGGAGCCCAATGTTGTCATATGCAAGCATGTGTCATGGTAAATGAAACCGGCAATTCCTATTTACTCAAAAAGATACAAAGATACAAAGATACATACATATGTATGTACTATACATAGTATTGTATATTTGCCGGCTTTAGTACTTACACATACACTTAGTATATTCATATCCATATCCGCATGCATGTGCATATAAGTGTATTGTATATTGGAATGGATTAAGCATTTGTAAAAATCATGTGCTGTTCTTTTACATACAAGAGAATATCTTATAAATTATCTAATTAATAAAATATCACATACTGTACATAAAATTAATCTATCTTTATTGTATAATTTCTTACTTATCAAAACACTTTTGGACCCTTCCTCATGAATTTATATGTACCTACTTATACATATACAATAGTATATTCGTAAGTATCGAAGTATCTATTATAAGTATATATGTACGTATGAATGTAGGTATTTATTCATTCATTGTCGTGGGACATCTTTTGCATATTAAATTGTTCAATGTCTATGGAAGTGAAAGAAGATTTAATGTACTCATGATCATGATCATGATCATGATGATGTTGATAATGATGGTGATGGTGATGGTGATGATGATAATTTAGATGGACATGGGTTATGAATGACGTTGCTTTATTTCGCTTTTCCTTTTCTTTAAACAAATTATTATTATTATTGTGATTGTGACTGTGTGTGTTCAGCATTTTTAATATGAAATCATTTCCGTTGTGATTTATTTTTGTTGATTTTATACAATTCAGTTTGGGGTGATGAAGTTTTATGTTTATAACTTACTTAAAAAACCATGCAGTTTAGCCATGATCCTAAGTCTGATCATTAAAATACTTATATTTAGCCACCATATAATGCATATTACTTCTTCAGATTTTAAAATAGAGGATAGAAATTTACTTGTTCATTATGCTCAAATCATTTGTATCCGTAACAATTCATTGGAAGAGACTACATATAGTAACAAGTGTTTTCCTTTTTATATTTTTAAAGTTAAAATCTCCAACTTCCTATAGAAGAATTTTAAGTTATTGAGCCACTTTGAGTGCAGACCCAAAAAGGAACAATTTTTTTTTTTTTTTTAATTTTTCTTTATGGTCAATCCACGAGTGGGACAATCATTAGATTGCTTAATCTTTACCTTAACATTTACAGAAAAATCTACATATTTGTATACAATATATTTTTACATGATGGTTTTAGAATGATGAGTGTGTTGTGGAAAGTTATAGGAAGGTTTATTAGCCTGTGTCTCTGAACAGAAGGTCTTACGGGTGACATCGCTTTAGTTTTTTAGTTGCACAGTTGTCGAATAAATTTATTGCCACGATGTTTGGATGATCAGTTGGTCTGTTGATATACCGCTGACTAGAACGATTGATTACCTCTGAAATCCATGGATATTTCAGTTCTTTATGAATTTCCCGTTTAATAGTTAACAGATGAGTGCCAGTTGCTATTCTCTAGACTTTGTTTTGGAACCTCTGAATGATTTTAATGTTTGAGACACTAGCTGTGGCCCACAATTGAATACAGTAGGTACATCGTTTTTTGTATGGCTTTGTATAGTACAGGAACTTATGATTTCATATTTGTATCACATATTGTATAATATGTGATGTGTATATACTAAAGATAAGTTTTGGTAAGACCAAAGTTAGTTTGTCTTAGTTTTATTTTGGGCAGAGTTCCTTCCTTTAAATAGTAGTATTACAAGTTTGTCAAGAAGTTTGTAACACACAGAAGGAGACATCAGCTTAATGAGATGAGTTGATTTAGCCATTGCCGTATGTGTACAAACTAGTCCCTCAGTTTTTGAACTGGAGAGCTGAACGAAATTTTCTTTTTACCAGACTCTTCACATTTGCCGGAATCTGCCGATTAATTTTCTTATCAGAAAAACTTTCTTATCAAACTAAAATTTGGATACTATAACCGTCTGACTAATATTCATAAACCATGATCCTCTCATGATCCTAGGATTACCAAGAGGGGTACCTCCCATACAAACCCAAATTCAAATTAATGTTTTTATTAGAAAAACTTTTTCCCTTCTTGTCTTTTCGAAATGAAATTTAAGCACTATATGTGTCTGATCAATGTTCACCAACCATGTAAATTTCAAAATCTTTAGATTAGTAGGAGGGGCACCTCCCACACAAACCCAAATTCAAATTAATGTTTTTATTAGAAATACTTTTTTACTTCTTGTCTAATCGAACTGAAATTTGAACACTATATGTGTCTTGCCAATATTTACCAATTATGTATATTTTAAGATCCAAGGATTACTGGACCGTATGGCTTCCGGTCTCAATGTTAAAATGCAGCTTGAATGCTGACTCTACCCTTAGGTTAGGTTAGCTTGGCTGATCAAGAGATCTCACATAGACCAATAGTGGTCTTTAGTGTTGCCAGACTTTATCCTTAACTTAAGTCAAATCTATAATATAATATTTCTGTAAGCTCATTCACAGGAGCGTGGCGATTATTGCAACTTTGGCATAGCCAGGGATATCCATTTCTCTTGTTTTCCTTGTCATATTACTCTATATACCAGTTCCCTAAATGGACAAGAATTCAGATACATTTATTGCAAACAATTATTATTAGAAACAGTGAGTAAGTTTGGCCTGCTTGAATTATTTTTGTTGGTGCATGATAAAAAAACCAACATTATCTACAAAGTGAAATGATTACCTGTCATTGGCATTATGACAAATAGTGGAGTTGAAGCAATGAGACATGATTGGATAGAAAAAAACCATCTGCCCATAAAATTGTAAATTACGAATCACCAATGCTGATTAAACTTTGTTCTATATTGGATATTTTTGGTTTCTTAACATTACTAAGACTCTTAACATAAATTAGAAAACCATATTAAATTTACAGCTGTACGAGTATTCATAAAAATAGTAGTTATCTTAATGGTTTAAAATCTTTTTTTATTAGTTCTGTTTTCAATCTTGCAAATTGGAAACATTTGTTATGTGTTCTTAGGAACAGAATGAACTTTTTGTTAATCGCACTAAAAATCTGCTGTTCATTAAAATAGTAGTACCTGACATAAGCATATATGTAATAGAGCCATCATTAATAAGTGTGTTTAAGTAGACCAATAATTTTCTGACATAATGTACCTTTTTACCTGATATACAATAATTCTGTTCACTCTTTCTTTAAATGAAACCAAGATGTCTGGCTTCCTGTTTCTCGAAAGCTTCTTGTAAAAGAACTAGAAAGCTAAACTCTGTTATTTGAGACCCATCCATTTTCCCAAAAAAAATACTCAACTTCCTTTAGAGAGGCCATAATATAGGGTTGGGTATAAAGAAATCCACTATTTATACTCCTACTCGTATATGTCACGTTTTCTTTAATAGATTGTTGCCATGTTATGAGGCTAGCTTTATGATTTCTCTCTCAAAGAAACACTGATTCTTGATTTTGAAAAAACAATCTATAACTTCCATAATATTCCAGTTGTTCATTTTCTTATGACCTTCCTTCAACTCTGAATTTTAATCAATTTAATGTTCATTATACAATATTACAGTCAGTATTTATGTTTCAATATGATTTTGGGTAACATCAAGTATACCACAGTTGGGCACACCCATCAATAACTTGTTTTGCATTCATAAATTATCTTGAGAGTCATGTTTCAATATATCATACTACCACCATACATATGATAAACAGGGAAGAAAATGAATCATTATTTACAAAGATAAATTCATTATTTCCTTGCTCTAACAAATACACTTATCTTTTTTAGTTAAGAACTCAATTTAAATTTCAACAGTCAGTTGTTATATTAATTTATAAACCCTTTATCATGTGTGCTTCTCCCTATATTCACTATGCTTCTCCTATGTACATGCATATACTTACATAGTATCTCTTACCACCCTAATTTTGCCACATTTTACACAAAAACACAACTTCTCTTCTCTCTTCTCATATTGTCATAGTACTATGAACTTACTTACTATGTATCCCATTTTGATTTTAGATTATTCTTATTTGGACACTTGATATGTATTTTGTATTTTGTTTTTCTCATGGTTTGTCGCTTTAGTTTATTATACTACTTATGGATTACTTCACAATGATACCACGCCCTTGTGCACTATCAAAGAATATATTGTATCTACATATGTAAGTATAAAAAAATTGAGTTCAAGCTTAACTTTTGATCTCGATGACTTCAAAAATGTTGAATGCAGTTTCCGTTCTACACGATCTTATCGGAATTTGCCTTGACTCAGTCACTACTACATACAATACTAAGTACTACTTGGTGCATTTAAGAAGGGAAAAATATAGAACGGTTTGAACCAATGACTACTATGCGTATTATCGTTTTCGAATAATTTATAAATAAATATTGTACAATAATAATAATCTGTCAGTTGAAGCATTAAAGATACGCGAAAAGGGGTTTTTTGTTTTGGTTTCCTTATCGCTTTCTTTCAGGTTTCCACATAATACTCGTACAAGAAAACTCATTTTTAGTCACGCCTTAAATAACAACGTATCTGAAGTACAGAATATCCAAAAAATTACAATAATACTGAAGCTTATATACCTTTCACATGGGTGACGTTATGAAGAATTTGCGCATAGAAATGTTATTATAAAATGTTATAGATAGAAATATTGGGGACTCTCAGCAAGAGTCACAGGCCAGACGACCCCACCCTCCCCGAGTTGTGGCACATGCCAACAAATGCGGTGAACCTAGACACAGGTGATCAGAAGAATGATCTCTAAGGGCAATGGAAGAATGCTCAAAAGATGCCTACTCTGAAATAATACATAAAGCAGTTCCGGAGTAGGCATACTGCCCAGAGGATGAGGAGGGAGGTTTAGTGGAGACACCACACACGTAGACACCGACGGTGGCTACAGGTCCAAAGGGATTCCTCCCAACCTCATATAAAAAAATATTGTTAAAAATGATACAATTTCTTCATTCATTATGTCTGTCATATGAAGCGACTAATTGAATCAATTTACATCACAACAAATTGTAATAGCCAGTCTCACTCTAAATGTGAGAGTGAAAGATGTGACAATAGGAATATTTTGTTAGTAATTTGGATTATTCATTCAGTTCATTATATTTGTTCAGGTCTTTCAATAGTATGTATGGTAACCTTCCTAACAGCTGATTACTGCTGATTCTTTTGTCCAAGGCTAACGCAAATATTCAATTCTAAGGGTGTGACAGCGAAAGCACCCTCATTCCGAGACTTGTTAACCCAGGACAGGACAGACCGAGCCAAACCAGACCAAACCAAATCAAACAGTCAGTTTTTGCAGATTCTGAAAGTCAGTGACACAAATGTACAATGCGGGTTGATTGCACCCTCAAAACAACCGACAGACCATGGATTTTTTTTCTTTTGGTGGTGGGTGGTGTTAAGGGCTGGTGGTGGATTTGTCAGTCATAGTAATAAATAAGTGGTGGTGGTGGTGATGATGATGATGGTACTGTTTAATAATGAATGCGATTCAATGTCAGGGTTGAAAATGTAATTAATAGAAATGTAACGACAAATAATTGTGTGCAATTCAGATTCTTTTACATTTTTTTGTATATTTTATTCTTCCTCTTGTAGTATTAGTTTACTTTCTCGAAATTCAAGCACCCCTGCCTAACAATGAATAACTTCATATATAATATACAATATATTTAAGCGTGAGTAATGCTAAGTAAACTACTATACTAGTAGCAAAGAAAGACTTCATTGACGCCTTCTTTTTAAAAGCCTTTTAATTTTGATTATTTTATTTTCTTATAATTTTTTTCATTTTCATTAAATTTATCTTACATTTTTCTTCAAATTTTCATTTTAAAATGGAAAAGCATTTATTTTATGCTCTGTTTCATACCTAAAAGCCTGCGAAAATCACTTAAAAATTATAAGTATTTATTAGAAGACTCAACACTCACACAACAGACTGAAATTTTTCATGCCTCGATACTCATAATCATTGCTTAAAGTTTGAAAAAAAAACTATCTGCTCATGTTCAAAATACTAATTACAAGTAAAGAAATATGCATTATAATTTTTCAACTTGATTTTAAATGCATTCATGCAAAGCATGTATCTATATGTATATTGTATTGTATATGAGATCTATGGAGATCCTATGATAAGCTAAAGTTTCCTAAATAATCATATGGTCGATCAAAGAAAATCAGAAAACTTTAGTTCTTTCATTAGGTTCTTTCTTAAACATAGTATTATGATTGCTATTATTTTCTTTTAAATAAATGCATACTAGAGATGAGCTAAACAGTGACACTGTGATTATAAACTGTGATTGAGTCACAGTCTTTTGAAGGGAGAGACACAGTTTACTTGATTGATTGTGACTCATTTTGGTTCAATTGAACCCTAATACAAAGTAAAGTCACATGACTGTGACTCAATCACAGTTTAGAATCATTGTGATTTTCTAATCACTGTTTAGCTCATCTCTAATTCATACTTATTTAGATATATTATTAAATAATACTCTAGTACCATATACATAACAATATCGGGTATGTGCCCGAAATCTTTTTCTCCTCAATTGCAACCCAATTATGTATACCGTTTGGCCTTAGAACCGTGACGCACTAAGTGAAAAATTGCCATCAATACTGGAAAATCGACTCATGTCACATTTACACTTAGGACTCATATCTGCCCTAGCTTTAGTCTAGTCTGTCTGGGGACACAAGCTCCCCACGGCCTGTAGCGTTAAATATTTAGGGCTTACTCTGGATAGAGCACTCAACTGGAATAAACGCCTGTTCAACAAGTGGACCCAGCTCAACCTTAAGCTCTAGTATCTATACTGGTTACTCAGGCTTAGTTCGTCGCTCTCACTCTATATAGCATTCAGTTATGGAGCTCTACTGCAGCCTCCAAAGTTAACATCATACAGAGATTTCAGTCCAAGGGTTGTTCGCACTTTAGTAGGTGCCCCCTTCTATGTTCGCAATGACATCATTCATTGCGACCTCAAGATCGATACGGTTGCAGAGACCATCACTGCCTATAGCCGCCGCTATGAACATCGATTTCAGAACTATATAAACGACCTCGCAGTGCAACTCCAACAACAACTCCACAGACTAAAGCGCTATCATCCTTTTGATCTTCTCTCCCACTTCAACTAGTGACCTAATCCCTTTGCTACCTATTAAAACCTCTAGATAACTGAATAAAAAATAAAAAATTTAGTTACTGTCTACATATTGATAAATACCAGAAAAAATTTTTCCGGTTTTTATTTAAATTTTTGGTTCGTTATTTTTTCCCCAGTGACCACATAATAAGTATTATGGTAAACCTATGATTAAATAGTTATTAAGTTTGTCAATGAACATTAATTCAATACATATGTATGGATATCTGTAACAATCAGAATGAGGCGAATAAGATTCCAGATCATCCAATAACAATAGAACAATAGAAGTTGATCTGGTTGTATCGTATTTTGTTAGCTCTAAGTAGACCAAGTTGGTTTTAAAACTTTCATAAATATCAACAATTTGGAAACCCATTTTAAGAGAACGGAATCTTAATCTAGAAATCTTAAATTTATATGGTAGTGTAGCAAAAGACAAACTATCCATTGGGTTTTTTAGTCGGTAGGCTATTGAATCCGACATAACTTGCGGCACGGGTCATGAGTATCTTTTGGAAGATTTATACCTCACTATTCGTACAACCAAAAAAAAAAGTACTCCTCAATTAATTATATTTAATAATACATAATAAAAAGATTCTTGCCTTTCTTTACTGAATTACATGATACATTCAATTGGCTACTAAAACCCTTAGTGCTGCGGTACCGCAACGATTGGCCTTAAAAACAATATTACAACACTTTAAAAAATTTATATTAGACTTAATAATTTCAGTGCTTATATCTTTGCACGCGATACAGCGTTTTACTGTGCATATAAAATTCACAAAACCCTCCATCCAATGCTCATTTACTGACCTAATTTCATATAGTATTATAAAAAATGTAAAATCATGTTAAATGTCAATAAGATTAACGCAATTTTCTTAACAAGGAAAAGTATATATTTACCCAATGATAAACAAAATATTAACAATACATACATCCCTTCGATAAATAGCATACAATATCTTGGATTACATTTGGATAGCAAACTTACAAATAATATGCAATACATATTGGGAAAACTCTGGAAAAAATTAACAAAACTATATAGATACTTTATCCGATCTCAATCTACAACTTTTTCAAACTACAAAAATCCTTAAAAATATACAAGATATAATTTTTAACTTCTCTCTTTTTGAACAATTTTACTAATTTTTATTAAAGTCTTTTTAATATTTTCCTTCAATTTCTTCATCATCTATTAAATACAATAAAAAAATGTAAAAACAACTAGAAGAAAATAATATGCTTTAAACAGAAAAAAACAAAAAACAATAACAAAAACATAAACATTTTGACAATTGATTTACTATATTTATTTATTTAATGAAACCCTCAACAAATGAGTCATCCACAGATAAAAAACATATGTAGTATTATGTGTGATTTTAACTCATATAAAACTTAAGTCAAGCAAAAAATAATAACAACAACAGCAAAACACTAAACTTGATTCATCAAAGATAATTCCAAGTTTTTTAAAGTGAATCATTGAATATTCGGAAAACAAATTAAAAAATATTTTAATTATTTGCATAAATTACATTATATGTAAATAATAAAAACCAACAAAATACAATATAGGTATACTATATTAATAGGTATATTTGTAATAATAAACAACAAATAATTTATAATGTACGATAATACATAGTACAATAATACACTGCGCTTCATCAAGTTAGCACACCCCCTCTTGTATTATGTAGTTTCTGTTCAATTCCAACCAACCTAAAATAAATGAAATTTTAAAATTATTATTGTTTATAGTCAAATCAATGCTTATTTAAATAAACAAAATAATATTGTTTTAAAAACAGTATTAATTAATAAAACAATTCAACTTTGGCCATCAGGTCATCAAAAGCGCATAACCCTTTTCTATAATTTTTTTAAGCATTAATGCCATGAAGTTTTGTTTCAAAACCTATATGTATATTAAATAATTTTAATATTTTTCAATCACTTAATTGGCTCAGACTCTCTCCCCACACTTGAAGCAATATCAAATACAAACAACCATGATCTTAGAGTTATGATGAGCTCTACTTTCCAAAAACTACATTATATGTAAACTATTGTAGGTCCCAGGAGACAGAAGCATAAGAGGTAATGCAACAGCAGATTCAACAGCTAAGGACATATACCATTTTTTAAAAAAGAAGTCTTCTACAGAGCCAAGAAGAATTATGGATGGCATCTTACGTCATTGTGGTACCGCTCTCTCACCCTGCAAATAATAAGATCTATTAATGTATATTATCTTGTACCTATCAGATATATACATACATATACACATATTATTATTATTATATGTTTATTATTATCTCTTACTCATCAGTTTTAAGTTAACTCACAATTGTAAGTAGCCTAAGGCCCTAGCTGCCAGTGCTACACTAGTATTATTAGTGAAATAAAAAATAAATACATAAATAATATTTTTCAATAAATTTAATAATGTGTCGACTATCCTCCCTGGTTGAGAATGACCTCGAAGATTCGATTGAGTAGCAACTCTTACCAAAATAATTTAGATATATTTTTTTTTCAAATCTTTATTTGATGAATGTTTGTATCTCCTAATACAATATTATAATTTAGGATTAACAAAATGGCTTAGACGCTTACATACTATATAACTATTTACCCTTCCCATAAGTGATGGGTACATTGCGCCTTTAGTTGGACGATCATTACGACGGAGACGAGATGAATTTCTTATATGAACAAGAGCTTTGGTGTGGCCAAGCACGCTTGATGCCTTCAATCAGTTCCTTTTTTGTTGGAATATTGTTTTAGGGACTCGTTAACTTTACGAACCAGCCATCCTCACACATTTTCTATTACATTAATGTCATGTGAGTAAGGCGCCCACTGCATTAAACTGAAATTTTAATGCTAAATCCATGACTTGAACATCCGATAAGCAATGTGTATTGGAACATTGTAGTGCTGAAATGAAACGCCTATGTAGGTCGTTGTATTCATATTTGATATCAAAAACTAAGTTTAACTCGCATACATATCATAATGGGAGATGGCTTCCTACACCATTGCACTCCCCACCCGACTATGACGGCAATCCAACTGGTGTTCCACTTTGCTTAGGTCATGGACATAGTAATTATTTTCGTTTGGACCTTCCAAATTAAATTTCTTTTCATATAGGAAGAAAAAATTATTATCACAAGTGAGTTAGTTAGTTTGCGTCCCTGAATCGCCAGACCACCAAGTGTTATAGCAAAACAATTATACTTAATTTTATAGTATTACAGCAACAATAGATGAACAAGAAAGATATAATGAATAGCTTACAATATGGATAAGGTGTATTCAGTGTATACATATATGTAAAACCCTAAAATGAAAGTTTCCTCAAAAAAATATGTATGTCAAACATAAGGCAAATGAAAAGAATAACCAGACGGACTGATGAAACAGCCCCATTCAATTGTTGGAGCGTACGGCCATAACAAAAGTATTAAAGTCATTCCAATTTAGTGCGAGAAGATGGTCATCAGTATGGGTTTCGGATGGTTTTGTCATCTTAATTTTCCTTTTAGTTTCAAGAATCAGGTTGTTTAAGGAAGATGGGGGATTAGCCCAGGTTCTCTAGTCCAATGGTAGGGCTGCTAACGCTTGTGATTACGCGGTGCATTTTCTGACCATTCTGGTAACACATTTATATCGCGAGCCGCTTGCTCCACGTCAGACAAGCATTGCTCTCAGAATCACTGCACTACATCGTGACAAAATAACAATCCTCGAAAAGATAATGTACCTAGTTTATGAAGTCTCCGATGTTTGGGTTTATGAATTGGAAATATGTATTACTAATCAATAAGCTACTTATAAGGAATCGTTTATTGGCAGAGGCTCTATGATTCTCCATTCTAATACTATTGTATAATAACTTTTAGCCCATTCTGCTATAAGAAATTCAATGAGTTGATTTCGGCAGTAGTATCATACCATCAGTTTTAAAAAATATTTAAGGGACATTCAAGTCTAGACATTATGGTCTTTATGATTTGAATTACTCATATGTATGTATTCATTTATTTATTAAATATTCCCCCTGGTTTAGAGATGTAAAACATTGAAATAAAAGTCCAAAATTTAAATTAAAATAGTTACAAATAAAAAACGCCTACAAGTAACAACAAAAACAGCATATACAGCAACAAGAACAACAGATACAACAACAACAACAATTAGAACAAAAATAGATACAAATTTGACAACAACAAACACAAATTCATTTGATTACTTAAAATGGTTTCAATTTTTGCGGAATTTCGAGACAAAATTAAAAATCGTTACATTTTTCAATTAATGAATGACAAAAAGGAAATCAACAACAACAACAAAAACAAAGCCAATGTATCTACACTCCAATACAAAAGCAATGTATCTATGTATGCATTTAAGTTGTATCTAAATTCTCTCATGTGTTTTTGTATGTATTATACGCTTCATTACTTCAAAACAGAAACAAGCAAGAATAAACGAAAAATAAAATAAAAACAAAACATTAGAAAAAAATACTGAAACCGAAAATGAATTTTTCTTCTTTTTTTTTTGTCATTTGTTCATTTTAGGACAAATTTAAAAAGTAACGTTGTGTTTCTCTCCCTTTCTCTCTTTCTCTCTCTTATGAAATCATTCAAAAAAGACAATAATAAATTAAATTGAAAATAAAAACAAAATGAAAATAACCAAAAACAAAAAAAAAGCTAAAAATGGTTTGCACAACTACTACATTATTTACTACAATATACAATATGTACAATATGTATCTATCAATCTATCTATCTCTCAATGCCAACTAATGAACGAACATATGATCTTCAGTGTAGTGTACATATATAGTGGTAAGTTTATAAGAGTGACAAGGAAAACAAAACAATGAGATACACTAAAAAGATACTTGAGAGTTCAAGCCAGTCGAAAGTCAAACGAAATAAAGTCAATCAAGCCAACGCCATGCCAAGTCAAGTCATGCAAAGCCATCCAAGCAAAGGCATTATCCGTTTTTTGTTTGTTTCAACATTGATACTAGATACATAGATACAATACATATATACATACTATGTATGTACAATATGTATCTATGTTTGTGCTTAAATGTGTGATCAAGCATACTTTGCGAAAAGGGGAAAGACAACAATAGCAACAATAACAACAATAACAAAATTTAATCGAAAAAATGCCCGCCAAGCTTTATTTGGTACAACTCAATGTCAATGGCTTTGCCCATGTGAGAAGAACTGAATTAGAGTAGATCAGCGTTTCTTAATCTAAAAACTGCAGACTACAAAACTTTTATTACGCCCAGAGCTTTGTAGTATCATTACCGATGTTCTGCTAAACAATTTTTTTGGCCAATATTCGGTCTTCCTACCAATGCATCTACACGCGCATGAACAGTTTTCATTCATATGCGTATCGGACACATTCAATTCACGCACCAACATCGCCTCAAAAGTTCAGTTCGTCCACCATGCCCTCTTTGCAGGGCTGACCTCACCGCAAATCATGTTCTGGACTCTTGCCAACAATTGGAGAGCATAAGGGTCTCCTTTTTTGGTTCCCAAACCACATCTCTCAACTCCCTCAATCTTTAACATTTCCAACAGAAAGAGAGTTATCTTCAATCATGACAATGCAAGGCCACACACATCTTTGATGACCCGGAACAAATTGACGGAGCTAGATTGGAAAGTTTTGATGCATCCACCTTGCACCCTCTGACTACCATATGTTTCGGTCTCTGCAAAACTCTCTTAATGGTAAAAAAAAAATGTCCGACCGAAGACCCGCTGAAAATCATTTGACCAAGTTTTTTGCTGATAAACCGCAGAAGTTCTACACCGATGAAATTATGAAGCTACCCGGAAAATGGCAAAAGGTCATGGATAATAATGGCCAGTATGTACTTGATTGAAATTGATTTTGAATAAACAAAATTTTTGTTAAAAATGTACAAAAAATCCAACCTTATAATTTAGTTACTGATCATTAAATCTTTAATAAATTACCATTAAATCGCGAGTCGAAGGCCCCAGCAACTAGTCACTCGTTAAGACTAGTATAGAGTTTCCTTAAACCGAAGAACAGAAGAAGCCTTGGCGTTTTTACTGGACAAATCTTTTACTAAAAACACTATAATTGCAATTCGGGAAAATTGTGATATACTATACCCTAGTTCTGGGGTGTCTTGGAGAATATTACAAACGCAATAGAAGATCACATGCCAGGCAAAACAGCAGCCTAAATAAAATCACAGGGCTATGGACTTATCAGATCCATATTTATCAAGTATCACTATTAAGAATGGAAATAATAAAAAAACGAGACCGCTCCCTCAAGATTTTATTACTCTGTTGGAATTGCCAACTTCATTAAATAATTACAATATTGAAAAAGAGGATTTTACACTTGTGTCCTTCCTGCAATGAACAGGAAGGAGTTCACTTAGCACTACGAGCCTCTAAGTAAGCAAAAGTGCTGGTCAATCGTTGCGATTCAGACGAGATGAGTTCCTTGTATAGACAAGAGCTCTCTGCATCTGGTAATAATGATGAATTTTTTTTAGAATTATATAAAAATGATGATTAAATTCTTTTGGAGTTCGGCGAATTTGTATGGGAGGTTGAGAAAATTTTATTTTAAAATTATAATTGCCTTAACAAATACATGTGCCAAATTTCAATGCTGTAGCATTATTTTTGGGACTCCGACCACTGTGCAGAGTAATTAATAATCTTAATCAAAAATTTGGATGAATGATTAATTAATCAAAATGATTTTTAATCATTAATCGTTAATCTTATTAACTTTTGGGCTGCACTGGATTAGTGTTAAATATAAAAAAGGTGAGTATCTTCCACCAATTGAATGGAAGGACATTCTAGTGGCCTACAATTGTTACAGTTCCTTAAAAAAATCATTATAAATAAATTCTAACTAAAAAGGGAAGCAAGCCAATAATATTTTTTATTTCTATGGGTTGAATATTTACGACTAAACTATGAGTAGCATACATAAGTTTAAGAACCACTGGAATAAAGAATAGGAAAGAATTAAAAAGGTAA
This sequence comes from Amiota communis, assembly GCA_037043315.1. Taxonomy (NCBI): domain Eukaryota; kingdom Metazoa; phylum Arthropoda; class Insecta; order Diptera; family Drosophilidae; genus Amiota; species Amiota communis. Next base: position 78,155 of record JBAMAV010000406.1, read on the forward strand.
ATGTAGAACAGTCTCAAATGAGAGTGAATCCAAAAATTAGGAAGATAAATTGTTAACATTATCTTTCTTCCTTCCATATTTCAATCAGTATATGTATGAATGAATAAATTTATCTATCTGTCAATCTATTTAGTATCAATCTATATAACTTTTCAAATATGTAACATATCGTGAAATGGAAAAAACAAACTTTCATAAGTGTGATAGAATTAGTAAAGGTTAATTAAAAGACCTTGCATACAAAACTTAATTTGTAAATCGTTGAGAAGTTACGCAGTAGGTATTATAATTTGTTTATACAAATGTTCTTAAAAGACAAAGGCACAAAAAACAATAATATTTATTTTTGTTATGATGATTGAGATGTTTTTCATAATAAAATGGTGATGGCGACGTTGATATGAAAGAAGCGGTTTCCTAAGAAGCAAAATACAAACAACTGTTTTACAAAAATAACGATAACAACAACAGAAATGTGTGCCTAGAGATACTTATAATAAACACATATAACTGTAACAACAAACAGTAATCAACAATTGGTTTGTGTACTATGTTGGAAGCCAAGTACTAACATACTATGTACATGCAAACATACATAGATAAACACAATGATATGCTAGTAGTAATAGGCTTTCTTATCAAACTTTGAATAATTATATTGTAACATGTTAAAACTTTAAGGTTATTAAACAAATAACACGACTAACATCTCTCAGTCAAATACATTATCTATCTATACATATAATAAAATGTTAAACTGAAATTGTTTGTGCACGCATCACGTAACAGTCACTCGTTGGATTAAAAATCGAATTGCTGAAAAATAACAAGCTTTATTGTGAGTAACATATAGCGTTTATTTCATTCAAATAGACCAACAGAAATAAAAGATATTAATTAACAATTAAATGAAACCAAAGACTGTAAATGGCTGAAGTCGATAAGTGATATAAGACGATCTACATAGAGGCAGGACAACGTCTGCCCGGGTAAACAAGTCCTGAATATGTATCGTTTATAAGTAAGAACTTTTACAATTACTTGTACAATATTATTGAGTATACAAGTAAGTTTTAAAGGATTTTGTCTCGATTTTGAAGCTTTATTGTTCAAAATTGGTGCTAGGTATTTTATTGAACGTATTGCTCATCGCTAGTTATGACTTCTCATCACTTTTCTGATAATACATGGATTCCGCGCCAATAAAACTGTTCGTCTTTGGAGGCCAACAAAGCATTAAGCTAATTTTGTATACGTTCAACTGAAGTGAAGCGTAAGGGCGTTCTGCATTGGCCGGAACAAATTGCAGTCTGATGGTGCAATGTCAGGACTATATGGCGGGATGGGTTAGGACTCCCCATCCGGTACTATCGAGATAGGTTTTGACCACGTTTGTGACATGCGGCGGGGCATTGTCATGGTGAAAGATTAATGGTTCATGTCTGGCTGCCCATTCCGGTCGTTTTTCCGCAATCGCATGCTTCAATTGCATCAGTTGTTATCCGTAGAAAGCCGCATCAATCGTCTGACCAATATTTTGAATTTATTGTCATCAATCTTGGAACTTCTACCGAATTAATAAGCATCTTCGAGTTCAAAATCAAGAAATGGATTAAACCAAATTTGGCACTAGTGTTGTTCGATTAAATTTCAATTGCTTTTTTTTTCCTTTTTCTTTTAAATTTCTCATAAAGTAACATTTCACATTCATGTGATGGCATTTGTATACAAATAAATGTGGACAAGTATTGTAGTATTAAACAAAACAATCTAGAACTAAAATAGAATAGTACAATAATTAACAAAGGTAAGCTTTGATGAGAATTTATTGTTTATTTAATGAAAAATTTAATAAATAAAGTTTGAAAGAGGAAAAGGATCTGATGTTCATGTTCACAATGATTATCAGATAAAATACGAGAAACAATAGGAAAAGAAACAACGTCAATAAGAACAATAAAGGTACAATATGCAAACAAGGTGTGTGTATCGATACTTTTAAAACTATAAAACATATCTTCACACAGCTAAACATATCGCAATAATATTGAATATACATGAATCGCTTGACTCCGCACAATAATTAGATTGCGCACCCTATACTACATACCATGCATACATCCATATGTAAAAGCATTGTTGATGTAGACACACACACACGCACACACACACATGTGTACACCATTATGTTGATTTACGGAAATAAGAAGCAAACACACGACATGTGTATTTGCATCAAACAGATACAGATACTACATACGTCAATTTCGAGAAACCAGAACAGCAAAGGAAACATCGTCATCACAAATACTTATAAGTACAACAGAAATGAAATTGAGAAACACAGTGTTTATGTGTGGGAAAGAGAGAGAGAGACAAGGAAAGAGCACTTCTCGATAAGTATCTACAATATGTTACTGTAACGGAAATCAAAATTTCCAAGAGAAATGGAAGAAAAAAGAGAATTACCCTATTTTTAATAATTTTCTCTATGTCTCACTTTCAATCAAGCTCTCTTTCATATCATTATATTCTCTTACAATTTACTATACTTTATGTGGATTTTTTATTACCATTTAGTATAACTATGATCCAAAAGATCCAATGATTTATAATGGCATGATCAACATCGCAACTAAATTACAATAATGCAAGCCTCTCCGTTTGTTCAATCATTCCATCATCCTTCTGGTTTACAAAAGTACTAGTCCTCCAGAGAACCTCTTCTCCTCTTCAAAAATATTGTACACGTACATATATTTGAATGTTATTCTTTTAAATGATCTGCTTTCCTTCTTTATATTGTAGAAGTATCGTGGTGGGTAAGGTTCTTAACCAAAAGCGGTTAGTTTTTATTTTTTTGTTCTTCAAGAGTTTGTGGGATCATTTTGAACTATTCTTTTGATTCTATTTTTTGGAATATAACCTAACCTTATTGTACCTAAATAAATTTTCATGAACTATTTTGTAAATCCATTCACATATTTGTAGAACGTTATATTAGAAAACACTTAAAAGAGATATGGAACTCAGCCAATTCATTCGTTAATAAGTATAACCACTGGTACGAAACCTCCAATCCTTCCAAAACTCCCATCCACTTCCCTAAATATTGCGACCGTTGAACTTGTTCAACTTTTTTCCGATTGCGAACGTGATACAATCAACTCTTTCACAACCATAGTAAAAACGGTAAAAGCCGTCCTCCGTTTCCATTCTGTGGTAATATAATATTTTGTCAATCAAACACCTTTTCCATGATTGACAGCAACAGGACAATACGCTTTGTGAACAATCATCCCTCAATAATATATATATATATTATCTGCTGTCACTTACAGAAGTCTATTTCCATAAGAAATGAGAAATCTTTAGAAAACTGTAAATAATTAAGTTCAATGGACTCTTTTAAGGGCATTTAAAGGATTACAAGTTTTGAATAGTACAATAAAATCATAACTTAACCTTAAAATGTTGAACTGCATGCATAAATTCCTTTTATGGTAAAAAAAAAAACTCTCACTGGAAAAATATCTCCAAATAGCGTAATAATGAACTTAGACCTTGAAAGTTGAACTTAAAACAAACAGAGACAGATGATTTTATCTCTGATATAGGTACTATATAGTTTTATATGATAAACATCAGAATATAATTAGTTAAAGAGATACTATTTACTAAGCAACCGACAAAAAAAGACTTAAGACTGAAATTTTTATGGTTTTTTTTTTTTTTTTGTTAAATAATTTGTTCAGTACTTTAAATGGACACGCTATATGTCACACACATACAAATGCACTAATCTAATCATTAACTCTCTTTATATACGAGTTTATGTAAGCAAGTGTATGTGTGTGTATTAAATAGCCAGACAGATGAGACTTTTCCATGTACGCATAGTTGTATCTACCAAAAATGGGTGTGAACTCGAATTTCTATACAAAAATAAATTGTATTATGTGCGTATACGAGTATACAAAGATTTAATTCATTATGTTAAATAGTAAAAATCGGTATTATCAATTTATCTATGAGAGAAGCCTACCGATTACTGAACCCTAGACTCCCATAGAAAGATGGGAATGGGAAAATATAAAGTCAAAAGATTCTAATAAAATGAATTTTTATAACATTAATGAACACAACTTTTTTTCTTCTAACAGGTACAAGTAATGATATAATTATATACATCTATGTACGACCCCTATGGATTCCGAAACTACTGGATCGATTTTGATGAAATTTTCAGGGAAACTCAAGCATAATCTGAAGAGTTTTCCTGTGAGGTTTAAATGGTACGCGTTAGAAGAAAGCCGATTACATTTTCGTGATCAGCATGTGCAATTTAATTGTAAAAAAATTGTTTTTAATAATGTTATAAATTTTTTTTCCCACTCAGCGTATGTCTCAATTCTAATATTGGGTTGGTGGAAAAGTAACTTCCGAAAATGAGAATTATGTTTCAAAAAAATTTGTTTTTCTTATAACAAAACAACGTTATTTCATCAAATATTTTCCATTGTTGTTGATAACCTTTTGCCATCTTTCGGGTAAAACCAATATCCCGTCTTTGTAGAAATTATGGGGTTTTTGATAAAATCCGTTATGCTATCAAGATAATTCTGCATGGAGCGAAATAAATAGTAATCTGATGGTGCTAGGTCTGGACTACATGGTGGGTGCATTAACATTTCCCAGCCAAGTTACCTCAATTTCTGCCGAGTCATCAATGATGTGTGTGGCCTAACGTTGTCGTGGTGGAAGACTATGCCCTTTCTGTTCACCCATTGCGGCCGTTTTTCCTTCAACGTTGCATTTAAGCTTGTTAGTTGTTGACAATAGAGATTCGAATTATTCGTTTGCCCAGGTGCGAGCATCTCATAATGCACAGGACCTTTGCAATCCCAACAAAAGCACAGCAACAACTTCCTTAGTTAGCGCCATCTTTGTAATGGTTTGGGCAGGCTCACCTTGTTTAGACCATGACCTTTTTTGCTCATTATTGTCGTATGTTACCAATTTTTCAGACAGAAAAGGTTGCAAATCATTCCGTTTTAGAAACATTTCTCAAATTGAAATGCGATCAATTAGGTTATTTTTCTGTCAAATTGTGTGGTGCTTTTTTGCAAAGCCGACCTTTTTTAAATGGTCTAAAACTGTCGTATGGTTGATACCAAGATCCTTAGCGATGTCACGAGTACTTATGTGCCGGTCATTCCCTACTTTTTCGGTACAAGGCCGACCAGACCGAGGCGCGTCTTTATTTCCCGAATGAAATCGCACAAACCATGTTCTAACTGATCGTTCTGATAAAGTACCTTCTCCATGATGTGCACAAATTTTTTTATGAGCTTTCCCATTTCATAGAAATATTGGAAAAGTGTAGCGAATTTTTGTGTGCTTTAGCACTCATTTTCTTTACGCAAAAACAGCAGATTTAATAATCACTTGTTCATTGTTTTAGCATCATGGTTTTACCAAGATCGCCAGCTTTTCAATGTTGTATGACATTCCCAGGTCGGATACTTACATAGATGTCGCTTTTTAAATCTAACAATTCAAATTTTAAACCAACCCAATATGATTTTGTATAGAAAACATTTAAATTTTTCAAAGATAATATTAGTACGAGTATACCCACAATTATATCCGATGAGACCCATATACATATATTAAATATTGTATTGTACATATTTGCCAAATAAATTGTACTTTTTGGCATGGGTAATTTTTCTTCTGAAAGGGACACTTATAATTTCCATATGAAGGTACCATTTAAACTATTCTCTAAGCTTTTTAAACTGCCCTACCTGTATTCGTTTAAAAGGCATGGTTTTTCCATGGAATCCAAGTTAATGTTCCTTTATGTTTTGCGATACCCTCCACCTTGCAAAGATAAGAGGGTATATCAAATTTATTAAATAAATGTTCGTTTCTCGAATATGATAAGAGCTTGAAATGTGAAATTAAAGTAGATTCGCTCAATCCGGTACATTCCAAGTTTATTGCAATGCTCTCTATGTCTATGCCACCTACTTACACCCCATTAGGTTTAAAAATGCCAGTAACGCAGTAGCTCATAAGCCTAGTTATAAAAAGTTTTGTATAATAAAGTATAGGATCACTATAGAAAATCACCTATACCTTCAGATCAAACATTCCATGGGTATCATCAAACTTATGTATATGTTAATTGGACACGATCTCCACAGCCCCCACAACACAATCATAAATATATGTTGTCATCAATATTAGAGAAATTAAATATTCTATGATAATGTCGAGAACTAGAAATCATTTTCAGTTTCGAGATAATTAAGGATATAGGATATCCTAAAGTCGGGTCGAACCGCCTTTTACTTACTAACTTGTTATTTTTAATTAATTTTTGTGCGTGCAAATTCAAAGTGCAAGCGACATTAATTAAATTTAATTTAATCAGATGTAATTACGCAAATGTATTGTATAATAAAAAGAACTACTTTTTTTTCTTTTTTTTTTTTTTGGGTGTAGGAAACATCACATCAACAGACATCATTTGTTCATGTAAATGCAATGAAAATGTTTTGGATCAAGTGAAATGACGCACCCAAGAGAATAATAAGGCAAGGAAAAGCAAAAGAACAAAAAAACGTGAGTAAGTTTTTGTTTTAAATAGAAAAAATCAACAAAACTCCTGGCCAAACAAATATTTTATTAACCTAGAAAATAAATTTGGTTTAATCAATAAAAAAAATACTAGGAATACCAGACCAGGCTGTATTGTTTACTCTAAGACGTGCAACTCGTGCAACGTGTACTCTAAGATGTGTCGTTTTTTTTTCTGTAGATTTATACTCGTATTTAGACTTTTATCGCAATTTTCAATGAGTGGTGGCCAATATTTGGGTTCCATATGATTTGAAGGAAATTCACCCCACTAAGTGCATCAATATTTGCTCAAACGTAACGAATATGATCCGTTTTTGAAGTAATGAAGAATGGGTTTTCCACAATAATGTCAGGCGAAAACGATCATGGAGCAAGGGAGATAACCCGCTTCTAACCACATCAGAGGCTGATATTGACCAGAGAAAAGTAATGCTGTCCTTTTTGATGGAATTGGACAAGTATCATTCACTTTGAAACCATCAATTCGGATGTGTACTATTATCCAAATTGGAGAATGAAATCAAAAAGAAACACCCCGGACTAAGGGCGTAGCCAGGATTTTGTTCAGGTATTTACTACACTAGTAAGTTACGAGGTCCTTCAGAAAATATCTTATTAGGTATTGAAGATACAGCAATAGACTTTTGAGACAGTTTTAATAAGTTATAAGAGGCAAATGCCCCCACTTGCCCTTACCTGACTACGCCATTGCCCCGGACTAGGCAATCGGAAAGATATCATCTTCCTGCTGAATTTGGAAGTGATGGTACACCACCACCGTATAGCCCTGATCTTGCACCATCAAATTACCTTTTGTTTTGCTGGCTCTTTCAAAACATTTTGAATGGTGAAACATTCGATTCTGATGAGACTGTTTAAAAACACTTGGCAAAGTTTTTGTCATAAAGATCAACAGTTCTACGAAATCGGAATAATAAAACTTCCCAAAATATCGGCAAAATGAGCCAAACGTTTGATGTACATCAGTACAGTCCAACCCGCTGCCCAGATGACCGAAGTGACAATCAGAAATTTCTTGGGGCCGCTGCTCAGGGCTCTTGTTTTTTAACCGACTTCAAAACCGACTTCTTTTTGTTTACATACATGTTACCGTAGAACTTTATTCTAGGTGAACCGATTTTGATTTTTGTATTGGAAGGCTGGTGTTTGTCATGTGGTCCATATACATTTGATCAAGATCTGACCAGTAGTTATCTGTTTGTTACCTCAGAACTTTTTTTCAAGTTAACCGATTTTGATGGTTTTTTTTTTTATTTGAAGGCTGGTGCATGTCATGTGGTTCTATATACATTTCATCAAGATCTGACCAGTAGTTATCTGTTTGTTACCTCAGAACTTTTTTTCAAGTTAATCGATTTTGATGATTCTTTTTTTATTTTTGTATTGGAAGGCTGGTGCATGTCATGGGGTCTCATATAAATTTGATCAAGATCTGATCAGCAGTTTTTGAGTTATCATTAATAATGCGCTTTCCATTTGCACTACTATTTTGTTAAAATTTGGTCTGACTGAGCGATGCATAAAAATTGAAACCAGCCCCGATCTACATCATTACATAGTAAAAAGCAATGTCGAAGTCCCTGTCTGTTCTTCTAAACCACGCAACGGATTGTGATACGGTTTTCACTATCATTTTTTTTCGGAAGGATTATATGTAGAATACTTTGTTAAACATGTTAAACAAAGTTTGTTTTGAATAAATAAAATTAATATTGTTTATACCAATTATGCCAAGAATAAACGACTTCGGTCGCAGAACTAGAAACGCTAACATAGTACATACATCGTTTGCTTCAGAATGATAAAACCGATGAAGAAATGGAATTGAGAAATGTCTGTCTAATGCAAAGTAAGGATGGATCTGAAGAACATACTGTAATAAATTAATTTTGAATTCAATAAAAAACGTGACATGACTTTTGCACACACCCAATGGATCAAAATAATGGGTCGCTTTAGTTTTGTCCAATTTTATAAGAACTCATTGGCCAATGCAATAGAAAGAGAAATGATAAAATATTGACTATTTTGCTAAAGATATGATTTTTGTTTCGCATTTCCTATGCCTTGGTAAAAATCCCCTTGAAAAGTTTTTTTTTTTTTTCAATTCAATGAGGGTGGGGAGTGTAATTCAGAATATGCGATTGTCGGTGCCTAACCGACTGTAGCGCCCTTACTTGTTATTAACTACATAAGTATTGTATTTTCAATGTACATACACCTAGTATGTATGGATGTATTTATTTATATTTCGTATTTTGGTAAAAACCGCTTTTGTAGCCCACAATGTTGGTTGGCATCTGATATTGAACAATAACAATAGTAATAAAAAAAATAATAAGCACAAAAACTTGGCTTAATTATGATCTGTTCGAAGTTCAGATACTTGAGACATATTATTGTGTTTTTTTTTTTCTCAAAAGTTACTTCACCATGCAAATATGTTGTTTTGACCTTAAATGCAGGTAACTAGCATACACACGAACACATGCACACACACGCACACACATACATACAAATGTATTGTACATACGCATAGATACACCTAGAGCGTGAGACTATCTCCTATGTTTATTTACTTATTTAGTTTAAGACACGTTTACATTTTAGTATATGCTCGCATACGAAAAAATTGTATCTTCTTCCAATGGTCTAAATAAACTTCAAAGAACCTTGTGCTAAAAACGTTGCTAAACAAATACACAAAACGAAGGAATTTTAATTTCAGTTCAACGAAATTTACATACCTTTCAGTATATTTTTGTTGAAAGTGGATCTATTGTCATATTTAGGTTTCATTTAAATATTTTAAGAAATGTAAAATAATCATAAATTCTGAATAGATTGTTTGGAACACGAATCAATGATGTACCCTATGAACAATGTATTGGCTATTTTACTCAATGGTCTTCTGTCATCCCTTGGGCAATTTCGTACTACAATAATATCTATTGATTTTAAATTGAATTGTGTTTGGGAACTATCTCTTCCAGTTAGTTACTTGTATGGAACTAAACCAAAGATATACCTATAACGAATTTTGAATTCGACAGCTAAATAACTGAGATTGAAATCTGCATAGATAAATACGTAGTTCCATATATCATAAGTACTGTGGAATCTCCGAGGCATGTTAATCTGGATTGCAATCATCACACAAATGTCGAAAAACCTATTAATACTAGTGTGAAAGGTACTATAAGAAAAGAATTTCTACTAATACAAGACTTACAAGAATACTAGAAACAAATATAGAAAATGAAGCCAATGTGAAAGAAAGAAATGTACAAACTGTGTAACTGTTTTTAATTCTTCTTCTATTGCTGCTGCTGCTGCTGCTGCTTTATTTATTTCCATTATACTACTTCTTAACTACTCCAGCCGGTTGTCGTCATTGTCTTTTCGTCTGTCTGTCTATCTGTCTCTATGTCTGTTTGTCTTTTGTTTTAATCTAAAACAGAGGTTCTTAAGCATATACCTACATACACATGTATGTGCCATATAGTATAAGACCGAGCAGGTTCCACGAAAACGGTGGAAACACTCTTAGTGAGAGTTGGCAGCCAAGGACCACACCAGACCACAATCTCGGTTTCCATTAGGTAAGGTGAGTAAATCCATACTGCTTTATGTGGCTCCAATCTGGCCAGGGCCACTTGCAACCAAGTCGTACCTTAGTGGTATAAGGAGTGCTCACAGCTTTGCTAACCTGAGGATCTGTAGAGCGTATCAAACAGTTGCAGATGATGCAGCGAGTGTAGTTGCAGGCAGACGTGAGCATCTTCTCAAGTAGCAGACTTGGAGGAGATTAAGACATATACACCAACTCATTCCCAATATTACAGATTGGCTTAAGTGTCGTTCTGGTGACGTGGGGTTCGAATTAACTCAATTCGGAACAGGCCATGCCCAGGTTTGGGCACGCTGCGGATCCGTTCTGTAGTATTCTGCTGAGATGTCGTGCAGAATCCGGAATATCTTGTTTATGAGTGCCCCCATTTCGAAGCAGAGCGATGAAGAATATATGCGCGCCTCGGATCTCCTTGTAGCTCACAGGAATATAATAGGTGCATAAAAACATCTGTGGACGACTGGACATTCTTCTCTGCAGAACTTGCCCATATAATGAGGAGCGCTCGAATGTACGAGCGAACAATGGCGTCTGCTTAATTAAGCTTACTATCTCTCCCTAGGAGCTGATGATTAAGGAATGCTTAGGCGGTGCCGTAGGGATTAAATGGGATTTGAGGCGATAGGGTTTTTTTAGTCGGTAGAATAGTTATGAATCCAACATAGCTTGTGGCACGGGTCATAAGTATCTTTACCTCCTTGTTCACATAACAAAAAAAGAACATATATAGTAATCCGTATGTTTTTCGCAGATCTTCTCTTTAACATAAACCCTCCTGGTAATGGCATACACCATCATAGTCTAAGAACCACTGATCTAAGCTTTCTACTTATTAACATTGTTTTAATTCTACTTCTTCTTCTATTTTATTGTTGTTGTTCTTGTTTTTGTTGTTGTTATTATGATTGTTTCTGTTTTGCGTCAATGCGAAAAAATAACTGCAAAATGAATTGGCGTAAAAAACGGTTTTAGACAAGATACTCGTACAAGATTCATATGAATGTATTAACGTTTTAAACTAAATGAATGAGAATAAATTTTTGCTCATAGAAATAGGTTTGTGGATAGAAGAAGAAGAAGAAGAAGAAGAAAAAGCATTTAACCGGTTTCAAAATATTGTATTGTTTTTTTTTTTCTTTTCGTATTTTACATATTTTTTATTCATTATTATTTGGAATGATGCTGATGCTTACAAAAAATAAAAATATACATGGTATTCATATCTACTAATTCCATGATCAACGACTCACTCACTCACTCACTATTGCCACCATCAATGACACGTTCAACCTACACTAAAACAACAACAAAAATTAAATAAAAATTCATTGAAATAACGTGAAAAAAAGCAATAATACTATACCATATACTACTACTATATGTGCATATGTATATGGTATATTATTGTATATATCTAAGATAATATCGTAGTTACAACACCAACAAATAAGTATCAATCAACTTTAGTTAGATTTTTGTCACATGCGGTCAAATAAAATCAACTTGTGTTGTACTGAATTACATATATATATATCAAATTCCGGTCTCAGCTCAGTTCAAATGAACAGATAATTTGGTCTCTATAGAAATCCACTGTGATTGTTCAAGAGCTCTACAGAGATACAGCACTCCTATCTGATTCCACCACACAACCATATTTCATTGGATATTTCGCTTTAGCTTTAATTTCATTCTTTGTTTAAGGATTATCGAAACATAGTCGAATTTCTCTATATATTCGAAACCACTCATCCGATTTTAAAAGTTCTTTCACCAGTAGAATTATTATCACTGAGTGTCAGATAGTTTAGGCTATAAATGTATAAATAAAACTAAGTCCAGGATTAACTGAAATGTCCGGGCCAGGTGCCCGAAAAAGAAATACAAAACTGTATAGTGCCACTCACACTGTGCTCAAGGCTGATTCTCAAACTGTGTTCTTTATTAATACTCAAACTGTAGCAGAGAGAATTTAGTGAAGCATTCATAATTCAGGAAGCATATTAGATATCTGGCATTTGTCGGGTCGAGTACGCAAGTCAATTTATAAAGAAATTCGTCCAAATGTATGTAACATCTTATTAGCATCGACCAAAATCTTCTTGACCGGCCAATTCTTCTTCATAGTTTTCTGAATCTGAAATACTTGAGATAGCCGGAACTCCATGACTTTTCAGGATACTCAATTGCCAAAACGGTCATTTTGTATATTGACGTCAGCAGTTTCTCGGAGAAACTTTCTCCACATAAGATCGGTGCCGTTTTCTTTGAATTTATCCAACCATCCTATACTCGCTTCAAACTGTACGTATCCCAATAACATTAGCGAACTCTATGGCTTTTTGGTTCATTAATGGTCCAGATATATATATCTACATTGGAAGAATTCATCCACTTGCTTCGGTTATCCATTTCAGTATAGCTTCATCAATATCCTTAGAGAGGCAGGTCTGTTTTCTTTTGCGTTTAGTGGTTAATTGCTCGTCTTCCATATTTTCTATATATGGGACTTTTTTCTTTTTCTTCTCTTATGGAGAAAAATTCACAATATGATAAATTGGACACCTAAGTTAAATGCAATTCAATTTCATTATCAATTCAATGATGGATATCAATTCTATCAATTTGAGTGGTGACACCCCTTTTTCATTTTTTTCTTGTAAACCATATCCTGGCCTTTAAACGAAGACTTATAGCTTATTATAATACTTTTAATGAGCTGTTTTTAGTTCCATGGCAATGCCTGTAATTCATTAACCTTTAAACTCGTACAATGTTGTTTTTCTTCATAACTAAAATTGTCACTGCTTAAGCATCAAAAACATTCCAATCCATGGTTGTTTTTACTAATAAAGCTTGTTTCCCATAAGTCAATCTCCAAATGCATTCGTAAAAGATTCAGCAGCAGTTTTCTTTAAATGGAATTTCTTTGAATTCCTGGTGTTTTTGTTGTTTGGGATGGTGATTATTATACGAGTATTGAAGTCAATTGTTCAGTTGAATAATCATGTGATAAAGTAATTCATTATGATAAAGTAATACACTTGCACCTAGAGTCTAATTTTCTATTTTTTGACCCTATCTTAGTGATAATCTTTTTTGTAACGTTTGCAATTTCTGCTTAATTTAATTGTTGGAAAAAACGTTTAATTAAGATTTCCATTTGTGTTCTGCATCCACCTTGAGTGAAATTAGCGAACTTTTATTTGTGATACTTGAGGCCCCCATTGGGATTTTCCCATGCATATGTATAAAAATCTAATAAATTGATAATTTTTTTAAAGATACGCACTTCAATTCTTCTTTTTCTCTAATTTACTATCACTATCATCTTTATCTATTGTAGCTCGCTGCTACTTGATAACTTACTCTTTGAAACATATACATATATACTTAAGTGTCAGAAGGTCAGTTGCCTCCCATGGACTAAGACTGCAGCCACTCGAGCCGATGTACAAAGACGACGACTAAGTGTTGAGTTAGTCCTCTCCCTTAGGGCAAAAGATGAGTACGGCCATGTATGTATATGTTTGTCTTATGCAAGTCCACCTGCACTTACCGCATTTAATTTGCCTACGCTAATTTCCTCTCCTGTAACACATTGCACTTTCCAATCCACACACACAAGTGTAATTTTTTTTATTTATTTTGTTTTTTTTTCATTTCTTCTGTCTGCTTAAACAAAGCTCCTTCCTCTGCAACTTTTCATACTCACTCACTCATATTTCATTTCTTTATTTTGAATATTTAAATAAAGCTCAACAACAGCAGCATCAGCAAAGGCACAGTGGGCGGCAAAACGCATAAAATGCAATTAATTATCTTGCATTTTCTCTTAAATTTCCATGAATTACACAACACTCACTAAGTTGTGAGTTGGTGTTAAAGATAAAGTTCAATAAAATAAATTAAAAGAAACTGCAAAGATTTGCTCAATACTAGTAGGTAGTAAGGTAATAGGTAAGTTCATTGGTCGAGAGTGAAATTATGATAACATTAAACGTTGGGCTTACCATGGACAGTGGTATTCACAGGTGTTCTGATGCATATTCTGGCTTAAAAGAAAATTCAAGTACAATACTTGGGTATACCCTATAATAATTTGTAATTAATTTAGTAAAATAAGTATAACAAATAAGAAATGCTCATTCATGAATTTGTACCCAAATCGAATCGGATGGTACGAAATTTTGAATTCTAATATGTAATCCATAACGAACAATGTAGCAGATCCATACAATGAACATTTTAAAAGCTATATTAAAGTAAAGCAAATGAAGCAAATGCGAGGCACTTCAATGAAAGGAATGGTATATATTTGTAAATGATGCGCACTTGGTTCATTCGAATTCGCAAATAGAAATTAACAAATTTAACGAATAAACCAAATAAACCGAATGACTCAAATGAAACGAATAAACCAAATATATCGAATAAACCAAATGAAACGAATGTACCAAATAAACCAAATAAAACGAATAAATCAAATAAAACGAATAAATCAAATACATCGAATGAACCAAATGAACTAAATAAACCGAATGAAACAAATGGATCGAATAAACCGAATGAAACGAATAAACCAAATATATCGAATGAACCGTATGAAACGAATGTACCAAATACATCGAATAAACCGAATGAAACAAATGTACCAAATGAACCGAATGAAACGAATGAACCAAATGAAACGAATAAATCAAATAAACTAAATGAAACGAATGAACTTGTTTGCTAATTCGACTTGTTCCAAATAAACCAAATGAATGTTGCATCGCAATCACAAACTCAAGATTTTTTCAGATTTTTAAATCTGAATGACTCAAATAAAACATCATGAGCTCACAAACTCAAGATTTTTTTAGATTTTTAAATCCGAATGTTGCATCAAACATCTTGTATCACACTCACAAACTCAAGATTTTTTCAAATGCTGCTTCAAATCTCATATACCATAAATGGACCAACCAAACTATATAATTTAATTTTATTGCTAGTGTTTGTTTTATCAATGCCTACAGACCGTCTCCAGATAGGGAATTCTATAATTATTTTCTTCTTCTTTTTATCCGACTGCCAGGAAGGGTTATGTCTTTCGCGCGTATGCTTGTAAATTTCTTTATTACCTCGTATCTTCCAAATGGCTCAATGGATTTCGACAGTTGAGGCATCATTATATTCGTCTTAAAATCCCAAGCGTCCTTATATAGGTGTTTGGCGGATTTTTGGAGCGAAATATTCAAATTAAAGTTGTTTTCATTAGAAAAACTTTTTTGTTTTTTGTCTTATCGAACTGAAATTTTACTAACCATGTAAATTTCATGATCCTAGGATCACTAGAGGGGATACCTCCCATACAAACCAAAATTCAAATTAAAGTTCTTTTCAGTACATTACTTTGAAATTGTGTTTTTTGCAGTCGGGTTTTTGTTTTAATTTAATTATTAGTTCTTGTTAAAGATTTAGTTTCTAACTATGACTGAGTATATAGTGGGGTTGCATGCATATGTACGTTATGTTTTCAAGTCTTATTGAATATATGTATATATCACCATAGAAGGTTCAAGTGTTTTTTTTTTTACATTATACCAAATATAGTCCAACAAAGTATATAATGCATAACATTGTATTGATAAAATGTAACGATTTACTTGCAGACTCTGCATAGGTCAGATCTTGTCCACGTGGCTTACTATTATTGTTATTGTTGCTGTCGTTGGAATTATAATTATTAATTATGTATAGCATTTTTTCTTCGCCTTTCGTTCACTAATTAAAACAACAATTAATAAGATATTTTTGATTGGAGATTATATTTTCTTTTCTCGTTTCGTTTTTTTGAGAAAATCCACGCAAACCAGTGAAATTTTATTAGTCATATCATCATCATCATCATCCAACACCAACCATAATATAAAATAATGCCTATTAATATAAAACTGTAGACATACCATAGATACGACGAGTAATAGTACATAGTACTAGACATCTACGATAAGAGTGCGGGTGTTGGTGAGATGTACGAGTAACAGCACCAAAGCATAACGTGATATTGTAGTAAATGGTTGCGTTGGCTTTGGCACCTGCTGTGCGTGCGATATTAATTGTGAGGAGTCTGTCCATCCATCCATCTGTCTGTCTGTCTGTTTGTTTGCTAATTCGACTTGTCTGCATTTACTTTTTATGTTAATACATAAATTCTTTTACACGCACACACGAACAAACTCACATGCACTTATGGAAAACAAAATTAAAAGAAAATCGCTAAATAACGAAAATTTATTGCGAAAAATGTTGAATCGAGTTTTTCTCATTCAATGACCTTGACAATGGCTCTTTATGGTTATAAATATTTTGTTGTTGTCATTTTTGCTATTTTTTTTTTCCATGTTGTGTAGGGTACATCAATAATGGGTATAGTCCTAATACTTTTTCATGGTGCAGGTACACACACATACATAGGATCCTCAATGGGTTTGGCCACTCAAGCAAATCCAATCATTTAGTGCATAAGCACAGGGTCTGTCCCAAACAAAAATGGAAAAACAGCTGTCCAAAATTAATCCATTATCCTTTCAAAACGGAATCCTAGTGAATCAATGCATAGCTTCTATTGTTTCTGGAACTTCTTTTGAGAAGTGCACTGAAGCCACTTTTACTTACCACCCACCGTTGCAAAACTATGGCACACACAAAGCGCCTCTTGATGTTGGGAAAGAACTCGCATTCAAGAAGCAGCATATGAAGCCCTATCGTGATTCAGCTTTAACGTATTCGCAATGACCAAATGATAAGGAGTCACCTCCGTGGGTCCAACTGTAGCTAAGAACCATCCATGTGACAAACAAAAAATTTCATCAGAATCGCCCAAGCCATTTAGGAGGAGAAGAATAACAAAAAGAATGCTACATTATCATTGTATCAATATCAGTTTGGTACTATCAAAGACGTTCCATCAAACCAGTTGCATCGAACATGTTGCATCAAAAATATTGCATCAAAATAGGGCATGTGGTTTCAAACTCAAAAACCCAAGATTTTTTTGAAATTTTTAAACCTTCATATCGAACCTACCTAATTTCTAAATTGATTACATTAGAAATTGAATACCATACTTTCCGGAGTTGGTATTATGCATCAAACATGTTGTTTCAAACTCAAATTTTTAAACCTGAAAACCTTCATATCGCATCAAGGTTTAGGTATATCCCTAATTGCTATATTGATTACATTAAAAATCGAATCGTATATTTTTTTAGTAGGTATGTTGCATCAAACATCAGGGTATTTTATCTCTAGTATAATTTTAGTATACTTAGTTGAAATTACTATTTGTTTTCTGTTTTTTTTTTTTAATAATATTTTTTTGTAGCACATATCTTTACTATTGTTGTTGTATAATTGGATTTGCACAGTTGTCTGTTGATTCTTCTCACATGCTTTATTGGTTGTCATCAACAGCAGCGACAGCATCTTTCATCATATTTGTCTCGAAAACGTGCTTAACAGGGTTAAACATCTTGATTTTTATGGTTGGAGAAAGGTCGATGATTATTTTGTTTATCAATTTAGTTTTTTTGTTTTACAAGCATACGAATATGTTATACACTTTATTGCTAATGTGATATTTGTTTTATCAATGGCTATGGACCGTCTCCATATATGGAATTCTATAAATCTTCTCTATACAATTAAATGACAAACATTGAATTTGTGAAGCCTTTCCTGCTTACACCACTGAACCGATTTTGACAAAAAATATACCAATGGAAAGGTATTTTTCGCAAGATCTGTACAATCTCAATCAAAATTGGTTTAGTGGTGTAAGCAGGAAAGGCTAGGTAAGAATAGGTGTTAAGAATAACCGCTTTCCAACAACAACACACAGTCGTTGATGTTTTAAATGCAGTAGAATGGGAGAATAGCGAGGTTTGTGTGCCTCTCTTCTGTTATATTGCTGTTCGCTCATTGATTGTGTGAAGCCGTAAATGCAGTTGAATGGGAGAATAAAAAGGTTTGTGTGCCGTGTTATAGAGTTTTCGCAAAGAACACTGTTTGTAGAGAAGTTATTGTATAAGCACTTAAAAAAATAAATGCTTTTTCTACAATGCGGTCGATTGTGTCGGCCAGGGGTTGCTCTAGTAAATCTTATTCTATAAGTACTCGTTAGAAGATTATTTGTTGCAGCGGCTGTGAAGCGATCCGAAGAAGAAGGAAACTACCGATAAAGCTTTGATAGACTGATAATCATTCAAGCCTTTCTACTTTGTTGGACTGATCAAAATTTTAAAATTTATTACATTAAATTATAGAAAGCACATAGACTGATTTTTGCTAATAGGATACCGAAAGATTTTAACGTGAAAACGTTTTTAAAAAGGGGATACATGTCACAATCTGACGCTCTTTCAGAAATTTAACGAAATTTATCGCCTTTGTTTTTAATATATCTCGTGACTCAAAAGTCGTAGCGCCAAGTAATTTATATATTCTGAAAATATAGAATGTGGTGAAGCATGTAAGAGGAGAAATTTCTCATGGTGAGCTTATGACAACAAGGGGGAGGGGCGTTCAAAAAGGTGACTAAAATTGAAAATTATCTTTTCTTTTGTAAGTGTATTGCTTGAGAACGGCTTGCCCCATTTGGCTAATTTTTCTAATGTTGTGTTCATTATAGGCTAATTAGAAAAATATGAAAGAAAATTTTGAAAAATCCACCGGGAAAGTTGGAAATTAGGACTTTTTATATTATATTTTTTCTTTATACTATACAATAATAATGGTTCATGAAAAACTTTTTCACGCAAAAACAATTACGGTAGTGTAGCGATACTACCTGCCCCGACTTTTTACAAATTTTTAAAGCTTGCACCAAAGTCTACCTAATTTCTAAATTGATTACATTAAATCGCATATTTTACGGAGTAGTTGGAGAGATTATAACGATCTGTGGAAAACCAAATTAACTGAAGTGTATATAAGTTTTCGTGAGACCAAAATTAGCGTTTTTTCTTAATTTTGTTTATTATTTATTTTGTTTTTTTTTTAACTGTTTGTTTTTCAAAGTCAAGTTTTGAGTACTTTTTTGGTCAAAATTCAACGTCACCATAAACAAAAAAATTACACTTACACATTTATACTCTCGCACATACAAATATTCATATGTGTGAGTGCATATATGTATGTATGTGTGTATTGATGTGTGCGTGCATGCATGTTGAATATGTGTTTTTTTTTTTTTTGTTTGTTTTTGCCTACTCTTCACCTTCACCTTCATCACTTAAGGTGACAATTTCAATTGTTGCTGCGGTTTGCTGTTGAGTTGAGTTTTTATGCAAAGCGATCGGGTCGATAGAAGTATCAATGAAACAAGAAGGAGAAATTGGAAAATACAACAACAAAAGCAAATCAAAGCCAAAACCAAAACCAAACAACAATAAACAAACAATAAAAGTTCTAAATTTCACCATGGAAAAATTATTAATTTTGTTATGAATACCGTTTCTTATAATAGACTGACTGTTATACTGCAAAAATTGTTACAAACTACAAATTAAACAAAAACAAAACACACAAAATGAGCACAAAACAAAAAATGGAAAGAAAAAAGAGATTAATATTTAATTTATTTATTATTGTTAATTTTACAAATTATCATTAACATTTATTTTATTTTATTTTTAGCACACACATGATATGCTAGACAAAAATGTACCCAATTTATTGTGTTCCACACTTTCATCTAATGAGGATCTACTTACATATTATACATACTTAAGTATGTTTGATGTTTATAACCATACATACAATGAAAACTCTCAAAAGCCCCACATATCCAGGTGTGTATTTGATAATTGGTCTTGATCTTGATTAATCTGTCATGATACTTAGGCAAGGAATATGTACTTATTGTACAACCTTGAAGCCAATGGACTTGTGGTATGTGCATAGACTGCAATATTTGATGTTTTGTCATCCACATTGAAGTCGATTTGTTTTACGTGACTAACTAAATAACACAGTGCCAAACACAAGGATTGCTAAATGACCCTTGTCACATGACTCACTCCTTGGTCCGAAGTTAAAGTATATCTAAAACTTCTGCCACTCTATAAATCATAGTAACTGGTGATATAAGGCAACTCCACATCGAGTTAATATTCTACTGGTGTTTGGATGCAACCAACAACCACCACGATACTCCCATAAAGCCATAAAGAAGCCTACTTCGTTGGCCAGGATGGAACAAGTTCCATGGGTTCCAGACACAGCCTCTCGTCAGACTTTGTACCCTAAGGACATTTAAACATATCTCTCTGGCATGGATTGGATATTTGGTATCCTACACATAATTATATTCATGAATATAGCTTTCACATTGCTAGGAACGATATCTACTCCTACCTCTTCCCCCTATCTGGCAGCAAAGATCAGGCGAGCCAGACATAAAGGAATGCATCTAAATTATTGTATCTCTACAAATTCGCACATATAAAAATCACTTGCCATGTACAAATAGAGTGTGTAAGGTTCTCAGACTATAAAGAAATGTTCGCCACCACCATGATGATTCCTAGCGATTGAAAAGAAAAGGTGAATGTGGCCTCAAAGAAATCAACAACCATTTTGGCAAAGTTTATTTTGCGGTTCCGCCAGGAAATTACTGTGTAGGTGCCAAACAAACTAAATAGTCGGTGAATCATGCAATGTCATGGCCTGGGCTATTGGACAAAACAAACAAAAAAAAAACATCAAAACACTGACGGAATCAGCTGAATTGCGAGGAGCATCAATCTAACATCTCGGACATTTTTCTATATAAAGTTTACCCTTTGACATCACAGATTTTTCGAATTTCATGAGTTCAAAGCTATCAAATTTGCCAGATCTCTCATACCATACTATGTAATCCATCCATAAGATAACTATGAAAAATACATGATTTTCATTTCTAGAGGGCCATCAACAAAGTACAATAAATAATAATAAATTATGTGAAGTTCATTTAAGATAAAAGAAATTGAAAACTAAAATTAAGTAAATTTAAAATCACAAAAATCAAAAGAAAAAGAAAGATTGAGAAAATGTTTAAACAAACAAAAAAAAAAAGAAAAGGTGAATAAAATGTGAAACCAAATGCGGCTTTTGTTGGTGTTTTTTCTTTTTTTTTTCTTCATATTCATTTTCTTTTGTATTTTACTTATATGCAATTGTTGTTGCTGTGCTGTTAGCTGAATGTTGTTGTTGTTGATGTTGATGTTGTTGTATTTCGTCAGCTGCTTCTTCCACATTAAGCCAGAGCCCGGGCCCTAGCCCCTAGCCCCCAGACAAAGCTCCAATGCATTCACATACAATCATATAATTTAACAAATACAAATAAAGAAATGCGTTCGCTCTTTCCTTTAATTTTGTACATATTCTCTTGTAAGACTCTCCAATCACTCACTCTCTTTCTGTCTCTTTTTCTCTATCTATTCATCTATGCGGTGTCTGGTTTATACAGTTATGAATCATTTCTTGTTAAAAATTGTTTTATATAAACAATTTAACTACTTCATTGAAATTATTATTATTATTGCTGTTGTTATTATTAGTGTTGTAGTTGTCTAGTAAAAAAAATAACAAGAATTTCAATTATTTTTGGTATTTCTCTAAAGACTACACTTACATATGTATGTAGTAGATGAAACAAACTTAGCATGCAAAGCTTAGCTTTCGCCGTTATGTTTTTAGCTTGATTCTTTTTGGCTAAAAAAATTAATTCTTTGGTGTTATTTTGGGCTTGTGAATTTTATGCTATCTTTATTTTTTTTGATTTGTTGAGAGCACCAAATAGGCGAGTAGTAAAAATCAAAGAAAGAAGAGTTGCCAAGTAATTTGCACAAAAGAAATGGAATCTTTTTTTTACTAATAAATACTTAGAATTAAATTTTCATACTGATATAATTGGCTTATCATTATAATGATATATATACACAATCATGCGTGTACCTAAGTAGTTATTATTTCCTTTATCAATAGCAGATAAGATCAAAGAATGTGCATAGTAATAGTACTCTAGTAGTGGCAAAACTAACTTGCGTCAATCAAACACATGTATATGCCTTTAAACAAAAGATATGAAATATGAAAAAATCAAAAAAATTAAGTATGTAAGTAGTACAATAGCTAAATGGTTTAAGAAGAACCAACCGTTTGTTAAAAGACTATAATGTTTTTTTGTGTTTCTTATGAATAATAAAAACATGCATACTTATGTATTTCTATTCTTCATTTTCATTGTATTTCATTCTATTCATATGGAAAATATGACCCAACTAAGCTTATCAGAATTTGACGGACATTGGGTGACTCAGTCGCCTGCATAAACGAAGGCAACACTGTTTTATGTACTAACCATGCGACTCATCGTCATCACTATTATTGTTGTTATTGGCTATTTCTTTATTTCTTACTTATTTGCTTTTGCTGAGTCAACCTCAAAGTCTTTCTCTCTCCAAAAGACAGCGAGAGAGTCTTTATTATTATAAGAGCACATTCTCTGTATGTGTGCTTATAACTAATGTTGACTCTATCACTCTTTCGTCATATATAACGCATTCGCTTTCATTCACACTTGCATCCACTTAAATGGCTAAGCCACTGTCGATGTTGGGAGCGGCCGGCACTGGTACGATGCCGCTCTTTCTCGTTAAAAGAAATAAATTTTGGACAGGTCATAGATATGAGTATATGCGCTATAATGTATGCACAATATGTGTTAAAAATTTGAATTTAACTCTTTAAAGAGTAGAATATCATTATCATTTCTTAGTGTTTATCTTCATAATCATAATAGGAAAAAATTATCATAATTTTAGCTTTATAATTTCAGCTCTACTACTCCCTACTTGTGTATTTATATTAGATGTAAGCTTATAATGTAATGACTCCAATTTTTATACAAGTGTTTCGAAAGTTGAACATTTCATTGACTATAAAGATGTGTTAGTTAGTTGACTTAGTAAAATCCTTATAAGCATTAAGATTGATCTTATTAAAGCCCAAGAACCTAAGTAAGTGCTTATAGAATTCCTATATATTCATATAAGAATATTTTTCTTTGCCTTATTCAGGCTTTAATTGTACTCTAATTAGTATAAATATTTCATGATCATAAATAACTCTCTTTTGATCAATCTCTCTTCTCATATAGGATAACATAGATATACATATCTTCAAGATATAGAGGCTAAGTTCTATCGTATATTTATGTTTTTTACTTCCTATACATGAGTCTCGCTCAATTCGTGTCGTTATTTGCTCATTACCATTTGCTTTTTGAGCGGAGCGGCATATTACTCACACGTACACACCAACTAAGATTCCCCTCATTCAGGCATACACTCACGCACACACACATACACACATGCATAGACACTTATATTCACCGATATGAAATTCTCTGGAAAAACTTAGCGAATTCGCTTTTGGTTTGTGCATTCATACCATATATGGTCAAATGTTTGAAAAATCGCTTTGAACGCTTGTCCGTCCGTACTGTCTGTTCGTTTATTCATTGCTGATAAGGAGTTGTTTGCTGAATTGGCAGCGACATCGGCATCGACAACTTCGGGGCCTTATAAAAAGCCGGCGTGACCAGTTTTCGTATCATTACAGTTTGAGTTCTTGTGCTGTTTGGAGCATCCTCCTGAAACACTACACAATAACAACAGTCAATCACGACACACAAATCAAAAGACTTAATTTATATATTTATTTAATTAATTTTAGTAAAACAAACCAAAAGTAAGTAAATTTTTTTTTTGTTTAATTGTTTTTTTTTTTTTTTTTGTATTGTGCATTGAAGAAGAAGAAGTGAAGTGAAGAATGTGAAAATTTGTGAAAAATAGAGAAAAATAAAAACTTTCAAGAAAACAATAAAAAACTAAAAATGTATGAAGAAAATTTGCAAAAAAAATTGCAATTGTTTTTAGAAAATGTGTGGAGAAAATATCTATGAAAACTCATCTATAGAACTGTGGATTATACAAATTTTCAAAAAGATATTTGTTTTTTTTTTATCCAATTTTTTTTTTTATACATAAACAAAGAAATTGCAGATTATTCCTAGAGAAAAAGGATTACTAAATAAAACAAAAAGTGTGAGAAGCCTAAGCTCTTCATTTTATAGTTGGGTTGTACCTTAGGCCCAACCTAGCCCGAGTTTTGGATTATAATCAAGTTAAAATTATTTAATTTTTCTCTTAAGTGTGATCATGTTTCGTAGAATAATAAAGAAGTTATCATTGTTGTCTTGTCGTCGTCCGTTTTGAAAAGAAGATTATTTAATCTTCATTGGGTCTTAATATACCTTATATCCTTAGTGAGTGTTATATAAAAAATTTCATTAATTTTGTGCAGACTTTTGATGCTCTATTTGTGGGAAATATTCATAAGACGATAGTTTTTGTGTTGAGAAATTGTTTAAAGAAATTACAAACTGCACAAAATTACTTGAAAAGAGGAGAGTTTATCAAACCTAAATCCAAGGGCGTGGTTACTTGATAAGCCCTTAAGTTTAGTTTAGAAAAAGATATGGGTGTGGATAGGAGGGGGGCTGTGGCTTTTAATTTGATTTAAATAAATGAATTACTCATATTTTATGAGGTGAAGTTTTTTCCGGTTTCAAAAAACACAAACAATATTCTCACGGGTGATAGAGTAGGCGAGAGTGCAAGACAGAAAGAGATTGAATTATACATATTCATATTTTCTTTATTTTTTCTTGTCTTGTCATTAAGTTCTTCTTTAAAAGTCAAAATTCGGTCATCATTATTTATAGATGGATAAATAACCTACAATAGAAATAGGAAATAAAATAGTATATCTAACTACACAAGAAGCTGGTTAAGAAAAGAAAAAAGAAGTAAAAATGACACACTTGCACACCGCACCCACAACCAAAAATTTTTAAATTTGCTTCCTTCCTCATTTCTTGCACTTCTCTTCGTCTTTGTTAACAAAAGTCATAAAAAAATGTCTTATAAGAATTGAAGAAATTGGAAAAAAAAAATTATGCCGGTTTTGAATTAATTTTGTTGGTTACTCAGAGAATCTTAAAGAAACAGAGAGACAAACGAACGAACGAACGAACTTAAGAATAGGAAACTAAAAAGGAGAAAGAATGCACGTACAAACAGATATAAAAATGGAAGTGAAAAACCTTAAGAAGAGCAATAAAATAATGAAAAGCGGGGGGATGGGGTATATAGTATAGTATATAGTAGTACAATAATACATTTATACACTCATCATTAGCTCTTAACAATATATTTTTTTCCGTTTTCATACTTGTACATATGCATGTGTTTGTGTTGTAGCAATGTCATAGACCCTCACATTTTCGTCGCCTCCACGTTTCCTCTCGTCGTCTGTGTGTGGTAAGCCCACGTTTATGGACAGACGACGACGACGACGACGACACAACCATGAGGCGAACTACAAACATGACCATATATGGTCACAAAAGTTGGTCGGCAAGCGTTTTGCTTTAGTATTGTGTTGTGTGAGAGAGTGTGCTTTTTCGCATACACACACAGACAAACACCACTTTATTATGAGAGTAATAATGAGAGAAGAGTGTTGAGTAAAAATGTAGGGTTTATTCTCGTAACTGTCATCAAGACGACAATATAAGTTTGTTTCACTTGCGCACGCATGCGTAAGCCGGGAAATAGTTGGCAATCATATATATTTGTCAATCCATCTATTTCAGAGAGAAAGAGGTGACTGTCAGACACATAGACACAATTCTCTTTTTTCGGCATTTTAACCAACATTCAATCGCTCAATAGCTAACTAGCTTTTTGCATTTCGTTCATTCGTCTTTGGACAGTCATTAATGTCGGTCGTGTTTTGGTGAAGAAAAAGGTTGTTCTGGATCTTTCTCCGATAGAACTTGTGACTTGTGTTTATATCTACTTCTACTTTTAAAAATATTCAGTGAATTTTTTCGCTTAAATTTCTTGTGAATTTTAAATTAAAAAAAAAAGAAAGAAGGTAAGCATCGTGATCTGGTCAAATCGACAGCTAGTCAATAGGAAAATTCTCGATTCTTACTTGAGTTTGCATTTTTTTTTTTTGTGGTGTTTGTTAGCCGGTTTTTCTTCAGAAAATGCATTAGTAAGAGGCAGCCATATTTTTTTTTTTTTTTTTTCTGTCTGGCGTTATACAGAAATTTCATGGGTAAAGAAAATTCAAGTGTTAGTGCTTGTGTATGAGTGAGTGGTTGAAAAAAAAAAAAAAAGGGAATAATGTGATAAGAAAGAAAGGAAATGAAAAGATTAAAGAAGAGGAAAGAGCAGTGCTTTAACCGGCAATATTTTTTTTTTTACTTTTTTGAATTTTTGTGTTTTCCCTTTATTCGAGTGATGAATATTAATAAATTTTTTTTTTTTTCAAATTTTCTTTTTTTTAGTAAAAATGTGTGACGAAGAAGTAGCTGCTTTGGTCGTTGATAACGGTTCCGGTATGTGCAAGGCTGGTTTCGCTGGTGATGATGCACCACGTGCCGTCTTCCCATCAATTGTTGGCCGTCCACGTCATCAGGGCGTTATGGTCGGTATGGGCCAAAAGGACTCATATGTCGGTGATGAGGCACAAAGCAAACGTGGTATTCTCACTTTGAAATACCCGATTGAACACGGTATTGTCACCAACTGGGATGACATGGAGAAGATCTGGCATCACACTTTCTACAACGAGTTGCGTGTAGCCCCCGAAGAGCACCCAGTTTTGTTGACTGAAGCCCCATTGAACCCAAAGGCCAATCGTGAGAAGATGACCCAAATTATGTTTGAGACATTCAACACACCCGCCATGTATGTGGCTATCCAGGCTGTGCTCTCACTGTATGCCTCTGGTCGTACCACTGGTATTGTGTTGGATTCCGGTGATGGTGTCTCCCACACAGTGCCCATCTATGAGGGTTATGCATTGCCTCATGCAATTTTGCGTTTGGATTTGGCTGGTCGTGACTTGACCGATTACCTGATGAAGATCCTCACCGAACGTGGCTACTCGTTCACCACCACTGCCGAGCGTGAAATTGTTCGTGACATTAAGGAGAAACTCTGCTATGTCGCTCTTGACTTCGAGCAGGAAATGGCAACAGCTGCATCCAGCTCTTCTTTGGAGAAATCCTATGAATTGCCCGATGGTCAGGTGATCACCATTGGCAATGAACGTTTCCGTTGCCCAGAGGCCTTGTTCCAGCCCTCATTCTTGGGTATGGAAGCTTGCGGTATCCATGAGACTACTTACAACTCAATCATGAAGTGCGATGTCGATATCCGTAAGGACTTGTATGCCAACACCGTCTTGTCTGGTGGTACCACTATGTATCCTGGTATCGCTGACCGCATGCAGAAGGAAATCACTGCTTTGGCGCCATCCACCATGAAGATCAAGATCATCGCACCACCAGAGCGTAAATACTCTGTATGGATCGGTGGCTCCATCTTGGCCTCGTTGTCGACCTTCCAACAGATGTGGATCTCGAAGCAGGAATACGACGAATCTGGCCCATCCATTGTGCACAGGAAGTGCTTCTAAGCACTTGGCGTGTGGTGGCCTAACATTTGTAGTAGCAACCAATTATCATCATTCAACCAACTCTACTGCTTATATTATGTCATCATCGACAGAACCAACGACGATACACCAACACAATTGGTGTTCGTTGAAGGTTCTGTCATCGTCGTCGACTGTTGTCTCTATTATAATTATTTACTACTACTTTTTTTTTTATGGATTAAAAATTGGCTGAAGTAAAACTGCCGCGAAGAAGAATGGAGGAAGGAGAAGCAAAAAAGATATAAAATAAGGGAAAAGAACACATAATTGGGTAGTTGTTGCGTTGGTGAAATGAGAGATGAAACACACACATACATACACAATTGAATCCAAATCAATCTATCAAGTCTATCACCTCACCACCACCACCACCACTCTTCCAACATGCGAAACAAATAAGCGCTCTTATAATCTTATCAAGTAAAGCATTGCATCAAATGATAAGAGTAAAAGAGTGAAGAAGGTGGGGGAATTGGGCCGTGTTATTATATGCTGTGCATATAACAAGATGGCCCATAAATGGTCGAGGTGGGTGGATTATTTGGATTGGGTTTTGTGTGTGTGTGTTTAAATGAATGAAATTGGAAATGAGACGGACCACCAGCGCAGCAACCATCATCAAACTAATTTGTAAGAGTGACAACAGCATTACACTTATTTAAATACACACCCACACACATTACACATTTCCAAAAGACAACACACACAACACCAAAACACAAACACCGCAAAAGGAGAACAACAACTTAAAATGATTCCAATGTATGCAACAAGCAACAACAAAATATTTCATCAACCATATATAATTTTTTTTAATGAAAAAAAAAACAAAAAACGCAAATGTATTATTTCTTAATTATTATTACGTATAATTATAAAAGAAAATCAAACAAAAAAAGATGGAAAAAACAAAAGACAAAAATCTTTTTACTTAAAACATTCATAAGCATAAGAAATCAAAGCAATTGTGTAGGGGAACATCATAACGGGGCTCAATCAATTGGCCTATAGAGATGAGATGCAGCGGCTTTTCTCTTGACATAAACATAAAAGATATTAAATGCCACATTCGAATGTTGGGCAAAAAGCGCTTTGCACTGCATAGTAGAGAGAAAGTGCATTGGCAAAGCATAATTTAGTACAAAGCGTTTGCCTGCTTACCACCCACCACCTTACTTTGTGCAAAGGCTATTAAAATGTTTTAATACTCTTTGCTTTGTATAAGTTCACCGAGTAATAAATTAATAAGAGGTGCAAATCGAATCAAGTCAAAGAGAGAGAGAGGGAAGAGGGAGACATTAATGTTTGCAGTGCCGCCAAACAAAAACAAATGTGACTGACGCGACTATCATAGTAGAAGGAAGAGGAAAAAGAATAAAATTAATCAATTTTTTTTTTCTTTGTCCTTTTCAACAGAATTGTGTAATACTATAAAAACAACAAAATCAAATCTATTTGCGGTTAGTGAACTTTGGTCTTGAAATTTGTTACTCTCGGCCATGATACAAGAAAACAAGGTAGTGCCAATTTTTAACAGTTACGTGCGGTGACGTCACAAGAATATTAGTATAGTAAACGTTGAAAAACAACGCATTTAGTGTTGAACATTACGTGAAAAAGTATTGAAAATTTATAAATCAGTGTTATGAAGTCAAAACTTAGTTTGGAAAACAAGGTGTTGGTCAAAAATAGCAATTTAAATTCATTTATTGATGTTGAATATTGTTAATAAAAAATACATTTAAAAAAACCAAAAATCAAATATGTAAACAATGAAATTAACATATGATAGTGCTGTTCACCATAAAAATGTACAAACCTACAATACTTTTCCACGTTATGTTCACCAATAAGTGCGTTTTTTTAAACGTTTACTACACTAATATTTTTTTGATGTCAAAAACCAAATTTCGAGGGCGAAAACGGTCAAATTGGCGGTACCTTGTTTTCTAGTATCATGACTCTTGGCGTGCAGCAACGGCAATCGTGTGTTGCTGTTGCTGCTAAAGGATTAATTTGCTTTGCAAAAGTTCAAATTTAATGCAGTGCTGCGCAAGTCCAAATGACACTACCCTATGCAGTGCTGCCAAGTGTTTAGCGCAGTCTCCAACATTGCTGCCAACTTCGATGGCTTTCAGTTAATAATTCAAAAGGGTTTTAGATTAAAAACAAAAATGTTTGTAATTCGGTCGATAGCAAAGTAAATTTACCAAAAGAAGAGTTATTTTTTTATAATACAATAAGAAAGGGTTTAATTGCAAGACATCGTATAGTAAAGTTGTAGGTCCATTAAAACAATAATCTTTATTTAACAAAAATTCAAATCAGTTCTTCCAAAACTCATACATTTATGGTTTATTCCGTAATGTATTGGTGCTTATTAGTACATTGTTGATTGTGCTATAGCTTTAAAACTACTATTAATTAATAAATAATATCAATTAATAATCATCATCACTTTCACTGGAAGTTTTGACATTGTTTTTTGTTTGGTTTTGTGTTAAAATATACGAACTTAAACATCTTTGGTAAGAATTTTATTTAAGAGAATCCTTTAATGATGAATATATAAAGAAAAAATATTAATGATCCGCTTAGTTACATGCAATTTATGCAAATATATTACAAAATATTATTATGTGCATATTGAAACGGTGCTGTTCGGAAACTAATAAGGATATAGAAAAAATTTGAAAAAAAGGGGTTGAAACGTAAATATTTATATTTGGTATGACCTCCATTTTGTTTAATAACGTCCTTCAATCTATTTCCCATTGAAGCAATAAGTTTTTGGGTGGTCTGGGGAGATATTTTTTGCCATTCTTCAATCAGGAATTTCACGAATTCATCCTCCACCTCCAGGACCAATTTTGATGCCGATAACTTAGGGTTGACCTTAATTTTTCGGACAATTATGCGCTTATCCTGGTCGGAAAAAATCTTATAGGTTGCTTTTCGTCTTTAATCCACTATCCTATTCTCGTGCACAAATCGTTTGATTATGATCTGGACTGTGCTTGGACTTAAGTCGAAATTGTAGACTTATATATATTATATACATATGATATTTTCCGCTGACCAACTCCATTTCTAAAATAAGTTATAACCAATTCACGTTTCTCTAAGCTGGTTCGTGGAGACATATTAATTAATTAAGTATTTTATTAACAATAATCACCAACAAACAATAACTGGTTTAAATTCTTATTCTTGACACTTTTCAAAGGTAAGAAGAAATCAAAGGCAAACATATACCTATCGTTTTCAAAAGTATAATGTTAGCCGAATTAAAATAAACGTTGATTGAAACTGGTTGCACCCGCGATCGTGTTGTTGGGATCGCGGGTGCAACTTGTTGACAACTAACGTTTTTGACTGAAATTGTTACTTACATATATTTATTATTTTGTTATGCCTTTAATAGTAACTAGAGGAGCTTCCGGCCGACACAATTGTACGCATTGTTGAAAAAGTGCTAATACAATAACTTCTCTATAAACAGTGTTCTTTGCGAAAACTTTATAACACGGCTTCACACAACCAATGACTGTACAGCAATAGAACAGAAGAGGCAGGCACACAAACCTCTCTATTCTCCCATTCTACTGCACGCACACACGCACATATGTATGTATCAACGGCTGTGTGCTGTTATTGTTGTCATAAGGCAGTTATTTTTATCATGCTCTTGGCAAACAATTTCAGTTACGTTTGAAATTAACATGGCTACTCTTAACATTACTCTCCACTCTCTTCCCAAATTGACAACGCCAAGAGAAATTTTTCAAAAACATTTCCACGAAATCAAGAATTTCTCGCAATCCCACACGCTTTTTTACACAGATTGATCACAATCATGCAGTACTACGTCACTCAGTGTTATCACCCCCAATAAAATATTCCTCCTTCCGTACTACATCTCTGTTTTTTCTGCTGAAATAATATCCATCTTTGACGCGGTCAGTAAAGCTAAAGCTGGTCGCGGTAATTTCACCATCTGTACTGATTCCCTCTCCTCAATAGAAGCCATAGCCAACATCTCAAACCTTAATTTTTACCCATCATCAATCAGACAAATGCTGAGTGATAACTTCCCCCGTATAAACATACTTTGGGTCCCCGGTCATTGCTTTATTCCCGGCAATGAACAGGCGGACAAAGCTGCCAAGTCCGCATTTGAATACCCATTAATATTCCAGGAAAATTTTAACTCTGATGATATAAAAAAATACATTGGGACAACTTTTTGCAATCATTTCAAATCAATCTTGCATCTTACTAATCCCCACTAGAAATTTATCAATGAAAACAATAAATCAGTGTACGACTACGGATACCTCCTTAATAGATCCTAACCTAAATCGCCGTGATTTTTTCAAATTCATTAGACTTCGCCTTGGACACACGAACCTAACCCACAAACATCTATTTGTAGCTATTGTAATCCTAACGCCACATTAACCGTCCAACATATCCTTTCTGATTGCTCCCACTTTAATATCCAAAGACGCATACTATTCCCCTCCTCTGACTCTGTACTTTTAATTCGTCCAAACTGTTTATAAATAAATAAATAAAAAAACTGTTGAAAGACAATTCCGACTTTAGGTCAAAAAAGAAAGAAACAGGTGTAACGGAGCACAGAAAAGCGATCACTTAGCACTAGATGAACTACAAAACTGCACTGCTAAATTCAAGTTGCACTCTTTTGTTAAAAGTTCGGTCCGATTACTTTCAAAATGCAAGACAAGACCTGACCAGTGAGGGAGCTATTGTACAAATAGACTTTGCCGAGAATTATGAGCTGATCAATCAAGATATGTAAATACAATTAGCACATTGGTTTCATGGGCATGTTACACTCTTTTCACGTGCTTTATTTGAACTTCCCATAAACTTCATTAGTGATGAATTAAGCCAGAATAAACATACTGTACATCTCTTTTTACAAAAAGTTTTTGAGTACATCGAGTCAATCTCTGATGACATTACATTTTTGTATATCTTCAGCGATAATTGCGCTGCTCAATTCAAGAATCGGTATATAATGGTAAGCATTAATGCATTCAAAGCAAAAGATGGATTCACTCACCTCGAATGGAACTTTTTTGTCGCCTCACATGGCAAAGGTGCCGTATATGCTATTGGTGGAAGTATCAAAAGATCAGTATGTTCTGTTGTTAAGTCCCAGAGAAGCCTAGTGTTCAAGAATTCTACGCAGTCTCATTTCCATTGCGCTTTTATTTGTATTTAGTCCGGTAAAATCACTTTAACAAATTAACATAAATTATATGTACATATGTCTTAACGTTAGGAAAAAAAAAAAATCACAGGTACGGAAAAATCCAGTTTAACTACTATCAGTCAGGTCCATAGGATGATTTCATTTAAGTCTGCGTTGTGTGGAGTCTGTATTGAGGAGTTTGTATGCCAGTAGGTTTGGGTGTGATCTGAGCCTTTCAGCGTACCTCTTGCTGAATCGGACAATTTCATTCATGACTGTTGGCATATGTAGGTCTCTGTGTAGATCGTCGTTGCGAATGTACCATGGCGCATGGTGAGTTTGCGTAGTGTTAGGTTCTGATACCATTGTATGATGTTGAGATTGGATTTAGCTGCAGTTCCCCAAAGCTGTATGCCATA
Source organism: Amiota communis (assembly GCA_037043315.1). NCBI lineage: Eukaryota > Metazoa > Arthropoda > Insecta > Diptera > Drosophilidae > Amiota > Amiota communis. The sequence goes on from JBAMAV010000406.1 coordinate 111,717, forward strand.
TGTCCAAACTGGGTTCAGGATGAATTTGAAGAGCCGTAATTTATTTTCAAGGCTGAGTTTTGATGTTTTGCCAATTAACCAATACATGCGCTTTGTTTTGATATCTAAGTGCTTTCTTTTAGCGAGTATATGATGTCTCCACGACAGCCTTTTGTCCAAATTTAAACCAAAATAATTAACACAATCCCTCATTGGTATAACTATACCATTCAAAACGGAGTGATGAGCTAGATAGAACCTTTACGTAATGAGAAAACCGTGTGTGTTGACTTTTCAGTGTTTACCCCTATGTTTCACCTACACATCCAAGATTCGATGTCTCAAAGTTGTTGTTTTAATAGCTGAGTAGTACTGCTGATACTTGATGACCTGACTGATATCGCTGTGTCATCTGCATTGTCACTTCTTACCCAGTTGGGTTAGACATATCTGCAGTGTAAAGGGTATAAAGTAGTGGACCCAATACACTACCTCGAGGGACACCAGATTGTACAGTTTTGATCGTTAAATGATAAAGAACAGTACTGATTAGTAATAAACATTGTTTATTCACTTTTTTGCTCCTGTATAAGCTTTTATTGACGATTATATTCACTTTGCACCCGCGATTGCTTCAAAACTGAAACTTTCACAATTAACAGACTTCTTTTTTGCTTTTGTATCCTTCCAAACGATGATAGAAACTATTTCAATCCAATGTTGTCTCAGTACTGCTCTACGGATACGAGACCTGGCTTGTAACCGGCCACCTAACTGGAAAGATTCAGAGCTTTGTAAACAAATGCCTGTGGCGTATGCTCAGGGTGTGGTGGCCATCAGCAATGACGATTTATATAAAGAATGCCAACTGGAACCTATGGCCAACTATATCAAATTATGAAAATGGAGATGGATAGGCCACACATTGCGAAAAGATGTCACAAAAGTTTGCCTGGAACCTCCAAGGAAGCCGTAAGAGGGGATCTTTACAAAAAGAAATTGATGAATGCAGAAAATCGTGGAACGAGTTAAAGATGCTAGCAAAAAAAAAGGACCAGATGGAACCAAATGCTTTATTGGGTGATACAGGAAATGATGATGATGATCATAATCTAGAAAGTAAAGTAAATGTTGCACCCGCAATAATGGAATCGCCCTTAACGCATCACAAACATCAAAAACATGTACATACATGTACATATGTATATGACAACTTGAATCATGGAACGATGAGCTATCATCAAAAAAAAAAAAAACAGTTAGAAACGTTTGGCCTGCTGCAGGAAATGGCTTCATGTGTCTTGGATGATTTAAGATCAGTTGGTAACTTTTAATGCAATAAGTAAATAGCGCAAAGTTCTGATGCAGCATCTATAGTGCGGTGAGGTGAACACACTACTAAGGTCAACTAAACAAAATCATTCAATTAAATTACATTTGTTATTAAATTTAAATTTAAATAAACTTTAATGACAAAACTACCAACTTACATCATTCATTCATTCCTTTTAAAAGAAAATACAACAATTTGTGTGTTTGTTTTTAGTTGTCTATTACAATGAGTTAGCATTGCGTGTTTTTATTAGATTTGAATTGCTTTTCATTAATCAGTTCAGTTAGTTTGTATTTTATTTTATATTGTAGATGAAATATACAATTTAAAAAAAAAAAAAAATGCGTGTCTAAATGAATGCGTTTTTTAAATTGAAAGAGAGGAAACGTTTATGAAAACCATATACATACATATGTATATAAGTATTAATATATAAATTAAATGGACTTGTTATGCATTAAGCATAACATTTAGCTCTCATCATCGCTGCCTGCATTTTGACGTACCTTAGGTCCACCAGCACGTTTAGCCATAATGATTTGATCGACTTTAAGAATGGTTGTGGCAGCACCGACAGCATACTTTAGACCCCAGAATTTCGATTGATAGAGATCTAAGATCTTTGTTTTTGTGACATCAATTGTGGCTGCTTTGTCTGATTCAATGTCGAATCCAATGTTCTTGCCGTTCTTACCGTTGTGTGCCAAATACAATTGATTAATAACTTCGGTGCCATTGACACCTGAGTTTTCAGCCAAAGCTTTGGGAAATTCTTCGAGAGCAGTGGCGAACTTACGCACTGCATATTGTTCCAAACCGGGTAAAGTGTCTGCATAGGCAGTCAATTGTTTAGCCAGTTCGATTTCGGTGGCCCCACCACCAGGCGTATATCGACCATCACGCGACAAACACTTGAAATTGTTTACGCCATCTTCCAAAGAGCGTTCTATGTCATCCATATTATTATCTGTAGAGCCACGCACAACAATTGTTGAGATGTGCGAGTCTTTACCTTCATTTCTATTATAAACAAATGACAATTGTTAGATGAAATTCTATGTACATCATGTTTTTAATCAATTGATTACCTGAAAGCAACAATAGTAGTGTCTCCCAACTCTTCAATGCAAACTTTGTCGCAATAGCCCAACTCCTCTTGGCTTGGAGTCGTGATGCGTGGCAGCACAGTACCATTCACTGCACGGCTCAAACGACGCAAATCAAATTTGGAATTCAAACGAACAGCCATCAGTTCATATTTATTAAGGAAATGCAAAGCCATGTCGCCAATTTTACCTCCGGAAACGACTACTTTTACTCCAGTATCGGCAATTGCTTTAATTTGTGATTCCAACAAGGATTCTTCACCAGCAGAGAAATTCATAAGTTCATCGGCAGATTTGATGAGTACAGTACCTTTGGTCTCGGTCTGTATAATATCGACGGGACATGAATAAATCACAACTTTAGCCTTTTCAGCAGAGGTGACATCACCTTCAACGAAACGCTTGAACACCATGCCCCGAACAACTTCAGATTTAGTTACACCACATCCGAGTATCTTACAGATGCGTATGTTATCCACATTAAAGGTACCACTGTCAGGTAATATGGAAACACAAGCCTTTGCTACCAAATCGGTAAGGAAATCTTCCTGGCCATATTGTTTCGACATAATTGATGATTTCAACACATCCTTTACCTTGTTGACATCACGATAATCTTCGATTTCATGACATACCAATTTTGGCAAAATTTCCAATGACTTCTCCAAAGCCTTTTCATAGCCATCGGCAATTTCTGCTGGTGTAATACCCAAACGCAATAACTCTTCGGCAGATTCCAACAAAGCGCCGGCAAAGACCACTACAAAGTTTGTGCCATCACCAACCTCAGCATCCTGCATTTGACTTGCCATTACCATAAGCTTGGCAGCCGGGTGTTCTACATCCAACTCACGCATTATTGTGCCAGCATCGCTTGTAACAAACTGTTTCCCAATGTGGTTAATGATCATTTTGTTCATGCCGTTCGGTCCATATGCAGAGCGCATTGTCTGTGCGAATTCCTTGCAGGCAGTAATATTACGGTAGACAGCCTCTTCAAGACCACTGTACATCTATCCAAAAAAAATAAATAAAAAGTCAAAAAATCTGTATTTTCACATTTCGGTAAAAGGCACGCGATGACTAACAACTAACACAACAGCTGCCGCTGCCCGAGAGTCACACGGCACCGCATGTCGTGCTAATGTTTTTATATTTTACTAACTTAAATCGCGCATATTTTATTACAATTTTCGTATGATTGTGTATATTTTACTTACCCGTGCGCCATCCTTTAGCATTTGTGCTACACCAGGAGCTTTTGGAATCGATAATGCCATTTTAATTCACAGACTTTTTTCACCGAAGACAAAATTCAAGATTACAGTGCGGCGAGTAGTATAACCTCAACAAATGACAGAAAGCCAATTTGACAGAATGTTTTGGGAACATTCTCGAGTGAGTTGCTTCTTCTTATTTAAACTGTTTTTACGCGAGTTGACATGACTGGCAAAGCATTGCCAGCATTAAGTATAAAATTGTAGATTACTATTTTTAGCAAGTTGGCAGGCCTAAGTGCAAGTTTTTATGGCAGAGTTACACTCTACGCGTTCGTCAAGCGCTTAAAGCATTCAAGAAATGGTATGGTATGCTTGAGTTACCCACCACTCGATCGTCACGCGCGTAACGCATTCAAGAAATGGTATGGTATGCTTGAGTTACACACCACTCGTTCATCACGAGCGTAATGCATTTAAGAAATGGTATGGTATGTTTGAGTTACACACCACTCGTTCATCACGCGCGTAATGCATTCAAGAAATGGTATGGTATGTTTGAATTACACGCCACTCGTTCATCACGCACGTAACTCATTCAAGAAATGGTATGGTATGTTTCAGTTACACGCCACTCGTTCATCAAGCGCGTAATGCATTCAAGAAATGGTGTGGTATGTTTGAGTTACACACCACTCGTTCGTCACGTGCGTAACGCATTCAAGTAATGGTATGTTACAATTAATGCGTCCGGATGTCTGACTGTTGGTATACAAGAAACAACTGTTGTGGAATAACGTAAATTGAAATTGACAATTGTGACGACTTTTGCATTGGTATTGCTCGTCATTTATTATTTCGATTAAGTTTTAAGTAATCAAAAACATTGCTTATTGTTTTCAATGATATGTATTACGTAAGTATGTATAATACATTTTGTCTACCGGGTAACAATTGTGAATCGAGCAGTTTCCCTTTGATAACTTTAGTGAATAGTAATAATAATAAAATGGAACAGTATGAAGAAGTTATGAAATCCATGGTTGTGGATGTAAAGCGTGCTTACGACGCATATAAAAAGAAGAAAAGACGCATTTAGGTGCGAGAATTATATATGGAAAGAGACGTAAGAGGGTTTCTTGTGTCCAGTTTCAGACATTTGAAAGACATGGATCCTTAGCAATTCCAGACTGTTGTTTGTCTGCTAAATGTGCTATAGCCACACCTAGAGAAAAACTCTTCAAAGGCAATATCATCTCAATGTCGTCTTTTCCTTACATTGATGTAATTTGCTCAATATATTTACACTTCATATCAATACAATCATGTTTTCAGTTATTTGGCACTCGGAACATTTAAACAGTACCCTTCGCTCAGCTTTAAGCTTTCGCTATCATGCATGCGAAAGATAGTGATCGAAACTTCCACGATAATATGGGAGACTTTGAACACAATTTATTTATGGTTGCCAAGCAGCTGTGAACCACCAATTGCCTCAGCAATGGAATGCCACGCTTTGGCACTATTTCGAGAGACCATCATATAAGCACTTGTGTTTCCGTACTTCCTCAATTAGTTTTTCTTCCATTATGATCAAATAAAAGATGTATAGTTGATGTAGTCGGTTCGAGTGTTTATGGTTTAATAATTGAACAACACAAAATACATACAAAGCAATAATACAAAATACAAAGCGAGCAAAAAGAACTAAGCTGGAAGTACATAAACGTTGTTTTCTTCCAAATCGTTTGTTCTGGCTTTCAAGGAGACGAAACAGTAAAGTTAAAATGTATAGAGGCAACTACATAAGCTCGTTGGCAAAGCCAAAACGTGTAAAGTTGCCCAACTTGAACCTTATCAAAATACAGTATTGGAAAATGGGAAAAGAACTGCTTTGTGAACTGAAATCATCTGTTTTGTGAACCAAAAAAAAGTGTTGCTGCCTTTAGTGAGTGACATATATGGATAATAATGAATAATAATAATTAATTATAAATAAAATAAATAATTTTGTATTTAATAATTACTTTCCGTTGTTATTATTCAATTTTCGAATTGAACTGATACACATGCCTAGCTGTTTTTTGTTTACTAAAAGCCAATAACGTCAACGTCGCTTGTGTTGTTTGAAGCTGAAGTAACTCTAGTGGCGACAATACAGCTTATCGGTGACTTCGTTTGTCTAGTTTCAGCTTTACAGTTCATAAAGATATAACAGAAGTTTCAATATACATAATTGTAAGTTCGGTGTTTGACGCAAAAAATTCAAACTCATAATACAATTTGCTACTCACCAAATCAGTACATATTTCATCATTTACCACAACATCAAACAGTTCATTTTTGGTTCGAAAACAGCAGTTTGTGGTTCACAAGACACTTCCATTTCCGGTTGGAAACTGAAGCATGCAGAAAAGTAGAAATTGTTGGTGACGCATGGCATGTAACTGCAGTAGCACGAATCCATACAGTTCAACTTTCATCTGACCGACTGACGGACGCCTGGCGTGTAACTGAACATAATAATACTGTCTGCATTTACAATTTGTTGGGTGTCAATTTTATACAATAAATTGCCCCTACTTATGTGCATTGTCCACACACATACAAACACTTGTATATACATATGTATGTATATAAAGGTGGTGGGTTAAGTCATATAACCTTGATGGTGAATAAGACGTCAGCGGTGCATGCATGTGTGAATGTGAGTGTGTGTGTGTGTGGGTATTACGGAAACCAACTAATGAAAACTATTTTGTAACAATATAAGCAGTATTAGGAAGAGGATGGAGGAGGCCGGTGGAGGTTTTGCTGCACCGTTGCGATTGTCGATGCATTTCTGCAGCACTAAGTCACTCAATCGATCATTGATCAGGCAAAAAAAAAAATGAATCGAGACTTGCACAATGCCAAATTATAAAACCAATTTTTGATTTATGCGCATACTAAAAGATGGGGCGGTCGGTTGGTGGGTCGTTCCGACGTTTGATCGGTATCTGTGCAAATGCATTGAGAAGTGTCTTGCTTATATTAGACAGGGTGCTTGCAGCGGCGCTGCCATTGGCACATTTACAGCGCTCCATAAAGAACCAATCAACCAACAATCGACCGATCGATCGATCGAACAAACAAATGCACTTAGCAGCATTAGACGAACGGATTCAATAAATAAGAAATAATTTCAAGCCCCACCAACCATAATCAATCAATTTGGAATTGGGATTAAACAGAGTCTTCACCAAAACAACACACACACACACAAGGAGATTGATTATCCATTAAAATACCAATCATCATAATGGGAGTACGCGAATTCTATAGGGGCAAGGAAATCTTTATAACTGGTGGTTCAGGTATTGTAGTTTATTACGATCCTCTACATTACATAACCAAAATTCCCAATTCCAATATAATTTATTGTTTTTAAGGTTTCATTGGTAAACTACTTATTGAGAAACTGTTACGTTCATGTCCTGATGTTGGTACTATTTATATGCTTTTGCGTCCGAAACGTGGAAAGACAACTGAATCACGTTTAGATGAATACTTAGCAGATCGTTCATTTGATCGTGTACGAAAAGAACAACCACAAAATTTAATAAAACTTACTGCCATTGAGGGTGATTGCTCACAATTGGGACTAGGCATTAATCCGGAGGATTTAAAACTTTTGGCTAATGTTTCGTTAATATTTCATGCAGCAGCAAGTGTACGTTTCGATGATCCATTAAGTGATGCCATACTATTGAATACACGTGGCACTCTAGAGATTGTCAAAATTGCAGAATCTTTGAAGAATTTAAAGGCATTCGTACATGTCTCAACGACATATTGTAATCCCGATAAAGAAGTTGTTGAGGAGCGTGTTTATCCACCATATGCTGATTGGCGTAAAGCCATCAAATTGGCTGAGACCATGGATGCACAAACATTGAAAATCATGGAAACCAAGTAAGTACATAATACATTAGTAAAATCAATAGTTGCTTTCATACATTTTGTTTTATTTTTCTATTACAAATTACTTTTAGATACATGCCTAATCAACCAAATACATATACATTTACAAAGGGTCTAGCCGAACAAATTGTCAATGAGTATAAGGATCGTATACCATCGGTTATTTTTCGACCTTCAGTTGGTATGATTTTCTTCTATATTGGTGGTTAATATTCATGCTTTAGTGATTTTTTTTTTTTTAGTGATTGTCTCTTGTAGAGAACCTGAACCTGGTTGGGTGGATAATTTTAATGGTCCTTTGGGTTTAACCGTAGCCGTTGGCTTTGGCTTGGTTAGTGCTGTTTATGCTAATAATAGTACTGGACTTGATATGATACCAGTGGATATTGTAGTACGTGCCTTAATACTAACTGGCTATCGACGTTCCGGTGGTCATATTAATAGTAACAATAGTACTGATGATGAGGAAACACAATTAGCTAATTGGCAACAAATGTATGTACCAACACCCCCATTATGATCATCATCAACCCAAATCCAATCCTATATAAATTGTATTTTGAATATATTTATTTTTATATTTTTATTGTTAATAGTCAAAAACCTGATGATAGTGTTGAAGTTATAAATTGTGCCGGTGGCAAATATCACAGGATATCAAATCTTGAATATAATCGTTCTGGAACAGATGAATCATATCAGAATCCGTTTCGTTTTGCCATATGGACACCAACAGCACGTAATACCAATTGTTTCTATATGTATTGGCTGCAAGTGATGTGTCTTGATTTAACACGTGGCTTCATTTTGGATATTGTAATGCGTCTATTAAAAAAGAAACCCATGTAAGTGAAGAAGTGAATTATACAAAAATTATTGTACAATTAATATTCCATTCTTCATTTGACATTTTAGTGTCATGTCTGCTGTACGTCGTCTCTATTTAACAAACATCATGTTGCATTTCTTTAGCAATCGTTCATATGATTTCAAGGTTAAAAATTGTTTATCTCTAAATGATGTCCTACGCACCAAAGATGAAATGTATGTTTTAATTAAAATCCAAGTATTTTCATTTTCTGATTTTCTTATAATAATTTATTTTATTTTATATTCTTTTTTCCACTTGCAGTAGTGAATTTGGTCTTGCCGATTTGACAACATACAATTTGCGTATTCTGTTTCGCAATGCAATTTGTGCTATTAAAAAATTAAAACTTGATGAAATACCCTATGCAGAACCATCGGTCATATTACGTGTTCAATGCTATTGGATTATTAGCAAAGTAATGTTGATGTATATTTCATGGTTATTATGTCAGTTGGCTATAAGATTGCTCATTAATAAATATAATAATTTAAGTCAATTAATTCATCTTTAGTAAATATATATATTCAAAAATATATATAAAATACCAAATAGAGAGAGGCTTTTCATGTAAACAAAATACTTATACTTGTAGTATGTATATACATAGTAGTAAGTACATATATATAAAAATATATTGTTGGTGACAAAATTAATAATAAAGAAAAAAAAAAATAATCAAAAGAAAAATTTTGTAAATTTTATTTCAAGACTAAATTACAAAGGTTGAAAATGTCGTTTTAAATGATTTATTCTAGAATAACCAAGAATATGTACTCTATACTCTATACTCCATATATGCTTGTATATTCCACTTTTTACCGATCTACCGCCGACGAAGACAACGAAGACACCTAATACTCGTATAATACAATATTTTGTTTTGCATATCCAATAATTTTGTTAGAGTCAAAGCAAGGCAGTAGTCATTCTGTCAGGCATGCATATAGGCTGACGTTAGACCTACGTAGAGCGGTCGACGACCGATTTGATTTGAACAACGAATTGAATAAATGAACTAACTAACAGAAAGTAATGAGCAACTTTGTCTTGTGCTTGGGTCACTCATTGGATCAAGTAATGCTAATGCCATGTTAATCATTGCGTGGTTGATTTTTCTTTATGCTGTTGTTGTTGTTGTTTTTGATAGAGGCCTTATCCACAATACTACATTAATATATATATATTTTTTTTTTTGGTGTTTCCAAAATTTAAAATTTCGTTATTCAGTTGAGTTTGAAACGTCGACGTTTTGAGTTTGTAGAGCGCAAATTAAAACTGAAAATAATTATAAAGCCTTTTTTATTGTGTTTACTTTTTGCCTTCTTCTTTCTGTTTACCCATAAAGGATATCCAGTTTTGTAAGAGAACATACTTAGTATAAAAGTTCATTGACTTCTTGAATTGATTTGATTGTTTTTCAATTATTCTAAAATGTGAATTTCTTATAGCCGCCGAAACTCCCACCTCCCCGACTTACAATACCATATAAAACGTGAACAATGTTAATAAGCAAGTTCTATCAGGATAAGGAGATCTTTATAACCGGTGGTTCAGGTATGATTTAATTTATTAACATTTTCTATTATTAATTATTTTAATTAATTTCTGTTGTTGATTTTCTTTTTCAGGTTTCATTGGTAAAGCTTTGATTGAGAAACTTTTGCGTTCATGTCCTGACATTGGTACCGTTTATGTCTTGTTACGCGGCAAAAAGGGTAAAACATCACAAGAACGTCTCCGGGAAATGCTTAATACTTCTCTATATGATCGTTTACGGCGGGAGCAACCACAAACCCTAAGTAAAGTTATTGCCATTGATGGTGATTGTTCACAATTGGGTCTTGGCATTAAAACAGAGGATCTGCAGCGTCTCAAAAATATAGCGGTTATTTATCATTCAGCTGCCAGTGTACGTTTCGATGATCCATTACGTGATGCCATTTTACTGAATACCCGTGGTACACATGAACTTATCAAATTAGCATTAACTTTGAAGCAACTAAAGGCCTTCATACATGTTTCGACAACATATTGTAATCCCGATAAGCATGTTGTTGAGGAGCGTGTCTATCCACCGTATGCTGATTGGCGTACAACAATCAAATTGGCTGAGACCTATGATGCTGAAATGTTGAATGTTTTCAATTTGAAATATGGTGGACATCAACCGAATACATATACATTTACCAAGAGTCTGGCCGAACAGATCATAAATGATTATAAAGAGAAACTGCCATTGCAAATATTTAGACCATCAATAGGTAAGATTTGTAGAGAATTCTATAATTACATATCTTTTATTTACATGTTAGTATATTAGATTAGACAAGGGCGGGAGTTAGTGATCTCTTCACTGTGTCCTCTCAATTGAACTTATGGTAACTCAATGTCATATGAAGCCTCAGAGTAATAATCATCCATTCGTTGATATATTCATCAGTTTCTAGTATACTCTTAGTATAAGAAATACCTATGGAATTTTTGGAACAAGCTGTCATGGTTCAATGAATAATACTGCCAAAATCAATTCAATACATTATATAGCTATGTACCTTTCTGATATCTGATACTCTTGTTGCATAAAATTTTCCAAACAAAAAGCTCCTCATTTCTTCGCTAGTTGAATTTATAGTCCCTTAACAACCACCTACGCCCTAATAATTATTATATGTACAATCGAATGAAATTTTACTTGATCCCACATTTATTTAAATTCTTTTTTAAAATAATTATAGCGTAGTTATTTTTCTAAGCAATAGCAACACAGAGGCCTTCAGCTCAGGGGGAGCGTTAAGAAGAATGAGATGAAAAAATAAAAATTGCAGTACCAGACTTAAGCGGAAATAAAACCCGTGACTCTAGGGTGTCAGCTCGGATGCCAGTCTTATTTAAATTATTTAATTTGTAATTTTAGTCTGGGTTATTTCCTAAAATTTTGTCCCTAGTACTCGTACATTCGGTTGAAACTTGACTCTTCATCGGCCTATTCTTCAGAAAAGATCGAACTAGTTCAATGGTTGGATGAAGAAACTCGGGCCCAATGTTGCTGATTTGGTAACCATTTGTTTTTTTTGGGGATCCCTTATGTTTGTGGTTTTTTCATTAAAAAATCCTCGATGTATAAAAGTTCATTATAGAAAAGTTCGACTGTATATATTTTTGATATAGACAAATCTATCTTCTATCCAATTAAACGACAAACATTGAATTTGTGAAGCTTTTCCTGTTTACACTACTGAACCGATTTTGACAAAAGAAATGCGAAATACAATCTCAATTTTATCAAAATTGGTTAAGTGGTTTAGATAAGAATAGGTGTTAAAGATAACCGCTTCCAACAACAACAACACACACCTGTTGATGTTGTAAATGCAGTAGAATGGGTTTGTGTACCTCTCTCTTCTGTTCTATTGCTGTACGCTCATTGGTTGCGTGAAGCCCTGTTATAGAGTTTTCGCAAAGAACACTGTTTATAGAGAAGTTATTGTATTAGCACTTTAAAAAATAAATGTTTTTTCTAGAATGCGGTCAATTGTGTCGGCCAGGGGTTCCTCTAATTATTTATTTAAAGAAAAATCCACTAACTGTTGCCAAAGCCTATGAAATCATATAAACTGTCTCTTTATTAGATATCCCCAGAGTACCCAAATTGTCTGTAATTTTGTTTTTAGGTATATACACACAATTTGTTGTTGGGTAATCTCGGGATATCCAATAAAGAGTCTTTGCTTTTGCTTAACAAGAGAGAGAAAGAGAGAGAGAGAGAGAGAGAAAGAGAAAAAGAGAGAGAGAGAGACACACACAGGTGGAGTGAGAGTGAAAGAGTAAAAGAACTGTGGTTGACTTTGGTTTAGTAATATTGTATTATAAAATTCTATATACATAATTCCATATCTCTAATACATACTTAATTAACAAACATTTGGCCTTAATAATAGTAATTTCATCACTGGAAGAACCTGTACCCGGTTGGGCGGATAATTTCAATGGTCCAACTGGCATGTTGGTCGCTTGTGGCATTGGTATTTTACGTACCAATTGTGCTGATCCAGATGTTGTATCTGATTTCGTACCAGTTGATATTGTTGTACGTGCCATGATTATTGCCGGCTATAAGCGTGCCCAGCAAACAGACCGAAAAGATCTGGAGGTTATTAATTGTGCTACAGCAAGCTTTTGTCCAATTACCACAGGTGAAGTAGTTGAGATTGGCAAGAAATACATTAAGGAGAATCCATTTGAGAAAACACTTTGGGTGCCAGGTGGTAGCATAACGCGTTGTCCTGTTTGGCATTTCATAAGGGTAATTAAATAACTAATCTACAATATTATTCTAAGTAAATATTTTTTAAATAATATATGTTATTATATAGTTTGTAACGCTTCAATTACTGCTCGCCATAGTTGTGGATTGTGCTTTGTATTTGGCTAAAGAGAAACCATTGTAAGTTTACCATTTTACCTCTTTATGCTTTCTCCATTAACTTTAGTTTAATCCTTAAATCTCTCTTAGTTTATTGAAGTTGCAACGTCGCATATTCGCCGCCCACATGGCTTTGCATTTCTTTGTGACAATTTCCTGGGATTTTAAAAATGATAATTTTACTGCTCTTCAAGATCAAATTCCCAAAAGTGAACTGTAAGTTTGTTAGTTAGATTCTTTTAAGATTTCTAATATTATACCTACTAATTGGTTGTCTTATACTATTTATTTCTTTGTAGTGCCAAATTTAGTTTTATGCAACACTCTAATATCGATTATGTTGATTTCTTCCGCAATGGCATCCGTGGTGCTAAACAGTATCTACTACATGAAGATGCCGATAGTAGTAATGGAGCACGCATACGTCTTAAGATCTTTCAGACATTGCACTATCTTTTCCAATTCATTGGTGCATACTTTATTTTGCTTTATTTAAAACGTTACATTTATGCAAATTATTTTACTAACTAAAACTACGACTACTTACTACTAAGTTCCTTGAACAACATATTTTCCATTCTTTTTTTTTTTTTTTTAATATACAATATTTTTATATGCTACTGCTATTTTGAGCTTCAGTGAGCCTAACTACTTATTACATATATGCTTAATCCAATATCTCTAAATATCATAAATTTTTACAAAAATATATATAAACTTATTAAAATCCATGGTAATGTTGTTGTGTCTACTATTGTAGAATAGGATGTGAATTCTTTGCACTACCCGCCTCCTGACAGTGTTATTTATGTTGAGAAGGTTTGTAGCTACCATAAATCAATTTTATAGATCGCCTTTTATCTTTTGGCGACTACAAACATTTACAGAAACAAAAGAACAAAGAGCGCAATACTTTTGTGCGTACTCAGTTATTAAGAAATTACATATTGTTCAACTGCTCGCTTCCTCTATGCAAAGCCAGATAATACTACGTATTGTGTTTAATATTGTCTTTGGTTTAATAAAAAGTTAAAATATCATTTGATTTTGTAGGTCGATTTACATTAAACAAACAGTAAATTTTACTCACAATAAAGCTTCTTATCTTTCAGTAAATCGATTTTGAATCCAATGAGTGGCTTTAATGTGGTACGTGTACAATCAAACAAACAATCAGATAAGAATTTCTAAGTCTATGATTTTGTTATATGCATAGATATTATTGTTCTTCCTCCTGAATATTTCTTCCATGACAAAAGGAATGTTGAGATCCTTATGTATTTTGTAATTTATAACATACCAAGACTCTATCACGCTTATCTGGATACCAATCTAAGGTAATGGAGATGGCTGATGAGTGTATCATGAAAGGTTTGGCCCTGCCCGTGTCTCAATCAGTTGCCGATATTTACAGACCATTACAGGATATCCTCTCATACCTGAAAGTGAAAACCAGAGATCTAGCAGTTTGGCTGTACTGTTGCTAGGACACTCTGGCCTTGCTATCAACCAAAGAGAACCTACGTGGTAGTACACTTCAACTAGAAAAGGATTCGGACGTTTACTGGAGTTATGATGGGCCACTGCACTATCAGGCTGATGGCCCACATCATAACTTCTGTCGTAGCTGTGTAGATGAGGGGGAGTCGGAGAGCATTCAACACCTCCTCTGTGATTGCCCTGCGCTTCTTAGTAGACGTACCTGGTTACTCGGGAAACCGTTTTTCGAGAAGTTGGGTAGTTTGGCAAAATGTCCATTGGGAGACCTGGCTCTGCACGTGGACTCCTCAGGTTGGTTTTAGAGAAAGAGGGTAATCTCTGGGACCAACCTTGGACATTAGTAGCTTAACCCTTTCCCCTCTCAATCCCCATACCCTTTCACGTTTTATCATCATCACAAAGGGCCTTAAAGCCTTTGCGTAAACTCGCGAACAATCTCGAGCGGCCCGCATAACCTAACATAACCTAAGAAGCATAGATAATATTTAAGTTGCTTGTAGTGCCCCAAAGCTACATGGTATACTATGTTCTGGTATTCCTTTATGGAGTACTTGATTCTGATTTAGTACTAAGCATCAAATTCATTCTATGCATTTTTATTGTTAATTGGTTCTAATTAGCTTTTTAGATGTGCTTTCTAAGTTAGCATGCGGATATTTGACCGAATTAGATGACAGATTTAGTCACTTATTGCGGTTTCCTATTGTTACAAATTCCATAATTATACTTAGCTCTGAGATTCTTGTATTTATCAAGAATTCCAAGATTTTCTTTGGAAGTAAATCTGCAATAGGGATGTTCATTTAAAACTATGTATACATCGATATTTATTCCAATATGATATATCGAAACTCTATATCGATATGTTGCGATATATCCGAATGTAATATGTATTTGAGTACATTGTCAACTTATAATAGAGCCAAACCATTGTCAATCATTCTTGAATCAATGAAGAACGTTGATTGCAAACCCAAACAAGCTTTGATCTCGAAGGCTTTGAGTGCTTGTCAGAGTGAATTAAGAGTAGCATACTGTATTTCTTCTCTAACACACTGACTTCTTTTGGCTCATACTGCTAAATAATAAGCGTTCCCCACAATTTTCCCCAAAAACTCCTGCTTCAACACCAGTGCCTGTTTTAGAGCCATCCTTATACCACACATGAGAGTCACAAATTTTGTTGAATGTTAAACAAACATGCCAGACATGCTGAAAAACAGTAGTGTGAAGGTATGCGTTCTGTCGCAGACAAAATTTCTTCACATTCCGCGCTATATTTTTCATTTCGCATGCATTTGCATGTATCCGAAGACGCGAAAGAAGACAACGAAAAATATCGGCATAGGATGATCCAAGCATTTCGTTGAAATTCTTCATCGTGCACATCGCGCACTTTCCTTACCTTCAAACGGAAATTTCAATTGCACATACTTAAATGTAATACCGCACTAACTCGAAATTTACCCGAAATTACACACTATTGTTGTTGGATTTACCCATAATTACCTTTTGGATATGAGAGGAAAAAAAGCTCCGCTTAAATTGAGCGAGTTGTATGCTCTATATGTTTTGTACTCTTTGTCTTCACAAAGAAATTTATTATAGTTCGCAAATAACTGTTATCATTTATTTTCAAAGTAGAACGGTCGGAGAGAACCCGAAATAATTAAATTTTTTTTTAATTTTTTCGGTTTCTCACTGACCGTTATACTTATTTTTGCATTTTTTTCGGTATGTTGTCAAACATTTCCATTGCGATAAAAAAGTAAAGGTCCCAAAATAGCAGTTAAAAAGTAACCTTTTGCTCAATCTCTCACAAAATAAATGGCAATATTGTCCCGAAAAAAAGGTCCGCGCGAAAAGGTTTCGTTTTGCTGTTGTGTGACGTGAGTTAACTGCGTCGTGGAGAAGAAGAATGGAAAACAATGCAATCAAATAACAGTACGCAAATGACGTCGCGAATTGTAAGCAATGCAATGCAATGTAGGTAGCAAAAAAAAAGGTCTTTTTTTGTACTTGTGTGATGCGAGTATAGGAGAGAGAGAGAGAAGAGAGAGAGAGTTAAAGAAAGAGTGGTGGAGAAAGTGGCAGAAAGAGAGGGGTATGGACAACAAAGCAGATATTACCCAGTTCAGTTTGGGCATTGACACAGCCATCAGGAAACATGTATCGATCACCACCACATACCAGGTCAAAGTCAAGACCTGACCCGACGACCATGCCGAGACCAATCTCGCCGGTGGACTTAATCCGCGATGAGGAAGTTGCAGTTTGGTTTCGTCGGGAACCGACCAGTTGAAAGGAATAGACCAGCGACACCAATGAAAGACGTGGTGAAGCAGGTCTTCAAAGAAGAAATCAAAGAGCAACTGGCGGCGGATATGGCGACAATGAGAAGGGCCATCATCGAGATGCTGCCGCCGATTACAAGTATGGCTGGAAACAGTCCGAGTGCTAACCAGGAATCGACGACGGGTACCCTACACGGAGCAGTTCCCTCGGTGTTCCGTGCCAAATACATCAAGCTCTGACTTAAGGACCGCCTTAGTCGGTAGAGCATGAGATCGTGTTCTCAGGGTTCGTGGGAGTGACCCACGTTGGGGTTGTTGGTTCTGTAGTCTGACTTGGGGGCGCTTGCGTATTGTTGCACCGGGGATTACAATCCGCCAGTTTGTCGCAGGTCGTCAAAGAAGAAATCAAAGAGCAACTGGCGGCGGATATGGCGACAATGAGAACGGCCATCAGCGAGATGCTGGCGCCAATTACAAGTATGGCTGGAAACAATCCGAGTGCTAACCAGGAACCGACGACGGGTACCCTACACGGAGCAGTTCCCTCGGTGTTCCATGCCAAATATATCAAGCTCTGACTTAAGGCCCGGCTTAGTTGGTAGAGTATGAGATCGTGTTCTCAGGGTTCGTGGGAGTCACCCACGTTGGGGTTGTTGGTTCTGTAGTCTGACTTGGGGGCGCTTGCGTATTAATACACCGGGGATTACAATCCGCCAGTTTGTCGCGTGAGATATTTTTTTTTTGCGTAGGGTTTGTCTGTTTTTGTAGCATGGGAGAAATTTTAATTAGTGGGAATCCGATTGGGTGGTTTTTTTTACCAGCTCTGTATTTGACAGTACGATCATACTGTAATCCAAAAACAGATGATCGTCTTGATAAATCAGGTGATCGGTTAGAAAGGGACCACTGCAAGCTAGTCGGTAAATGTCCGTCCGTCTGTCCGAGTAGTTGTTAAGAGAGGCAATAAAAAAAGCGTTTGATCCCATTGGTACGGAGTCGCAAGGGTTTTTAGAATGCGGGTTTTAAAGGTCCGTTTAGAATGTTAGGGAAAAGAGAAGGGAGTTTTGGGATTTGATTTAACGAAAAAGGTAGTGTGTGGTGTCGTGCCGATTTTTTTTTTTTATGTATTTGTCAATTTCAAAGAAAAAAGAGGAGACAACTTAAAAAAAAAAAAAAAAGAAACGTTCAAAAACATTATCAGTGACAATTAACGATAAATCAAGCAAAAGAAAAACCCAAATGAAAAAAAAAAACGCATTTACATAAAGATTTTTTTATACTTGTCCAAAGAAGTAACTCAAGTTCATGGATTTTTCTTGCATTGGCTTACAAAAGAGTGAATGAACCAACACAATCATCATCCTTCATGGTCATCACACCGGCCACATCGTCCACCTAGTCATATCGGTATTCCAGTGGAGGCCACCACACCACATCAGTAGCAGCAGATGGAAAGACTTTTTTGTAGTGTTTTTTTTTTGGTGATATCAGTCTAGGGTTTTTTTTTTGATATTTTTTATTTATTCAAATCGTTTACTTGATATGTTTTTTTGTTGTTGTTAACTTGTGTTTTTTTTTTTTTTGTGAAGAGAAGTAGATTTTTTGGAGATAGTCAGGTTAAAAGATATAAATAACCAACAGAGTGGTTAACAACCGCGCCCTTGGCCGTTGCTAGCCGGGCAAAACTCTGTTGGGACCTAGGCATATAGGGGTTCGGCACATCCTTTAGGCATACATTAACAGGGACAAAAACACATGACATGCATTAAATGGGTCAGCAAGCTTTCCTGACACAAAACAACCAGTCAACCTCAAGATGTTATAAAATTCACTAGTGCTAGTGTTAGAGACAGTGTGTGTTTATTTAATTGTTTAAATTATTAAGGTGCGCAATCAATGTATAAAAAAAAAATAATACAAATTTTAATAACATTGTGGAGGTGAAGGCAATGATGAAAATGTGTTAACCAACCTTTCTGAGGTCCCATTACCATCAAATCCGGTTGTAATACAAGCGTTCAATGTTTTGAGGAACCCATACCCTTTAGGCATACATTAACAGGGACAAAAACACATGACATGCCTTAAATGGGTCAGCAATCTTTCATGACACAAAATAACCAGAACTACAAAGAATCCATTTAGGACTATAATAACAGACCAGTCAACCTCAAGGCATCGTTTCGTCAAACCCATCGATTCCGGCTAATCCGTTAGAAATCACAAAATTTTTCCATAACACAAACAATTGTGTAGGTCTAAGCTAGGTTTAAGTTTTTTTTAGAAGTAATTCTATAAGCGAACACAGACATAAGTATAAGAATCCAACATCGGGTTTTTGTTGATGATTTTAATCACATCAAAAGTAAGCTCGCTGGCATTTTGCCAGAGACCGATGAAGCTGGTAAGGAAGAGAAAACCTTCCAAAATGCTTGCTTATGTGCAATGGTTTAAACCATACATCAGCAAGTGGCTACATACTACAATTGTATGCTTTACACTTGCAGTTAAGTCGAGTCACAATTGATCTATAAGCGAAAAGTATAACGGAGCTCAGATGAGCCATCCGAAATACAAAAATACGTATTCCTCGCTTGCATCATCAAATGCGACTGACTTTAATTATCAAAAATATAAAACAAATAATTTCTCAACCGATGCAAAATCGACACAACAACTGTAAAATAAGAAATGGAATTGAGAACACAAGTCTGCAAAATTCTTTATGTATATACACATAACTGTTTTACTAATTGAATTCCATGAACAGGATAGTTAAAACAAACTTGACAATTGAGCGTATTACAGTTTGAAAGTTCGGTATTACACTTATGTGCATGTAGACAGAGCTCTCTCTCGAAAATTTCGTCTGTTGGTAAGGTTCGCTCAGTCGCTGCGTTCATTGTACGAGGAAAAAAACAAAGCGCTGCCGACAAAGAGAACCGACGATCAGCTGCGTTGCTATACATATCATATGGGTAAAAACATGTGCTCGATTACAATTGAAAAGGTTTTTGAATAATCTACTCTAAAACTTGTATTTGATTTACCGTACTAATTTGCAGCGATTATGATTAAATGTAGTATTTTGCTTCTGTAGTACGATTGCTCTTTCTATCCATTTGCTTTTTGCTGAAGTTTTATGGATAAAAGTGAATAGTGATAATTTTGAGTAAGAATATGAAAAGTATTGGGTTCATACTATTTGTACTAAGAGTAAAAAATGTTGTTGTCTACTGTCTACTGGGCGAGAGTGGTGAGGCGAGCGCTCTCATAACACAAAAATATTTCGTAAAAAAACAACAAAAACGTACATCTTCTTCATCCTAGCCAGTCTCTCTCTCTCTCACACACTATGTCTCTTTGTTAATCCGTGGTACTTTTCCTTGCTTTGTTTCTTTTGCTTGCTTTTGTTGTTGGATTGCATTGGTTGTTTCGATTGCTTCGGTTATATTCAGTACTATATTACATCAGAACAACTGATATTCAATTGTTATCGTTTGCATACTAAATTGTAACAATGTAATATTTAATTAATGCTAAGTAAGTATATAAGTATGTAAGTTGCTTGCCAATGAAAACAACCTTTCCGACGAAGCACTAGTCGCAGGAGCTGCATACAATTTTTTGCTTGTTTTATATAATATTGCAAATTGGTCTTCACTGGCGTTTCACCATTGCAATACATCGAAATGTTTGCTAAAAGCAATGTTCACATTTTTGTACCGCTGAATCTCATCAGCAATTTTATTGTTAACATTACCATTTTGGGTGCTAACAAACTCTGATTTTCTATGGTACTATCTTCAACAATACCTCTCATAACTTCATGACAATCAGAAATTGTTTGGTCTTTTTCTGTTTCCGAAAATTGTGACAGATTATTTGTTGGTGGAAATAAAAACAAGGCGATGTTGTGAAATTCTGTTAAATTTTCCATAACGATAGTATTCAAATAGTGTAGCAACACACTTTTACATTTTTTCCCAATTTCAACATCGCTCTCATCTACGATGCATTCTTTTCTTAACCGGTTTATATTCGGTATTATAAGAGGCAACTATTTCCTTCCAGTAATTCAGAAATTGATTGGATTGGAGCTAACAAGCTTACGATTGCGCTCAAATTACTCAAGGTCATATCCTGCATCCTACCCATTTCACTTTTACCCGTCAATATATTTGTGATTTCACTTCAATTTTTTTCAATATATTTTAATAAGAATTACACTGTGTTTCAAGGAGTCGGGCAGTAACTTTGTAGAGAACTTTCTTAGTTGGAATTTAAACCCGATTTTTTGAAATACCTTACAATCTTTCTACACTGATTCACTATATTCAACAATTCAGGGATTTCTCCAACAGTTTTTTCAATTACATTATTGATCATATGGCTTATGCAATGTATGTTATTGCTACCTTTGAATGCAGCTACCATATTTCTTCCTCTATCCGTTACAATAATTGGTTTGTCCTCTTGTAGGTCACACCCGAACTCACGCAGAACTCCTTCCACTTTTCCTTAAATTTCTACACCTAATAAGATGTTTAATATTTTCAAAAATATTTGGGAATAATATTTTCAATTACTTACCACTGCAGGAAATTCCCTTCATAGATTTCAATGATATGAATCGGTTTACCATAGCTCCTACCTTAACGTAGTGCATTGTAACAGATAGGTAGGAAGTTTTTAAATAATCGTCAGTCAAAATATCCGACGTTAAACTATACCCACTAATTTTTATGCAGCAATATTTCATTTCGGACTTCCTGAAAATGAAACTCATAAAGTTTCGTAATGTTTCGCGATATTGTGATGCGGTGTAGCAACAATTTCTTCTTAATTACTTGCTCTCCGTACTTTGCACCAACTGAAATTGCAAATTCTATCAGTTTTGCAAGTATATATTTGTGACGAGTTGATTTAGCCATGTCCGTATGTATGTATGCAAACTATTCCCTCAGTTTTTGAGCTAGAGAGCTGAAACCTCTTATACAAACCCCCCTTTAAATTAATGTTCTTATTCGAAAAAGTTTTTTGATTTTTGACGTATCGAACTGAAATTTGGACATTATAAGCATGAAGCGGCACTGCTGTCTACGTCTATGCACCCACCAGCCAATCCGCGTACGCTACCAAAACCCTTTCCACAAGTCACACAACTTGTAGCGCCTCCGGAGACAGTTTCAAATCTTCCTTTACTTTATCATCTTCTTCTCCTTTGATTTTTGTACCGTTCATTATGGTATTTTTAGAGAAAGACAAAATCGATAACCGTCCTATTTTTTTTATTTTCTTTTTCAACTTCCCAAAAATATGTAAATATAGTAAACATTAAACACTTTTTTATTATCGACCTAAATTATTATGAATTTGTTGATATTTTTTTATATGATTTAATGTTTCAGATATTCAATAACATAAACAACATTTGTAGTAGTGTAATTATGTAAACAAACTCTATGTGAAGGTAAAAAAGAAAGAAGTAGATGTATCTCAAAAACTGGACCTCATGTAAGAAAACTAAGCGCAGATTCGAAATTAGCAGCCTCGAATTAGAAGAACCACTAAAATGATTCTTGTTACATACAAAAAGGGTTTTTCTTGTCGACTAGTGTTATTTTTGCCATATTCACTCCCGTGAAGAGTATAATTACAATAAGAAGTGAAATTTTAAATTTTGCTATTTTTCAATTCTTTGTTTCAATTTGTTAGGGATTCAAAGGTAAAGAAATATCCGTAAAGCATCATGATTAGCAAGAGGCTTTTGAAACGCCTCCAAAAGCAAAAATATTAAAAAATTTGGAAAAGTTTAAAAATGCGTACAGGGGAGAAGCGAATAGTTATGGGGGCTAGTCTCACTTAGGAGAGATTGAAGAAAAGGAATGTGTCAGAGAAGTGGAGGCAGATGTCGTTAGAAGTGAGGACACTTTAAATGACAAATTGCAGCGCTGGTGTGTGAAACATAGACCTACCCGGAGTTGTGCTATTTGGTGCAAATTTTAAAATCAGAAAATTTAGATGTGAAACATTTTTACACCAGCTGTAATCTCTAATCAGCAGACATTGCGAACATAGATGGAGGCTGCTACTTGCATATTGGCTTGGCAAACCAATTGAAGAAAGTTGTGAACGATGGTAAATCATAACAAAATCAATAAACTTTTTCAACTGACGAAAGTAGAAAAAAGGCAATTTCCAAGGAAATTGGTTTCAATGAGGAAGCATGTGCCAAAGGAATTCCTAAGCAAGCCACGGTGCTTGGATGAGTTGCCACATTGGAAGGCCACGGAATACAGGGTTTTCTTGCTTTACGCTGTGATTGTTGCATTGAAAGACGTTATCCATGATGACGTTTATTTCGAATATATTGCTTCATTACACATATCGAATTTTCTGTTGTGGAAAACAACGCGATACGAATTTAGAAACATCGCAAGCAATGTTAAATTTGTTCTTTGAATATTTCCCAACTATTTTCGGGGACAATTGCATTTCTTACAATGTCCATAGTTTGCTACATGTTGCAGATACAGTGGTATATGTGGGAGATCCTGTAAGAGGCTCCTCATATGCTTTCGAGAATTATTTGCAAAGGGTGAAGAATGCTGTTAGGAAACCGCCAAAAATTCTGCAACAAATCCATGGGGCGATTGCTGAAGAGAATTTCGTTGTATTGTATGTATTGTTATGTTAAGAATAATATTCTCATACTTATTAAGTCATTTACGCAGGACATGGGAGGTGCAATCATTAGGCAACGGTTCTCAAATATTCGTAGTTTCTACCGAGAACCTATAGATTTAAGTGTTGTGGGTATCTACTTGGTGGATCCAGAACCCAATGAATTTGAAGAAAAATGTCCACTAACAAATTTTGAAAGTAAGGCATTTGGATTTCCGTATACAGATAGTCTATTGCTAATCCCAATGTTGCATTATTATTAATGGGCATCATAAAATAGGCCCCAAACGATGATCGGAAATTGAAATTTAAAATAACCAATATGAAATGTACACAATTTAACGTTGTGGAGAAAGGTAAGTGTTTTAAACATTCCTTTAAATCTCAATTAAAATAATCTCATTCATCTTTAAGAAAAAGAGGAAGAATCGCGTTATGAACACTTGGAGAGAAAAATCGACGATGTAAGGGACACTGTTTTGGATACCGTTGAAAAAGAAAGTGAAGCGCTGCAAAGGCAAATGAAGCTGCTTCTGGAAACTGTGTCTGAGCTTGTTGTTGTAATATCCCGACTGGTGCGAAATCAAATTGAAGATGCAGCATAACTCGCAGTTTTCCTAATGAAGACCGAGGAGTGTCTTCGTAAGATAGACGAAGACATCATATCGAAAGGCAGGGATAACTATGTAAGATATAATGCTAGTCTTGTTATTAATATGATTTCTATGATTTCTCGTTGTTTTCCATTACTTACAGATTAAGACCTTGAAGAGAATTGCAACCCAAGGGAGTATCACCAAAAATCTGCACCGAATTTTGGGTGATGAAATTCAACATAAAAGGCGTTCATGGGAAAAAATTCATGGGCCAGTTCGCAAACTTCTTCAGCGTCCTTCTTGGTAACGTACATACTTCTCAAACCATAATAATGCCAAACACTTTAAAATTACATATTTCCTCAATATTCAGGTTTCGATTTCGCGTCATGTAGCACAATGGACGGTGTAGCCTCGCTTGCCTGGCCTGTTAGGATGGTCCAGACATTGTCACGATTGAATTTCTGTGCGGCACCAACTCGTTTTGGCGACGATGACTCATTGCGTGCGTCGATCTATTTTTATACTCTTCACGGGAGTGAATTCTCAAAGCCAGTGTCATTGGTATATCCTTGCTTGAGACATTGCATTACTCCCATACGCTTGCTTAATCATTTTCATCATGCATTTTCTAATCATAAATTCATATTAACAGCAATCTTCACTCTATCTACAATGTGTACGTCGTATTGTGTAGGTGAGACTCCTACTATGCCACACCTGAAATCTAACCCATTTCACTCACTAGAGAAATTTTAACTCGATAATAATTAGGATTTGTTCAGATAATACCACCACCACTGCTCCTCCTGCTGCTTACTACAATAAAGTACTTAATACAAATGCCTTTGGGAAGGTATGTGTGGAAACTATTGCTTTGACAGGAATGTAATACGCAAGTAGTCAACGAGCAATAAGAATCCGAAGGACATTACTTTGTATTGCCTTGACAGCAATCACCATTGTAGTGTAAATATAGTATAAAAATCTTTTCTTTTTTTTTTTTTAAATTGTATTTATTAAGAACATTGAACCGCTTAAGATATAAAATATTGGTAAGAAAACTATTGACAATTACATAAGTTCAATTGATATAAGTTCAATTTATGGAAAAGTGGTGTAATTTGTTAGCTGAGTGTTGGTAAGTCGTTCGGGTGAATCTTTTTTTATCACCGTCCTGGTGAGTGACTCTGCGAGTGTATTTGGGTAGGACAGAAGTCTGTCATTGTGTCGGCTGCTGTGGAAGTTTATTTCCTGTAAAATTGTAGGCATGCTGAGGTCGTTGTGAAGCGTAGAGTTCCTGACAAACCAAGGGGCATTGGTGATTGTTCTTAGCGCTTTGTTTTGAAAGACTTGAATTTTCCTGCGTTTTGAAGGGCGAGATGTACCCCATAGCTGAATACCATATTTCCAGGAAGGAGCAACTATTTGCTTATATACTTAAAGCTTATTTTCCAAACTAAGTTTGCTCTTTTTGCACAGAAGCCAGTTCAATTTTTTCATTTTGTAGGAACAGGAACGAGCAGTAGTGGTAATATGATATTTCCAAGTTAGACGTTTATCTAAGTGAAAGCCTAAGTAATTCACAACTAAAGACTGTGGTATCGCCAGGCCACCAAAAGTTACCGGAGGTATATCACTTCTTCTGAGGGTGAAAGAACACAGTTCTGACTTACCTGAGTTCACCTTGATATTCCATCTTGTGAACCAGGCTTCCAAACGATTCAAGTATGACTGTAGGTATGAAGCGGCTTCAGTCGTCGATTTGTCAGAACAGAGAACCGCAGTGTCATCCGCTTGAGTGGCTAAGATGGTGGAATTGGAAGTAGGTTGCGGTATATCGCTATAAAGATGGTGAAAAGCACAGGAGCTAATACGCTGCCTTGGGGAACACCAGCCTGTATAGGTCTTAGATTGACGACTTAGTATCTCTATATTTGACGTAGAAAGTTCTGTTAGTCAAGAAAGATTCTATAACTTTGAAAAGAGCAGTCGGTAGGATGTCTTTTAACTTATAGAGCAGTCCTTGAAGCCAGACACGGTCGAATGCTTGTTCGATATCTAGAAAAGCGCCAACGCAGTATAGCTTGCCCTCAAGTGCAGATAGAATGTGGTGCACAACTCGGTGAACTAAGTCCGGTGTACCATGGTGTTCCCTTAAACCAAATTGATGATTTTGAAAGTATAAAAATCAAACGAAAAACTCGTATTTATTTACGAACCAAATATTATATCGGTATTTTATTTTTCTCGTAGCATTAGTTGAACATATCCCAAAACCAGTGAATAAAGTAAGATATAGGAAAAGTATACCTGCTTGCACATATAAATGAACGTTTAAATGTGCCTCATATTTACCCACAAATGCATGTAAATGTATAGGGATCTGCCCACACCCTTGCGCACAACGGAAGGTTTTAAAATTGATGCACAACGAAGGGTTAAAACCGTTAAAAAAATATTATTTGTCAAGAGGCGCCATCTCTTGTTCAATAGAAAAATAAACGGTAGAACAATGTTGTGTGAAAATGTTCACTCTACAAATGGTCAAAAGTGACCATTTTGTAAAAAAGATGAAAATAAACTAAAAATGGACAAGACCAAGAGTAATTATTAGTATATACAATTTATAAGAACAAGAACGTTGTTGCGAACGCGTACATCACACTACATTTTCGAGAAGAAGAAGAAGACGGCATCACACACAATAGAAAAAAACAAATAAGAAAAAGATAATATAAAGCAAATATATGAATAAAAAAATTGAAAAATTCCAATAAATTGTCCGTCAAAGTGGTGGCGATTAGTTTTTATTTAGTTTCTTTAATACAACAAATCAAATATTTTTGTGCGATAAAGTTGTGTTCCACCATACGGTTGACGACAGGCGGCGGCGGCGGCGGCAGCAGTAACGGTGACCGACCAAGGCAATATAATATTTAATTGGATTAAACAACGGCAGAAATCTTGTGTGTTTGTTTAATAAAGACAAATTAAAGTAAATAATTCAATTTAAATAAAAATAAGACAGTAAATCAACCAACCAACCAAGACCAATAGAAACAACAACAACAACAAAAATGACAACAACTCAACAGTATTCATTGCGTTGGAATAACTACCTGCGCCATTTAACCTATTCACTTGATAACCATCGTCTTAACGATGATTTTGTGGATGTGAGCCTCTGTGTGGATGGTCGTAGAATAAAGGCTCACAAGGTTGTTCTATCATCGTGTTCAGCATACTTTAAGGAGATCTTCAAAGAGAATCCCCATCCCCATCCGGTTATCATATTTAAATTTATTAAATTCGAAGACCTTAACTCAATAATTGAGTTTATGTATCAGGTAAGGAAGATAGAGAATATGAGTAAAACAAATAGTAACAGACAAATAATAGATACCATATGTAGATAGTATGTATAAAGAACGAAAGAGTAAAGAGTGACAGATTAAGAAACACAAATAAACAAACAAATACCATATAGTTAGCACATACATATGTATAAACACACATTTGTTTTCTTTTGTTTATACAAACACATTTTTTAATGTTATGTTTTTTGTTTTTATGCATTTTTTAGGGCGAGGTAAATGTACAACAAGAGGCTTTACAATCATTTCTACAAACTGCTGAATTACTTGCTGTACAAGGTTTGACTGCCGAGGAGAAGGAGAGACCTCAATTGCCTGTGGCGCCCATCATAAGTGAACAAAAATTATTAAAAACAATACCAAGCACAATTCGTGCAGTGAATGAACAACAACAAGTGCAACAACAACAACAACAGGTTCAACAACAAGTACAACAACAACAACAACAGGTTCAACAACAACAACAACAAGTGCAACAACAACAACAGGTTCAACAACAACAACAGCAGCAGCAGCAACAACAACAAGCTGCAACAATAGCAACACAAGCACAGAATACAACACAAACTATTGAAATACCAACAGCAACTTTGTTGCAAGCAACAACAGTATCGCCGCACCAACAGCAGCAACATATTCAACAGCAGCAGCAGCAACAGCAACATCACCTCCATCATCAACAGCAGCAGCAGCAACAGACTACACAATTGCAAGTTGTGCAACAAACACAGCAACAGCAGCAGCAACAACAACAACAACATCATCATCATGTACAAACTACACAAATTCAACATATACAAGTGCAAGCGGCATCACATCAACCACCACCGCAATTAACACAAATAACACATCACCAACAACAGCAGCAACAGCAACAAGCAACAGTTAGTCAACAACAAACCCAACAGCAGCAGCCGCAGCAGCAGCAACAACAACAGCAACATCAAACGCAACATTTAACTGTGACAAATATGGTAACGTTGCCCACAACGAATTCCACAAAAAAACGCAAAATTACCTTTTCCGATGACGATGATAATTTATATACCACCGAAACTGTTGACTATACTGTCAAAGATGATCAAAATACTGTGAAAAGTATGTACACACAATTAATTCTTATTTTTAAATTAATATATGTTTATTTTTAGCTGCCGAAATGACATTTCTACGAGGTAGCGTTAAAATGGAAATTCCCGAATATATTGTAAGCGAAGTTGATGATCGTTTATCAGATGGTGCAACGCCGCAAACATCGCAGGATGCTACAACAACAACAACACAAAATGTTACACAATATTCATCAGAATATGAAATACTTACCGAATCCGAAATCGAATATAAATATCAAGCAGATACTGATAATGGAGAGATAACCATTGAAATGGGTATGATTATATGTTTTATTTTATTATAATTCCACCTTCTAATGACACATATGATATACATACATACATATTACCATATGCTCAGTGAATCAGGTTGGGTGGTGTGAAATAGTACTATTCTGAATTGCTGTGGTATTTGTATAGTGTCTATATGGAAATGACTAGTCATGATAAGCAATATTGTACATCTGTCGTTTGTCATATCGATACAAATAGATTAGATAGTCAGTCGTCCCTATACGACAAAAATCTAAAACAATTTCTATGTTTCATGTACCATATACATAAGTACTTCTAGATATTTCATGTTAGTGGTTGAAAATTTCAACGAAATGGTTTAGAAATACATATGTACATATTTACAGGGTACATTTGATTTGATCAATATTTGATCAGCAATTGTAGAAACTATGGAAGAGTTTGTATATGAAAATTGTAAATCATGATGAAATTATGCATTGAAAACCTCAGATTAGAAGAGGAATCAATTGAGTTTGGTAGGTTGGTTGATTACCGTGCACTAGAGTGTCGTTTTGAAACCACTTCCTCGCTGAACGTAATCAGTATTACTAAATCCAACCCTTCGAATTTAGGTATTTAAGAAGTTCGCCCGGACATGTGACTAAATAGTCTGAGAGGTTGTCGATGATGTATTTGCCCAGAAACTTATTTCTAGTCTTTGCCCAGAAACTTATTTCTAGTCTTTGCCAGTGCTAGGCATTGACATAGAAAGTGGGTGAGTGATGTCTCTTCCTCTACGTTTCCACAGCTTCTGAACGGAATACCCAGTCTCTCCGCGTGAGTCCTTTCACACCAGTGACCAGTAAAAACCGCTGTGAGCCTTGCGGTATTTGAGCGCCTGATGAGTCTAAGTGATCTATTTTCGTTGTTACTAGGCCAGATAGTACGTGCAACTCTGCAAGATTCAAGATCTTTTCACCATCTGTTTGCTCCTCTTGCCGACCGCCTCAATGTTCCTATAGCCTGGAGCCCATAAGAGATTGATATCAGCTCGACCACTTGGCGCGCTTATCGCCGACCTGCATTCCTTTACGTGCTTGGAATTTACAGTGGTGGATTGCAGTGCTTTGTGTGCCGCCTGACTATATCAATTGAGTTTAGTTCCTCCCTTTTTAGTCATATTGAAATTTAGTGATGTCACGTTACAGAATCTGAGTTCCGCCCCCGATAACTAAGACAGATAGACTTTAAACCAAAAATGAAATCATTTATTAGGATAGAATAGGACTGGTCGCGTCACATAGGCGAGTTTGCTCAGAAAAAGACTTAAGACTCATTTTAATGCCTGGTTGGCACTGCGCCGCTTTCTTAAGTGGTCAAAGTCAAACAATGACTCGGCTTCTAATTGTTCGTTGGTCATGAAATTTTGACAGAACATCAGTGAAGAATGTACCTGTCCAACTCGTTCTCCCGGGAAAAGATAGCATCACTATAAATAGAGAATTTAAAAAAGTCTCGTTTACTTTGCGACAAACCTTGTATGTATGTACATAGTTGTTGTGTAATATTGTGTTATAAACTATAATTTCTATAATTTCCCTAGGTCTGCGGTTATTCTACATTGTGTTCTCAGCGTCTTCTATAACAAAACAATTATCCAAATTGTATTGATCTGATGAATTATTAATCTAGTTGCAATAAATAGGAAAAAAATCATGCAATCATCGATGATGGAGTCACTTAATGTCATCACTATATTATAATGTTTGAAATTCACTAAAGGAGACCTACCCTACCCTATGTGGGGGAATTCCTTTACAAATTAGAATAATTGCTGGAATTAAGTAAGAAGAAAGTTTGAGTGGGAGCTAGTCAGTAGAGCAATTGCAACATAGTTAGGCCTTCTAACAAGTATACAAAAATTTGAATCGATTCATTGTCCATTGTTTAATTTAATCTCAGTTAATGGCCTAAGCGCACAATCGATTTGCGTGATAGTATTAATTATCATTTTAAATTTATATTGATTGTACACTAACGACCCGCCCCAGTTTTGGACGGTGATATTTGAAGAGATTGTAATGATTCGGATAGAGGATGTAATTTAACTTTTCCTTGCAAGCAACATATGCCTTAAGATTCATTCTTCCATTTCAATACAGAACATTATTCCCAGACAACAGACATTGACCCTATTGAAATCACAGGATCATTCTAGTATTTAATGAATAATCGTAATCATGGAAAATTTCTTCGCAGCATAATTGATTTGAAAAAGAATGATGTCGTTTATTATTAGGGTTCCGTATCAGAAGGGTGCCAAGGGGACCCTATTACTGAGCATACACTGTCCGTCAGAGAGCTCTATCTCATGAACCGTAATAGGTTTAAAGTTGAAATTTTCATAGAATGTGTAATTTAATTGCGTGTATAACGACAAATAATAAAAATAAAAAATTAGAGGGGTCCCCATACATCCCAAATTTAAATTAATGCTCTTATTAGAAAAACTTTTTTGTTTTCTGCCTTGTCGAACTAAAATTTGGACACTATAAGTGTGTGACCAATATTCACGAATCATGTAAATTTCAATATCCTAGAATTGCTAGGAAGGGTACCGCCCATACAAACCTAAATTCAAATTAATGTTTTTATTAGAAAAACTTTTTTGTTCTTCGTCTTATCGAACTGCAATTTAGACACTATTAGTGTGTGATCCATATTCACCAACCAAGTAAATTTCAATATCCTAGAATTGCTAGGAAGGGTACCGCCCATACAAAGCCAGATTCAAATTAATGTTCTTATTAGAAAAACTTTTTTGTTTTCTGTCCTATCGAACTAAAATTTGGGTACTATTAGTGTGTAATCCATATTACCAACCATGTAAATTTCAAGATCTTAGAATACTTAGGAAGGATACCTCCCATATAAACCCAAATTTAAATTAATGTTCTTATTAAAAAAACTTTTTTGTTTTCTGTCTTATCGAATTGAAATTTAGACACTATTAGTGTGTAATCCATATTCACCAACCATGTAATTTTCAAGATCCTAGAATACTTAGGAGGGGTACCTCCCATACAAACCCAAATTCAAATCAATCTTCTTATTAGAAAAACTTTTTTGTTTTTTTTTTGTTTTCAATGCACAATGGTACGGAACCTCTAATGTGTGAGCCGGACTCACACTTGACCGATTTTTAAAACATTTTACTATAACTCGAGGGTTTCTAAATTTTGAATGTGCAAAGTCAAAGTTTTTTAATTTGAAGGTCTAGTCAAATTTTCATGAAGCTAGAATTTGGATAAGAGACTGATATTGCATAACTCAAAATATTTGTTGCAATAATTGAAATGCAGAGACATATAGACATCGTATCAATATCTACTGATAAATCAAGGTCACCTGGATGATGGAACACCATATAATATGGACAAGACTTCGATCGATACCCAGACTTTCTAGAACCAACTGCAATTCCAAATTTATATCCGAAGAAAGTTTTTTGCAATTCTTAATGGATATCATAATTTCGGTGGTGGATTTTTTATTATGGGGTATGGGAATGGTAGAATAGATCCATTTGAGGCTGCAGAGATTAGGTGACTAGTTTCCGCCTTATCCTTATCTAAAGTGTATTGATTATTACTCTTGGAGTGTAGGAGAATTTCGTTATGAAATCAAATCAAATCAAATTGAAAATCCCTAAAAGAGTCTTCAATGATTTAAGGATTTCTCCAGTTTTACCATATACTACATGTAATGAACATTAATTTTTTGCTTTTTCTTTTTGTAAATTTTTAGGTCCCTTATTAAATGCAAATAGTGGGACGACAACAACATCGACGGCAACCAGTCAAACAACAGTCCTAGAAGATGCCACCCTGGCACCTGTCAATAATAGTGTGGTCGGCGGCGTTGGTACCACAACAGCGACCATCATTAAAGCTTTGGATGTGAAGAGTAACAACAATATTACCAACACAAATACTACTGGTGCGTATAAACTTAGTAATGTAAAGGCAATATAATATTGGGAGTACAAATAAGTTTTCGACGTTTTTAAATCGGAAATTAGGCATTATGTTAGTATTGTCTATCGCTAGCCACTACTTTTTTTCATATTTCTAATAGCATTTGGATATTGCTTCGGAAGAAAGCATCATCTTTAGAGGCTACACACATGCCAAGTGACATCGATCGGAACAATTGAGAATCGGAAGGGGAAATGTCTGGGTGAATACGGTGGTTGGAGTAGAACTTCCCAGTTTAGTGTCTCCAAGTAGGTTTTGACTGGCGCCACATGTAAAGTAGTGGATGCGTTCTTTTCTTGAGTGCTCGGCTCAGTCAAGATAAATCTAGAAAGTAGAAAGTCTCAGCAATGGTTTGATTCGGTTTTAGCAATTCATAATACATGACAACAAGTTGATCCAACCAACAATACACAACATGATTATTTTTTCATGAATATTCGGGCTTGGCTGCCGATGTTGTGTCATGTGGTCAGTGAAAATTTGCTTCCCGAGTTACTCCTAATGATGGTAAGCAAATTCTTCTTGCATGTGACATGTATCTTGTGATTCTAATTTCGCATCTTTGCACACTTTTGGATTTCCGCAACGTTCTTTGTTTTCGTTGGTCTTAAACTTTTGAAAACATTTACAACAACGAAATGCAACCACCCGTTGAATACACTCGGGTCATAATGTGTAAGGCTAAGTCAAAGACTATTAAATTATATAAACTGAACAAATTGCTCACAAAGAGAGAGCTCTTCTTCATTAAAATTTTTGAATACCCCCTTTATTTGGAGATCATTTAATTACAATTCCAATCAACCGTTAATAGATTATAAGGGATTGGCAGTGAGTTAAGTTACGTTAACAATTATTTAGTTAATACTTCTTCCACCGAAGGGTGTAGCTCTTTTAACTTTCTCGGGCAGTCATTTCTGGTAAGAGCCGAAGCAAGAGAATTGACATGCACATTCAGAGCGTCATTGTATTGACTGGATAATGGTTAATTTGCTCATTAACTGATGAAATTCATAGGTCACGATGTATTGACATTCTCCTGACATACCAGGGGGCACCCGTAATGTTAAGAAGAGCTTTATTCAGCATGGCCTGGATTCGATTATTTGTTGACTTGGCTGAATGTTCCCAGAGCTGAATGCCTTACAGATAGTAACTTTGGCTGACAAATCCAAAGAACTGCCGGGTCGGATGAGCCACCTTAGTTTGTTCAGCTTGTTTCTGCAAGTATCTGTAATAATATTCACATACTTGGACCAAGTCAAACGTCGATCCAGAATCATGCCTAAGTACTGAACAGATGATTTTTAGGGAACTTGAAAGCCTTTCAACGTGACTGATTGACAGCGTTTGTATCTCAGCGTAAAGCTTACAATGCTGGTATTTAACACTATTAACTCCGTTATTCCAACGCCTAGACCAGGCATCAAATTCATTGAGAGATTTTTGATTTGGCAGCAGCTAGATTGCTTGAAGTATCACTCGCTAAAAATACTGTGTCGTCCGCATAAGTGGCGGCGAGGGTGTTTTGAAATAACGTGTAGAGGACTCTAGGACACTGCCCTGCGGAACACCAGCTCGATTTTGTAGGTATTTGGCATACCCAACAAAGATATTTTCTATTTATTTTTTTCTTCCACACTTCGCTGTGTACGCATGAAAAAGAGGATTAAGAAAGGTAAAGAGAAACGGAGATTTGTGTGCAGCAAGAGGTATTAAAATGATAAAAAGGAAAATACAGAATTAAATAAATTACGTTACTTTAAAATTAATGAAGAATAAAAATATATGGGGTAAAGTTCTAAACCTAAGTGTCAAGCCCTAAAAAGAAAGCCTCGTCTATAAGTCAATAGGAGTCAGTTGGGTCGGTTTATTAGGCCAGTTAAAAATGTGAATATTGTTTTGAGGAGAATCACCACACTGCGGACAGCGATCATTATCTGAGAGGCCTATACCGTTCCCTGTAGCACTGGAGGATAAAATACCAACCCGACCTTAACTGAGCTAAGGTGGTTCGAGTGCTACGAGGAACTCTCATTTCACTATCATCAACAGGTGGTGGAATGCCTCCTAGAACAACATTTTTCTGGTGTGACTTTAAAGCATTTTTAACTGCCCTCCGATGTAATTCATCACTATCTGACTTATAGCGACCACTGTTAAGAGTGTTGCCTAATAAAAAGGCTATGTCTCCCTCGTATGTTCTAATGTCTCTATGGATATGTCTGGGGGGAATAACGCCCGTAATAGTGCTAAAGTTGGGATGCGCACTCATATGTGTAGCCAACAAAATATGCTTAGAAAGCAATTCACTATGTTGGCGAATTGATAATACTTTTGCTTCCTGGTGGAGATGGTCAATACTGGCTATCTGGCAGCAACCGGTCACTATTCTCAGGGCATTATTCTGACTATCTGGAAGCGACCGGTCCCTGTTCTCAGGGCATTATTTTGACTAACTTGCAGGTGTCCCCATTGAGTATCATTAAGGAAAGGAGTCCAAACAGGAACAGCATGATTTAGGACGGAACGTTTTATAGCTTTGTAAGTCGTGTTGAGTACCTCCTTCTCCTTACCTCAGGAAGTTCCTGCTAGGGCCTTAAGCACTTTATTCCTCTTCATCACACGATTGAAGGTGTTTTTTGCGTTTGTGAGCAAGCTATCAAATGTTACACCAAGAATCTTCGGATGCTGTGATTTAGGAACCCTTAAGCCCTCAACAAAAATGTCCATTTCCATCGTAACTTCCTTAGTCCAGTAAGTGAAAATGGATGATGTTAATTTGGACGGTGAGAGCTTAAGGTTGCGGCTACAGAAAAAATCAGAGATTTGTCTGAGATATTTATTTATTAGGCCCCAAATTGCTTTCACATCCATACCCGACGTAAAAATGGTGCAATCATCTCTGTATAGGTTTCTAGCCTGACGCCTGAAGGTGGTAGTAATGGCATCTTAGGCATATAAAGGTTAAAAAGCAATGGGGATAAAACACCCCCTTGAGGGATTGTGGTAGTGGGGCCTTCTTTTGTCAAACTGAACGATTAATTTATTGTACTCTCAATATATATGTAGATAATTTTTTCTTTCTATTATTGTTGTTTCTATTGTACTTTTATTTTTTCTACTACTATTTATCTAACTACAATTTCATTTTTATGTAGTTTAAAATACAATTGTTTTGCGCTGCTTTGTGTTGTTTTCTTTTTTTTTTTTTCCTTTTTGTGTTTTCTATTTAATTCTTTTAATCTTGTAAAACATTTTTAATTTTATTTATAAAAAAAAAAAAAAATAAGGCAAAACAAAACAAAAGAAAAGAAACAAAAATATTAAAAAAAAAGTGGAAAATTAAATTGAATTAATTAAATTGCAGAGCGTCGAATATGTCTCCAAATATTAACGGCCGGGATATTTTTTTTTCATTGCATTTTTGTTGTTGTTGGTTTTAATTTGTTTATTATTTTAAATTTGCACATACATACACACACACACGCACACATACACACACGCACACACACACACATACATACATTCTAAAAGAAAAGTGTCCGGAAAATGTAATTTAAATTGAAAGCACTGTGTGCTTGATTCTATCAACTATTGTAGGTTAATCTCAGTGTTTTCCTTCCTTCATTCAGATGCTTAATTGTCTTGATTGCATGTCAAACAAGTACTAGATAAACCATCATCATAGGATATTTACATGAGCTTACAATTGAACATGATAGTATCTAAGGAATTTTGAAATCTCCTATTAAGAAGATCGTTAGTATGAAGTTTTTTCAAGCGACGGCTATTGGTTTTGCTATGAGTTAAAGACCTTCCCATAGGTTTGGGATGTGGTGCTTCATTAATCTTTCATTGTATTGTCTTGATATATTGACATCATAAGTACACGATGCAATATGGTATTCCTAACACAACCACAGTGCATGAGTTATGCCTTGTAAGGAGCATTGTTTTCCCATATTTGAATGCCATATCACCAATCAGGGTCCACTACTTGTTTATAAAGTATCACTCATTTGTTGTTGAATGACAGAGCAGCAAGAAGTGACATTGCTCACAGGGGTGCGATAGGTGAGGAGCTTAAGATCTAGGTATCGAATATGATTTACCTAAGGCATGAATCTAGAGTCCTACGATTTAACTAAATAAGCGCTGCGCCTTAATGTGTACGTTCATGAATGTCAATTGACTTTACGTGAACACCTTTCGTAGAGACTTAATATCACGGTGCCAAGCACAGGGATTGATAAACGTCAAGCAACGTCCCCTTGGATATACTTATATATCGTAGGTACCAATTTCAAGTCCTATAAAGGGGCCGTCTCCTCTGGCCAGGACAGAACAAGTTCCGTGGGCTAGGCCCTACCAATTTGAGCCTCAAACAGTTCGTGGGTTGGTGGCCCAAAAGTCAAAACATAGCTCTCTGGAATAGAATACAAGCATAACCCACAGATGGCACAGTATACACTATATATACGCTGTATTCATGGATATAGCTTTCACACTGTTCGGAGCGAGGTCTATTCCTACCTCTTCCCCCAAACAGGCAGCATTCACATGATCAAAGATCAATCGAACTATGTGCCCACTGTCATAAGAACTTTAGCGAATGGATAGTAGGCTAAGACTGCTACTGTTCCAAACGCCCATGGTACCAGAAAATACTACTGGTCACACAGCGTGACAAAGTCACTACCAGTGCTACTCCATTAAGCTCAGAGACTGGTGCCCCCAGTAGGCATTTATGCATAAATGTGCCATGGTTTCACCCGTGTATGAATTCACTGTAAATAGCCATTGGTCATTTTAGCTGCTTGAACGGGGGAAATTGAGTTCGCGAGTTTGGTGGTGTCATCATCTGCATAATTAGCTACTGGTATATTAATGTTGTTTGGCATCGAAATGTCTGCTTTGAACAAACATCAGCGAGTCGGTGTCGCGAACTCTTACAAAGAACGCTCTATCTATCAGGTATGTGGCTCTTGAGCAGGAGATATGTATTACTTACCTGGAAGAAGCTCAGTTAGTCTATATATACTCTTATAAAGAAAGCAAGTAGGTCTTGAGATGGAGATATTATTTACTTGGAAAAGGCTTAAATAGTTAAGGGAGTAGTCCGTCGTCTATCCATACTCTGTGTGTAGATGACAAATGTCTATGTACATATGTATTCAATGGGATGAGTAGGATCAGTATTGGCCCGATCTAGACCCAAGTATTTATTAATGCGCTGTTCCCCTTCAATGAAAGTTCAGGTGAATTTAAATTACATTTTTCGGATATTTTTTTTGAAACACAATTCATCAAATTTATTTAAATATGCACATGTTTAATGTAAGTACACAATTTATTGTTGTTGTGGTCGTTGTTGTTGTTAAAAAAAAGTTCCAAAATTATTCTTACCTTTTCTTTTTTTTTTTTTTTTTTTTGAATTTTGTTTTATATTTTTGGTTTAAAAAAAAGAAGAAAAGAAAGAAAAAAAACCAAGAGAAAAATCAAGTAATACAATCTTGGCCCTATTTTTCTATATATTTTTAGATTCGCCCAATAATAAATGGACTGAATGTCAATTTTGCAAAATGGTTATAACCACGGTTAATCTTTGGAGACATATTCGTACCCAACACACGCCCCAACCGCCACGTAAATGTGAACTCTGCAATAAGAATTTCAAAAACAAATATAGCCTACGAGAGCATATTCGTATTTCGCATGAGCAAAAGGTGGCCATTAGAACGGAAAACTGATTAACAATTTTCCATTTGAGACGTGCCGTTGCAGAGGATATACTGCAGTTCAGCACTGATCCCGAACCTCTCGAAATTTATGACATTGACGTAAACGACGGCGACGGCAGCAATAGCAACGACGGTGTTTTCATCTTCACTGGTGGCAATAATTATACTATTAGCGATAACATCATCAGTAACGTCGTTGGACACCTTAATTAGTGTACATAGTACAGGCAACAACACACGAATCAGTCTCAGTCAATAGTAGTAAATAGAAGCATAATAGTAGTGAAGATGAATTAATGAGTAAAGTGGAAGAATGGAAGATTTGCAAAGTGCTGCAGCAGCAGCAGTAGCAATCACAGCAATAGTAGCAAAAACAATTGTTTTAAAAGTAAAAAGATTTTTATAAAGAAAAACCAAAACAAAACAAATTAAAAATATTATTCGAATCCAAGCGAGATAGCAAGCACACTTGGGTTAGTGAGTGAGATAGCGCTTAGATTGATATACATAGTACATACACACATACATACATAGATAGAAAGTGAAAGAAATAGCAACAATAGTGTAATAAAATAATAATAAGTATAAGTAAGGTGTAATTAATAATGAAGAGAACGTCCAAATATATTGTCGTCGCCGTCGTCATTGTCGTCACCATGATCATCAGCATCATCATTAGCACCATCATCATTATTATCATTATCATTACCAACATTGTTGTTGTTGTATTAATTGTCAATACCAAAATTAAACTAAGCCAAGCTGCGTCCTTTTCTTTTTTTTATAATGCAATTACAAATTAATCAGATGGAAGTGTAGATTAGTTCTATTGTACATTTATATCTAAAATTACGTAATGAGTCCAAATTCACTGCTATCGTTGTAGGCAAAATAATTATACACATATATACAATATACTTATATTAGATATAAATTTAGGCATATACTAGAATAACATATATGTAATTGGAATAGACTTTTGTAAATTATCTACAATTGATTTAAAGAACAATAACTTGGTCATATTCATGTGTTTTTTGTGTTGTACAAAATACTATATGGTTTTAAAGATTTATGTACATACATTTAGTGTTAAAAAAAATTCCTTAAGAATTAAGTTGGCTTGTGTCAATTAGATAAGATTAATTCGCATAGTTGAGAGGTCCACTCGGAAATCGTTTATCTACAATAGTTTTCTTGAAATGTTGTTCCGACAACTACAACTCTATACAAGATATTTTAATAGATCAACAATACACACTAACTTCTAACTCTATCTTCATCACACCGTCCCATAATGTCTTCATCTCCAGTCTAATTCCGCTGTAAGAAAGCAGCTCTTAACTAACATCTAATATTCTTGAACAAATATTTAATGTAGTAATACATATGTATATCAACAATACACACCAACCACTATCTCTAGTTTCCTCATCCCATCTCATTATATCTTCATTTCCAGTCTAATTCTGCTATAAGACGGGTAAACTATCATCTAGTTTTCTTGAAGTGTTACTAGTCGTACGGACAACTACAACTTTATACAAGATACTATTGTAATAGATTTCAATAGTTAAACCGGAAATACATTTTTTGTGAACCCTTTCTTGCTTAAACCACTGAACCGATTATGATAATAAAAATACCAATTGAAAGGTATTCTTCGCTAATTGTAAATAAGTAAATAAATCGGTCCACTGGCTTAGGTAAGAAAAGATTTTATATCAGGACCATTTATCACGTGATAGTAGAGTTTTGAAAAAGAAGAAAACTTTTTAGAACTTTTTAAAAAAAAAAACAAATGTTTTTTCTAGAATGCGGTAGATTTTGTCGGCCGCGGGTCCCCCTAGTAGATCAATAATACACACCAACTACTATCTCAATATTTATAGTACCATCCTACCATATCATCAGTCTTATTCCGTTGTAAGAAAGAAGCTTTCTTAACTGACAAATATGGACAACATTCGATCGGAATAAAAGAAGGACAATTATAGATCTCATTGCAAAAACATTTTTAATTATTCTATGTACTACATACAATACCATATATCTCTATATCTACACATACTTTTGCCATGAAACAATTGTGGAAATTGTATTAGTTTTTGAGTGAAATAAGAGTAGGGGTGTTCAAACTCTAGTCCCCATGATAAAAAAAAAATATCATTATAAAATTCCATTTCAGAAACGCTCTTCTGGAACTTGATCTTTGTGAACAGTGTTCTTGATTGATTCAAGTATGGTTAATCATGTGTGGGCCGTATAAGTTAATTAATTTTCGGTATAACACCTTGTAGTTTGAATCAAACTTTTAAAGATCAAATATGGAATTTGTTTTTTCTTGAACTAAATGTTTTAAAATTATATACTTTAATTATATGTACGTACCATATAACTCAAAGTCGGATACTGATAAAATTTATAATATTATAATTCTAGTAAGGCCTCGGGACGAATTTCATGTACTGTATATGTACAGTAAAAGCTCTCATACCTGTATAATTGTTTGAACAAAATACCTCAACGGGTAGAACTTTTACTGGACATGTATGTCTAAACTAGAGACCTACACGAATTCAATCATTTGCCATTTCGAATCCATGGAGGAGATTATTTGTATACTTTGCCTGCATGAAAATTATTAGAAACGGATTCGTGTAGTAGTTATTTATCGGTAGTAAGGCTTTTACTCTACTCTACTCTAATAATTTATTTTGTTTTTTTTGAGTCTTTTGTAGGTATTTTTGTAAAGGTTTAGCCCGACAAATTTTCAGTCATTAGCAAAAGTATAATTAGCATAAAAATGAAGAAGAAAGAAAGATAAAAAAATACAAATAGGAATATATTGATAATATTAATATATGTATAAACAAATTTATTAAAAAATTAATTAATTAATAATTAATTGATTAAATTGTGTATTTTGAATAATTATAATATATAATATATAATAATAATGTAATGATGTATTAAAAAAGAAATTGTATTTTGTACTCCTATCACGATGATATTTTTGATAGTCATCATAATCATCATCACCATATAAATTTTGTATAAAAACAAAACAGACAAACATGACAAAAACTTTGGTTCCACCAAAGCTTACAATGCCTTTCACACCTATAGAATGAGATGGAATTGACATACCTAAGTGGATGCAAATATTATTATATTGATTGATTTCCATGAAATTAAAAATCAAGATATGCTTAAGTTTTTCTTATATAAATCCAGGAATTCTTGATTTTATGAGGAGATTATACATATTTAATATACACTCCGATTCACTTGATTGGGGACACCAAATAAAAAGTTTTCAAGTAACCATATTAAGCAAAATAATTAAAACTTAAATGAGATCAAAACAAAAACCGATCACTTCAATGAGTACTGTTATTAGGGCGTACATCCAAGACAACCACTGCTGCAGAAGATCGACTATTAATCCGCATAGCTTCAAATTCTTCAAAATCAGCATTGAAAATAAAAGCAGAAACCGGTGAAGCAGCTAGTGTTTCCACAGTATAAAGAATAATCCGAAACGCGTAGAGTTTTTCAGATGAAAAAAAAAATGGAATCTTGATGACCCGGATGGATACGAGTACAATTACTATTTCCACGATTTAAGAAAGGAGGAAGTGTATATGATTCGTCATCACAGTGTGGTGTGGGGTGCAATTACTTATTATGAGACTGTTGTGCTCGTTTTTGTCAGCAATAAAATGACTGGAGTTTTCTAAAACTTGATACAGAAAGATGCATTCAAACAGTTTAAAAATTTGTTTGAAACAATTACTTGGATTTATCAGCACGACAACGCACTGGTCTACACTGCAAGAGTTGTTACGTCATGCATTAAAGAACAAAATGTAGAATTAATGCAGTGGCCTCCGTATTTCACCTGGAAAACATATGGGGATGGTTGTTTGGCAAGGGGGTATAAAAATGGAAGACAGTTCGAGAATAAAGAGTCACTAATTAGCGCATTTAAACCATCGTGGGAGC
Source organism: Amiota communis (assembly GCA_037043315.1). Classification (NCBI taxonomy): domain Eukaryota; kingdom Metazoa; phylum Arthropoda; class Insecta; order Diptera; family Drosophilidae; genus Amiota; species Amiota communis. The sequence continues at coordinate 154,201 of JBAMAV010000406.1, forward strand.
GAATCTCGTTAAATTATATTGGTTATATTCCATTCCCAACCGAATTTTTGGATAATAAACACACTATTGAACTCATTTTTTTATAAAATATACTCAATTCAAATTAAAGATCTGTCCTCAAACAGATGACGCGCGAAATTGTTTACAATTTTTGCCAACCTCCCTCTTTCTACATTTTTTTGTAAAGGTACTCATTGAAGTGACGGGTTTTTGTTTTGATCTCATTTTTCTAAGCTTTATTTACTATTTTGCACAGAAAATCGATTTAATTTTTAATTACAATATTTTGCTTAATTGAAAACTTTCAATTTGGTGTCCTCAATCAAGTGAATTGGAGTGTATATTCTTATGTGCTAATGTTGTGTCATTGATAATTTGATCCAGACATATATAGATATGTTTGTTTACAATAAGAACCAGGGAACTGAACTTTGTTCGTGTCTCGTGTCAGTAAACACATGATCTATATGATTTTCTCATATGACAACTATGCCATGTGCCATCTCACTTGCACATCTTGATTTTCCTATTTTTCGGCTGTTCCTTTTGGGTTTTCCGAATATACTTTTAAAAAAAAATCAGCCAAATCTCGTTAGAGCCGCTTCCAAGATACAAAATTTATAAATTTACAAGAATCGCTTGTAAAGAAAAAGAAGTGTCTGTTTGTTCTAAATTATAAATCAAAAACTGAGAGAAAAACAAACAGAAAAACGAAGTCAAGTCAATTATGTACTATTATTATTTCCATATATTGTACTACACTTTAGGGGTACTACTTTGACACTTATGACTCAATTTCAATTCTGTTAATATGTATGTTTGAAAGGTATGAAAACTTAAAGTTGTAGTTTTATGCTTTAAGAATTGTCGCCCAAAAGCAATTAGAACTCATATTCAATATATTGTAACCGATAGCTTATTTAAATTGGACCTGGACTGATTTCAGTTTGTAATGCTCTAAAAAAAATTTTCACACTCCTGAAATAAACAGAAATGTGAGATTATGCTAAATAATGAGTTCTGGTCCCCTAGTAAAACTTTATTTAACTTGTATTAATTTTTTTTTTTGTTTTTTGTAAAAGATATTTGTTGTGTTGTGTGGATTATACAAGAAAAAAAAAAAATTATTTCTGTAAAAATTAAGGCAAAATTATATTTTCTTTACACATACCCTGTACTAATATTTATAGAAAAAAAGAGCCATATGAGACCTTAAAAAAATGTATATATTCTACATATACTTGATCTCATCTCTTGATGAGATAAATTAATTTGATTATATATGTATGTCCGTGTGTTGTGGAGCTTGTTTTCCCAAAAATTATTTATTTACAATATAAGGAAGCTAGAAATTTAAAATTTGGTATGTTGAGCAGAGATGGGCCGTGAAGCAGGATAATTAAGTTCGCGAAGCTTATTGTAATTACAAGCAAAAGTTTCATGAAAGAAAGATTCGTTGCCTCTATCGTTCTCAAGTGAAATCAACAACGTTATCCATGAGAGCGATAGACATAAGCTTCGCGAAGTTAATTTTCCTGCTTCGCTGCCCATCTCTGATGTAGACATAGGGTATGATTGTTCGGATTGAATACTCTCACTAAAAATTCAATTAATTCAGCGACCAAACGAAACATTGCATACAAGTTGCATACATGAACCAAAAATTTATGGTTTGCAACATTTTCTTTTCATGTTTTTTTCATTCACAATTATCTTTACTTTGTTTCTGATTATGTGATTTGTGTTTTATTCATTTTGTGTGTGTGCACTTTGTGTTTTATTCATTCACAGTGATATGATTTTTGTTTGGTTTTGAATGAACTGAACAAAGATGAGTTGAGTTGATTTTATGATTCATATTTTGTCCCCATGTTATTGTTGTTTTGTGACTGCGCATTTCTTTAGACGATCGAAATGATAGAAGTGCTTGCACAACACAATACTACGCTACCGGTGAAGAATAACACACTATACTATACACTATATGAAAAACAAATGCACACCCCTGCACCCAAACAAACAGATTTGTTAGACGCTATTGAATATTTGATTAGATTTATTCAACACAACTGAATTTTTGTTCAGTGTTATTCATTCCAATGGAATTTTCATTCATTCACATTCATTCCGAACAGCACGTTTGATCATTGCATTCATGTATGATTATATTCAATATTCCTTGCAAATGAATGTTCATTTCACTCACAAATGCGTCATAGAAAATCAGAGTAAATAAATGAGCGTATACTCAGTTGGTCGATTGGGGTAGTCAAATTTTTAGTAATCCTTGTTATTTATGCTCATTGCAAGTGTTAAGTGCATATCATTAATGTCTATTATATTTCCCAGAGTCCCATACTATAAGAATCTAATATGCTCTTATAGAAATTACATATATTATAAGAAAATATATAGCGAGGTTTGAGCTTTAAAACATGCATTATAGCATATTGTTTAATTTGTTTATGCGGGGCAATTGCAGAAATCAGTTTTTTAGGGCTTTTTTCGGTTGTAGCCCAGTCCCAGCCCAGCCTTATTAAATATGGTAATTGAACAGAATCATACTCATTATCGTTCAATACACTTATTGATTTCAGCCAATGTGTATTGAATGTCAGCGCATTACTCGTACTAATAGAACAATTTCAAAGTCAAAACCAGTGGGATTAAAAGACCCTTTACATGGTTTCATCATAGTGTATCATAGAGTTATCTATGTGTTCGTCTCAAATCCAGCATGAGATTCATTGAACGATTGACCTGCTAGTAATTCTCATCTTCAAGCGCAATAAAAATACAACATTTTTAATCCAAGTGTTTTTTTTTTTCTTAAAAATTAAAAAAATAAATAGAAATAAATTTGTTCAAGTTATAGAACATTTTGATTTTGTTCAAGTTATAGAATAGTCAATAGAGAAAAAAAATGTTCAAGTTAGTGGGTGTTCAAGTTAGTGGGTGTTCAAGTTAGCGCAACACTGGTGTACATAAGTTTTTGTTTTGTATTTTTTATTCAGAGATCCTAAAATCAAATCAGTGTATTGCATATTGATTGGTACAGGGTATCCAATATTCCCTTATAAACTTTGTATCATTAATTGTATTGTAATAAAAACATAAAATTCTAATACCAAATTGTACAAATCATATTTAATCTATTGTTAATTTTTAATCTATTTTTATTATTGTACATTATATAATCTTATATATAATTAATTATTCCCTTATAAATGAATACAATTTTAGGCCTCTATTACAATAATATATTGTAATAAGTAAGGTTAAATTATGGCATATGAAGAACCACCAACCAGTTAAAGAGAAATAAGAAGAAGGATATTTCCCCCGTATAAAGTACGAGTATTTTTTTAAATTTTTATGTGTCTAGCAAACAAAGAAACAAACAAACAAACAGTCACTCACTCAATAATTGTAATTAAATTCTATGTAGTAAGAAAACAAAATACGAGTGTAAAATCGTGAGAAAAAAAAATAAAAAAAAATAAAAATAGAAAACATATTTAAATGTATAATATAATAATAATAATAAAAAAAAAAATAAATTTTTATATTATATCATAAACATAATACTTATATGATTTGATGAATGTTTATTTATATTTTTTTATACTTATACATTTTCAGATGTAATATTAAACATAAATGCAACAGGTCACAGCAGCAATAGCACTAGAACTGTGGTAACAATTCCAACGGCTGACCTTTTGGATCCCGTGTCTGTGGAATTACTTATCTGTAAATTTTGTAAAAGGAAATTACAATCGTTGAATGCTTTACGACGTCATATTACTTCAAGGCATATGATCCAGAACAAACAGCATGAGTGTACAATATGCAATAAAAATTTCAAAACAAAGTGGTCCTTATCAACGCATAATTCAAGTTTCCATCGGGATATGCGTGTATCAAAAGAATGTATGAGAATGGAGTTTCCATAGATACATACCATACCATGGGAAACAGAAAGCAAGGAATAAAAGTATTACACGATTATGTATTAAAATCAGAGAGAATGTATAAGACAGAAATTATTGTAGCAGAGGATCATCTTTATCTTGTTTATAAGTATAATATCCAAAGTCATTTGTTAGTTAGGTATAAGTATTATACGATAGAATCTATATAGATTTAATAAATAGCGTGCTATTCTTTACTTATGTTATACTACTTACATATAAAAATATTTATTTTTTTTTTTTTTTGTTAATTATTTTTTTTTTAAATTAAGAGATATATGTATGCTTTTATACCTTGTATTTATGGTACTCACTATAATAATTTTAAAAGAAAGAATCCAATATATTTGAAGGTCTGGCACCGCCAAGCAAAAACCGCATTGCAGATTTTATTTTTTGTAGTTTGAGGTAGTAGAAATGTTATAAAAATTGTTAAAATTTGGTACAATTTTGATTGAAATACATAATAGATCTTAATGATGTTGCAAATAATCGCATTCGCAAAATTCATGCGAATATAAGCGTCAGAAAAATACATAAGTAAATATTATTATTTAAATGAAACAAGAGCATATTAATTTCTTGTGCTTTTTGTTAGAGAATTTATTAGTATTTTTTTTTTTACATAAATGCACTTTTATTTTGACCTTAAAATAAAAATATTAATGAACGATCAAAGAATATATTTCTCATTTACACTTATTTTAGAATTAATTGACATTAATAATTAAAGTTCAATAGAGGAATATTAAATTTTAAAAATAAGAGTTTCGAAGCCTTTTCTCCTTCCAGTCTAGTCCGATGCGGTGTATAAATAAGCCCCGCGCCACTTAACATTCGCTCGCTCGGAACGCTCGTTGGTTTTGTAACCAAATAATGCCTCGCTTTAGAAAAAAGTACCCCGTACTTGTGGTTGTTCACCCTTCATCATGTAAGAGGGTCAACATCATTTACCAGGCTTTTTTCTTTAAATATTCTGTATTTTTTTCGCATTGAAAGATATGAAGAACTCTTGTTACCAAGTAGAGGAATGTCACCTTCTCCTTCACTGTCACTCGTAGTTTTTTCCAAATCTGGCACGCTACTCATTTGAACAACGTGAACTTGAAGATTCATCTGTTGTACTGTCTACAAGCAATTCCAAAATATGCTGCATACGAGGGTTGCTACTGAAGTTTTGAGACAGACAAATAATAACAAATATGTATCATCGAAAATGACCTTATTGTTTTTCAAAATATTCCCCATGAAGATCAATACACTTTTGCATGCGATTGAACCAATTTTCGAAGCACTTTTTCCACTCGGAATGAGGTATCTCCAAAACATGTGTTTTGAACGCATCAACCGCTTCTTCAGGCATCGAAAAACGTTGAAATCTCGCAATTTATTTTTGGTGTGCGGGAATAAAAAGAAGTCATTGGGTGCCAAATCTGGACTATAGGGCGGATGACCCATCAATTCAATTTTGAGTGTTTAAAAACTCACATGTTTGAGCCGATGTGTGAGAGTTCGCATTGTCGTGGTGGAGAATGACTCGTCTTCTGCGGTTGATTTTTCTTATTTCTTCGAACACTTCTGGCAAACAAATGGTGGTGTACCAGAATTAACCGTATTCAGAATTAACCGTTCTACGTTTCTCTAATGGCACGGTGGCGACATGTCCGGTTATTCCAAAAAAACAGGCGATCTTTTGCTTGAGTTGATCGGCACACTCTTGTTGAGTTAATCCACGTCGAAAATCATAAAAAATCATTGCACGAAAATGTTCACGATTTAATTCCATTTTTTAGCCGAAACGAATTTTTCAAGTCACTGTAAACAATACAAATAGCACTCGTATGACAAAACGTTCTGAGTACATTTATCATTAAAAACGACAAGCTTTACGATACCAATGTCAGATTTGATATATCAACATTGGTGTTGCCATATCTCAAGACATAAGTAGCAATCCTCGTAACACGCTATTTAGTCAACGTATTTTAAAAAAGTTTTACTTTATACCTTGGATCAATGAATGTTGCCGTGATAAACAATATTTCATTTTCTAATACTGATAATTTGCAATTGAGTTCCTTCTTTAAAATGGCTGTCGTGCCAGCAAAGTGTTTCTTTGCAAAGAAACAGAAACATTGGCCTCACTTTTTCATATTCAAATAAAAATGGTAAAGAATTATCTTTCGAATAATGCCAAATCCAATATGTGTTTTATTTCAATTTAAAGTTCTGTACCTCTAAAAAAAACACCCTTTACAAAGAGTATAGAGAAGTAGTGAAGTTTATACATTAGTGATAGTGATTAGTGATATTCGCATTCCTGAATAGACAATAGTATCTTACAAGTTAAATAAAACATTAGAAAACAAGACCATGCTATTTAACAATGACTTACAGTAGATAACAAAAATTATTACTATTTAACAGTGACTAATATAACAATTAATTAACAATTTATTTAGTTAGATTCTCCGATCCTTAAGCTCATGTGGATGGAGCATCTTCAGATTTAGGAATTTACATCGTAACTTCATTAGCACATGAAGTGCGTTCACACCGACAGCCGAAGAAAAAATGGTGCAATCATCTGCATAGGTTACTAGCCTGACGCCTGAAGGTAATAATGGCATCTTAGACATGTAGAGGTTAAAAAGCAATGGGGATAGAACACCTCCTGGAGGGACTTCCATTTTGAGCTTTCTAAATACCGATCTCATAACCTGAACTCTACAAATGCCTTTCTACCATGAAGGTAGTATTTTCGCCAGCGTTTGGTGATAGCGCTCAGTGGGGCATGAAATAGATCTTGCAGTAAAACTGCATGATCGACAGTGTCGAAGGCTTTCGCCAGATCTGAAGTTACCACAACTTTCCTTCAGCATGGCGTCGCGTGGTTGAGTCCATAGGCTATATGCGTAAGAACCTCACTTAAGGCCGAGGTAGTACTGTGCCCCTTCCTGAAACCATGCTGGTGATCTACAATAGTGACCTATTCTGTCATTATCGGAAGAATCAACGACTCCATACTCTACTTCTCTCGAGTGGTCGGGTCTATGTCCCGGAAGTACCCGACGTCAACAGTCGGCAAGGACCACTCATTCCGGCCGCTAATCTACAGGTATGGTATACGTAGTATCGGGTGGTTAGTATCGCTATACTACCGTAATATTTTTTGTGTGAAAATGTTTACCGTAAACTTTTAGGTATAATTTAAGCGGAAAAAATTGAAACTCACATTTTTATGAATGTATTTATTTATACTTTTTCCGGTGAACCTTAAAATTAAGTATTATTATTTAAAAATAGGATACAAAATAAGTTCTTATACTTCTAAGTATCAAGAGCACTACCCGCCAAGGCTTTCAGCTAAGACTAACTTAATGATAAAGCACTGGCTTATAAAGCCTTCGGCTTAGTTTGTTAGTAAAGTATTTAATACTATTTTTAGGTCCCGGATCAATCCTGAATTGTTTATATTGTATTCTGTCATTCTCAGTGAGATTTGAGTTCCCAAGGAGCACCATTGGAGCTTTCGAGTCGCCCGCTAGGACCACGTATTTGACCATCACGCTATAGGGGAAGAGTTAAGCGGTAAGAAAAGAAGCCGCTCACGAAATCACATCAATTGTATTGTTGATAGGTTCTGTCACTTGTTTGATTTGGTACAAACCGGCCTAAGTGCTCAAGTCCTTTTCCGCTTCCTATGAAGCTAAATACATTGTACAAGTCACTAACTTGAAGCTGGTGCTGGATCGATTCAGTTATGCTCTTTCGTGTTTCAGTGAACATTGCCGTACAAAATCACAGCACTGTACGTTTGCACAGAGGAGAGACTGTTCAACTGTCCCGCTGCATTACTAGTTATACTTCAGGTGGCATAAGCTTACTACCTGGGTGTGATTTAGGACAGAAGACTAAGCTGCCACAAGAGTACATTATCAAAACGGGCTCATACGGCTCAGGAGTAAATTTAGCCTAAGCAACAAAATATTGATTTATAATGCTGAAGTGGTGCCGTCCAGTCATTCTTACTGCTGTTGAATCCAATGTATATCTCATCCAAAAGATTCAGAACTCTGCCTTATTTGCTTATCTTGCATTTGTTTACCTTATCAAACTACTAATGATTCTAACACGAAATGATTAAATAAATAAGACCATACTAGATAGTTCAAACTTCTTCTAAAATCAGAAGATAATTCAAAATATTAAAATGGAAAGAATCATTCCACCTTATGGTGTTGTTGTTACATATATCAATTAATCATAGTCCTTTTGTCACTGTACTATTTTAATAAAATTGAAAACAATTTACACTTTTATAATTTTTATTTAAAATATATGATTTGTTATTATTTATAATAATTCTTTAGTCATGGAACGTACTATGTTCTTCTTTAGAAAGTTTCTAGGAAACTTAATAAAAGAGAAAATCGATAGGAGAAAAAAAAATATATAAAAATTAAATGCCTTCAGTTGGCTATTAAATTAAACCCCTTATCATCATCATCATTGACAAATTAATAATGTTCCATACCAGGCAATGGGAATTGTGTACTGAATTCAATGATACGCTCATGCAAAGCCTGCAATTTGCCTTTAATTTCTGCATTTTCTTCAAGGATTTTCTTGAAATCATCTAATTTAGGACTTGGTGACAACTTCACTGCTTGCTGGCTTATTTTCAAGGCTTCATCGATGAACTTCACAACAGAATCGATATCCTTTTCCAAAAGTCCACGTGTAGTCAAGGCTGGCGTTCCCAAGCGAATGCCTGATGGATTCAAGGCAGACTTATCCCCAGGCACAGTATTTTTATTGCAAGCAATGCCAACCTCCTCGAGTACAAATTCAGCACGTGCACCGTTCAAACCAACATTGCGCAAATCAACAAGTACCAAATGGACTTCAGTGCCCCCAGTGGCAACGTCATAACCACGACTGATTAAGCCAGTGCACAAACGTTTACTATTCAACAATACTTGCTTCTGGTACTGCACAAACTCAGGGGTCTTTGCCTGAAGGAATGCTGTAGCAATGCCGGCAATTGTATTATTATGAGGACCACCTTGCAGAGCAGGGAATACTGCTTGATTGATGCGTTCTTCCAAGTCATACATGACACGAGTTCCATTTGGCTTTACAGTGCGTACACCTTTGCGGAAGAAAATAACACCAGCACGTGGTCCACGCAATGTCTTATGTGTAGTTGTTGTTACAATGTCAGCATATTCAAATGGTGATGGTATCAGACCAGCAGCAACTAGGCCAGCCACATGTGCCATATCAGCCATAAGATATGCATTAACTGAATCGCATGTTGCACGGAATCGTGCATAGTCCAATAGTCGTGAATAACATGATATGCCAGCAATGATGACTTGAGGCTTAAAGATCTTAGCATTTGAGTCAAGTGTATCGTAATCAATGAGACCAGTCTTCACATCCACTTTATAAGGCATGCTCTCAAAAAATATTGAGGTGGCCGAAATACGTTTAGTGGGAGTCATAAAGCCATGAGTCAAATGGCCACCATCGGGCAAATCCAAGCCCATGATACGATCATGTGGACGCAAGACACCAGTATAAACAGCCAAATTAGCAGGTGAACCAGAATAAGGTTGTACATTGACACCCCATTCTTCGGGATTCAAATTAAAAGCCTCAAGTGCACGTTTCTGAGCAAGACATTCGACTTGATCAATATATTGATTGCCACCATAATAACTGCAAAACAGAAAAAGAAGATAATGAATAACAATAATCATTTACATATATGTAGAATGTAAATTGTATACCGTTTGCCTGGATAACCTTCAGAGTATTTGTTATGCAAACAGGTGGATAAACATTCTAGTACAGCAACTGAAGTAAAATTCTCACTAGCAATCATTTCAAGACCCTCACGCTGGCGTTTCTTTTCCTCGTTAATCAGTTCCATTAATTCTGGATCACTTTCACGCAGTGACGCTTGTAAGATTTTCATATTTGCAGAAGCCATTGTATTAATGTTGATCTTGTGATCTTCCTTATGAAGTCTTTGATTCTAATATATTATAATAAAAAATAAAAAGAAAAATTCTCATTAATAATGATGCGAAGAGATGAGAGTTGTTCTGCTATGTTCAACAGTTTGAATTGAAATGATGCAATTCCAAATTGCACACACATAATCATCATTGACAAATAACAACAATTGTTGGTAACTAATACATTATTAATAATAAATACAATCTAATCAGTTCAAAGAGTTCAAATTATTGATAACAAACAAGCGAAAACATAACACAGACAACACAATTCAGATCCAACTAAATAAATAAATTATTTGTAATAGAATTTGCTAATCTGATGGCAGAATAGATGAATGTAAAAATATAGAAAATAGATTATACCAGTAGTTGAGACTTGGCTAACTGCTTTTGATAGTTTGATGTTACTAAGTTGTGATCCACCAACACCAACCACTAGGATCAGACAATGCTACCCTTATCACTTCTGAATACTTATAATATTGTAAAACAGACTTGAATATGTTTATTTTTCTGTTTTCTGTATTTTTTTTTTTATTAAATATTCAAGATAAGATTGTCTATAATGATGATGATGATGCTGATGATGACGATGAACTCGAACCCCTGCAGCTTTTGTATAACCAACCAACCAGTGACTCTTATCAATAATAACAAATATGTATATACGTAAATTTGAACCAATAAATTCCATTTGAAAACATATTTTTATATATTTTTTTTTTGTTCTAGAAAAGAAAAATAAAATAAAACTTTTCCATAGAATGGAAAAAACAGAGAGTCGTCAGTCTCCTTTGATTTCATCGAATTATAAATATAATAAGTTACATTCTTTTTTATAGTATAGGGTGTTCAAATTTGAGGCATCATTTTTGATAGAAAAGTTTATTAGTTGCTCGAAGGACAGACTTGAATTGAACATCAAGATCATGTGATTTAACACCACTTCTTATGTGGAGTTTCTTGAAAAGTAAAGTTTATGCGGATTATTCTCATCGCATCACAGCACTTGCAAAATCATGGACGAAAAATGGCTAAAGCAATGGAAAATTGTAGTGAATACACACAAAAGTCAGTCCAAACAACATTCACCTTAAAGCGTGGAAACTGTCCCACACTAATATTGAACAATTCACCTATCCCACAAAGCGACACCGTCAAATCCCTAGGAATGCACCTGGACCAGAGGCTTAGCTGGAAGACTCACATAAAAGCAAAACAAATGCAGCTAAAAACCAGAAAGAAGGCTATCATTGGCTATGCCAAAAAAGTAATACTCTTCATGCTCCTCCGGGTTGCATCTAACCTTCCTCTTCCTTCCTTAGCATCACAACTATATTGTCTCTCTGTTACAGTTTGAGTATCAACAAAGAACACAGTTTGAATATCAAATATGAGCACAGTTTGATTGGCACTTTTATTGTACTTTTACTCTTTATAAGTTTGTCATTTAATTTGGGTTTGTATGGGAGGAACCCCTCCTGGTAACCCTATCTTGAAATTTACATAGTTGGTGAATATGGGTTAGACACTAATAGTGTCCAAATTTCAGTTCGATAAGTCAAAAAATAAAAAACGCTAATAAGAACATTAATTTAAATAGAGGTTTCTATGGGAGGTACCCCTCCTGGGAGCCCTAGGACCATGAAATTGACATGGTTGATGAATGATGAATGAATGAAAAAACAAAAAACTTTTTCTTATAAAAACGTTAATTTAAATGGGTGTTTGTATGGGAGCTACCCCTCCTGGTAACCCTAGGATCATGAAATTGACTCCAGTTTAGGGAATAATAAAAAGCAGAAAGATGTACTGGCTCCTTGGACCACGGCCTCAACTCAGTCTAGACAACAAAGTTCGACTATATAATGCAGTTTTGAAACCGATGTGGACATATGCAATGTAGCTGTAACTCCAATATTGAGATACTCCAAAGGTTACAGTCAACAGCAAGTGCTCCTTGGTATGTGACCAATGACCATCTTCATAAAGATCTCAAAATACCATTCATTCATAATCATACCAACAATTTAGCTATAACTCTTCTAAAAATCGACATGGACGTTAGGCGCCTGAAAAGGTTTTGTTAGATCTTTCAGATGGATTATAGAATTGAATAGATTTTTAGTTATTTATCTAGTATTATATTGGTTGAGTTCGCTGGAGCTCTCTAATCCTGTGATGTGTAAAAAATTATATTATTAGCAAAATTTATAAAAAAAAAATTCTTAAATTGTACAATATCTGGTTTTGGTAAAAAATTAACAGCCTGTGGAGCTAACAGAGGAGTTCACTTGAACGACATTCTTGCACCGGAACCAATATACTTTAATTTCCAATAAAAATATCACACAATTTACATGTCTGTTATTTAAAATTTAAAAAGGTACCTTAAATTTGAAAACACCTAAAATTAGATTAGATTTGATTAGGAGAAGGGCGGGAACAATAGAACACCTCGTCACTGCGATAGCAAGGGGGCCTAGTGTAATAACGCAAGATTTTTCTCGGAGACAAATCTGCAATTTCAACCGGTTCCAAGGAGCCGGAAACAGGTCGAGTAATGACATAGCAAGTGCTCTGCTGACTACTATTCTTCATTACACAATCTACACAGAACGCTACGATTGATCATCAGCATGATATGTAAATGTTTCATTATGCTGCAATGTTCTGACAAGAAACCTGAGATTAACCGAATACCTGTCCGTTTCAGTCCCAGTAATTCCTTAATGTGTTCAGAAGACACACTTTTGTTTATATTTTATGGAAGGCTACCATAATAAAAATATTTTATTTTTTAATGAAATCTTTTGAAAATATAAAGAAAACACTGGGTCTTCACTCAAACGTGTATTTGGCGTATACAATATATAGTTTAAACCACGTATATTTTACATCGTTTAAATTGTGTACACGTTTGAGTGAAGAACTATGTATATGACCTTCAATGACCGGTATGGTGGTGGCTGTATTTTCTAATGTTCAGTTAACAAGCAGCTGAAACAAATGATATGATTTATGTCCAAAAAATCGCTTCAGTTTTAACTACAAACGTATTACTACAATGTGATCCAATTCAGATGTCACAGCTTTCATTATGTCGTGAATAGATTTACCTAGATTTAGAACTAAGTACTTACTTAAATCGACCAACGAGCTAAGTACTAATGAAATGTAGATGAAATTTTGATTTTACACAAAGATGCCGGCGAAGTGTGCAGGAAAGGTCTGTGGTTCGACAAACTGTGGAAGATCAAAAACATCTTGGAGACGATGAGATTCTAAAGCATCTCGCAGAAAAACAGAATGACTTTAATACTTTCGTTTTGGTCTTACGGTTCAACCGGAATTAAAGGAATTGATATATTGTATACAGTAGTAGGTAGAATGACTTGTTACTTTGGTTAGGTACATTCAGACAAAACAGATATGGATGGCTAGATCAATTACACTCGGATTACTCCGGTTCATGGACAAAATGTTGAACGGTAGTACATGACAACGACTAGATTGTACTTGTCACGCTGATCATTTGCTTGTAGTACATTATGTGGTTACAAGCATCATACATTACAGTAATAATACCTGTTTACACTAGTAAATAGAAACCCACTTATTGGTTTTGTGTCCCAAATTTCTAGTTACGAATGCAAAACTTGTTTGTTACTTAGTCAATCTTTAGAGAATTTTGCGTGGATTGTAGTAATATCATCATGCGTAAATGAAAAGTGAACAGTGAAATCTATAATGAATATGAATATCGTACAATATATGAAATATGGGTTAAAGATCAAGACTCCTTTACAATTTCTTGTCTTATTATTTTAAGCATAGAATAAATAAAATATTATTAGAATTACAACTTCACGTTTATTAGAAAATTAAGAGGCCTTGAAATATGATTAAAATACTATTCATTTATAAACATTGTCTCTCTCTCTCTAGCTCTCTGTGACTACCAAAAAGCAATAATAAAATTCAATTACACTTTCGAAAATACAATAATGTGTATTAACTTTGAGTTTCATTCAAAAAGAAATACACTTCACAATAACGCACCTATAATAGCGGAAGAAATTAACTAAGCTATGTGAACATAACATTCTGTATTTTCAGGATATGAATTAGACAGAGGAAGAACTAGGCTTATTGAACTCTATTCGCCATACTGAACATTACATAAACTACCTATTATCAGGATAAGCCATATTATTACTAAAGCCGACGGAGCCTATACAATACCCTACTACAATGGATGCTTGCATCAAGAGCAAAAATTTGGCTTAACAAGTGTGTTGGATGAGATTAGCATGTATAATATATAATTTTTTTTTTTTTTTTTTTTTTTTGGAAATTTTATAGAATTTAATTTTATTAAAGTTCACTTTCTGCTACCCAAACACAAATCCATTACTTCAACCAATGGATTATCAAGTAATATCTTATTTTAAGAACCTTTACATATACTAAAGAAATTTATCAGCTTTGTTTTGATATGCGACTGAAGACATCAATGTCATTCTAAAAAGAGTTTTTGGAAAGATCACTTCCATATTGTTGACTGTCTAAGAGATTATTAAAAAATCATCTTTATACAATATTTCTCTGGAAGAAGCTTTAATCAGAGAGCTTTGTCGAATGTGATTTGGTTGGATTCAATACAGGGTCTATAGAGTCAATGATCAATGAAATTGTATGAAGCTGGAAGTGATTAATACTATTGATATCGAAGAACTGGCGAAAGAGTATTTTTAGGAGCTGACTGATCGAAGAGCTTAAGGATTTGCATTGAAGGAGACTTTGTCAAAGAAAAAGGTTGCTGAAGAACAACAATCTTCTAAAGCAATAAGAGAAATGATGAAAGCACAGAAAACTGTGCTATCATACATAAATCAGTGGCTAATCGCCCTACTTATTTATTTCATTACATCAATTTATATTGGAAGAAAGTGGATTCGCTTCACAAGTCAAGTACGAACTATCTGAGCAACCAGCTGAAGCAAAAAACAAGGACATAAAAAAAGTTTAGACTGCAGGAAAATATCACGAAATGCAGATTGAAAAAATTTAATACAGATTTGATAAAATCATTATTATATTTTAGTACACATATGTCCCAAGTTTTAGGCCGCTAAGTGTTTTGGAAGTATTTTTGGCCGCTGATTACATACAAGTCCGACCACTGTAAAATCTTGGAAATTTGATAAAAAGGGACTTGGCTTTTTTTTGTCGATTAAGCGTGTTGGTTCCCTAGACATAGGACACCCTTTAAAACTAACTAACTACCCCCTTTTACATTCAGGTATCACAATGTCTAAAGGCTTCTTGCTGAACTTGCCCTCTGTGGCAAGCGGCCTGCATATCCTCTCCTGTGCTATCTTATCATGTCATGTTCTATACTATCCTATCATTTTCTATCTTATGCTATCCTATTCTGTCCTATCAATAACTTTATTATTTATTTTATTTTATTTTTTATTTTTTATATATTTTATTAATGCAGTCATAAGTTAAGGTGTATGTGTGAGTATGTGAATTCGCAAGCATCCTAAGAAAGGAAAAAAGAATGAAGTAGTTAAAGAGCTGGTAAAGTAGAAACAAGTTAAGGTTCATGTATTAGCAAAGAAATGTGAAGTCGAAGAAGAGAGAAGAATGAAATAGTTAATAAAGATTATTAAAATGTATAGACTGGACATGGACAGAGCGCTCAATACAAGTGGTGTGCCTCTTAATTTTAGAGAGATTACACACAATTGTTGTTGGATTTACCCAAAATTTTGTACCTTAGGTGAGAAAGAATTTTAAAAGATTGGCTTTAAAAGAAGATGGTATCCTACTATTGAATAATTGTTCGGCACATCTAGAGGTGGAGAGACTAACAGCTCAAAATTTTGTTGTTAAGTTTCTATCATCCAATTGGAGATTTAAGAGCCACTATCGCAAAACCCAAATGCAAAAGGTAGTGAAACAATCTATAAGATTTTAAGAAGTCATATAACATCAAGAATGACTTGTGGGGTATTTCAAATGCATGATGCAAAAATTTACCTCAGTTAACTGGAGAATCGATTATCTAGAACGCTTTCGGTCCCGACCATCCCGGATAATCAATGGTCATGTGTAGTTTAAATGTAGATTTTTAGTAGTTTATAAAGGCAACAAATTTTGTCCTGATTTCTGTCCTTTTTTTAATATCTTTTGTCCCTTTTTCCCGCTTTTGTTGGGTCGATCTGTCCTGTTTTTGTGATAGGTAGCTGGCATCACTGATGCAGAAACAAGTTAAGGCGTTTGTGTGGGTGCGTGTATGGGAATTTTCAATGATGGCGTCGTTTACGAATTTCGTAGACTATTAATTTTTATTAAGACAAAACAATAACATAAGAGAAGAATATTAGAAAAAAAAAAAATTTTAAACATTGAAGAGCATATCTAGTACGAATTATGCTTATTATACGTGGGTCCCCTGTATATACATACATAACTCGCAAACAGTTTATGTAAAAACTGATGAAAAATTAACTTCATTTTAACTATCTAAGCTTCATATACTTTCAATGCAACTGACCCTTTTTCGGATTTAAAAATGGGATCTTCTCAAAATGAAATAAATAGTATTAGTATCTATTTGATTTCACTTTCCTAGATTTCTTTTCTTATATATCTTATATATTTATTTATTGTAAATTAGAAAACTTAATTCTAAAATGCAATATAAAAGCTGAAGCAAATTGAGTTGAGATTCTGAAAAAAAGGCGCCCTTAGATGGTTTGCTTAAATCTTATCAATTCGTTTCTTTTCGTCATGCTGATCAAGACTTATGTACATAAAGTGTATATATGTACATAGTTTATTGGATCTTTGTTTATATAGACGAAAATACTACTAGTATGATAATAAACATTTTACATAAATAATTTGTTAGGCTTCCAATGCCTTCTCATCTTCATTTGTGATAACACCAATGAACACATGAAGCGGCATAATAAGCGAAGAAAACATAGAGCTTTTAATAAAGCAAATCAAAGTTAAAAAAAAAGAACAAGAAATTTGCAAAAAAAAAGAAACAAAATTCACTGGCACGTGTAAAATAAGCACAAGCGATCAGTTCAGCTTCATTTGGGGTTGGTGTGTGTGTGTGTGTGTATGCGATGAATAAAGATGGCATGGAAACACAAGAAATTATTTGCAAATAATTTAGAAGAATACAAATAAATAAAAAGATATTTACATTTACACTTTCACTGAAGTGTAGAACTAATTTTCTTTTAACACAATATTCACACAAATAATTCACCCACTCTCACTCACTCACTCACTCACCTGTTTACTGAGCGCCAGCGATCGCGTGAATGTTCTGAGGCCCGAGAACAATTTGGTGTTTAGCTTAGAGTGGCTGTGCTGCTGCTGCTGTTGCTGAGGTGAAGACTTTATCGTTTGATGTTGGCAACATTGACTTGTTGCTGAAGCGGCGAAATAGTGCGCATGACGAGATGCCGCAATAAACTTGGGCGATGATGTTGTTACTGTTGTTGACTGGTTTGTGCACTTGCTACCATTACTATTGACATTTTTTATGGATTTTGTTAGAAGATTATGTATGTAGATGGCGTTCTTCATATTTGTTTTGATGCGGGTGGCGGCAGCGGCGTGTATTTTTTACAAACAAATTATGGTAAATAAGCTAGTTTTTATTCTGGTCCGCTCACTAGCGTGTTATGCAAGGCACTGAAATCTGAAATCTAGAACTTTAAAGGAGAAAAAGAATAGAATTGAATCGGAAATCAACTGAAGAATCTCATCACAAAAGATAATAAATACAAACACAAGCACATACGATTTGTGCTCTATCATTTTTTATTTCAACTGATAATCTTGAGTGAGATGATCTCCGGTGCAGTAAGTAGTCAACAAGGGTCAATACCAATCAGCCGGCAGCAACAGCACACACGCACACATACTTTAGATAAGGTTCGCCGCGTTCTGTTGTGGTGTTTTGTTGGAATTTGTCAATTTTTTTAGAAACACATTCTCTTTAGTTGTTTAGCTCCAAATTTAGTCCGAAAATGTATAACAGAATAAACCAAAATAAAGCTCTCCCTGTACCCCACTTCCATTAATGTATTTATTTTGTGTGTTTCAGCTTCAGTGTTGCCATGTTGATTGAATTTTCATATTTAATTGGATTTTTCAATTATGTTGTGTTAAAAGTGAGTCACAAATATAATTATGTAATATAATATAATTAAAAATGAAATATTATCATCTTTCTATAAATGCAAAAGCCAATTCGTTTATTGTTAATTTTAATAAATTTAATTTCTCTTATAAGGCAACCATCATACAATAAAACATATGGCAACACTCTTTTAGACTTATCTATCTCCCTCGCACAGCAAGCAGCCTCAGCTCAATTGAGTACAGATGGCGCCAGATTTCGAAAAGCATCAAATCTGTTTATATTATTTACTTATTTATTATTTCAAATTAAAGAAGAATATCTGTATTTGCTTTTAAAACCAATAATAAAGAGTTATGCAGCCATGTTTGCATTTTTGTTATTCATTTCATATTGATATGAACAACAGCTGCGACAACACAGGGTGATTCGATAAATCACAGGGCGACTTGAAGTTATACAACCGAAAAAGAAAGCAACAGTTTAATAAGGAAAACAATTATGAGTTATGAATCAAATAATAAGTGTTAATATTATATTCATAAATAAAATCAATGCATTTTTTAATATACATATATTCTACAGAATGTCATATTTATCAATCATTTGCTATTATTATTTTGTAGTTTGGTTTTTTTGTAGTCTGGTCACTCTAATCTTTGTGCTTAGAATTTTGAATATAAACAATAACATTTAACAAGAGAAAACAAACAAACAGTTCATTGATGATATTTTGGCTGCACGATTGTTGATATAGAGATATTATTATGAATCCATGAATAAGTAAAAAAATGTGTGAACTGCGTTCCTATAAAGTTCAAAAGCGCCATAAAGCTGAACAGTTGAGTTCTTTGACCAGAAATTAATCAATTCTAAATCGGAAAAGAAGTTCATCCGAATCACAATTGCCATTGATTTTAATACTCCAAAATGCCATGGATGCGGTAATAAAGTTATCCGAGCCAATAAACTTTTAATCTAGAAAATATTCTTATCCTTTGTGCACCTTCTACAGCGCACACCATAGGACGGCTGATGAAATGCATGATAAAAGCTAAGTGTCAAACTATGGTAAATAAAATGCATGTTTATGGTAAGTGAGGGAATGAAATTCATTAACATGAATCTATTAATCTATTTTTTTGAATTCCATATGTGCTAAGCAGCATAAAACACATCATTGTTAAAGCTTTCATTGATGACATGAGGACGTATAGTTCTATTCAATATTGTTGTTTATTGGTTTTCAAAATTAATGGACTGTGGTGTTTATAAATAAGTCATCATCATATGAGCACGATCTTAAAGTCAATGAATGCAGCTGTAATATATTTCGAACCGCCTGGCAAAAATTGTTGACACAATTATGTTTTTGCATGCAACAGGTTCATATTGATTTCAAATGAACACAACGATGAACATTTACGGCTTTGGGATTTTGAAATCATTGACACTGTGAAATTGGCCCATAACACTTTCTACTTTCTATAGCAATGAAGCTAACATTGATGAACGAAAGTCGAAATTTATAACTTCAAGGTAATCAATGCTATATTCCAGGATGATTGGCACAAAAATCATTTGTAAGATGAGTACCATGATCGACTTAGAGACACGCTGCAGTTCCTGTTTGCTGGAACAACTTGCTATAGAGAAATTTTTTAGTATTTCATTAAAGTTGCACCACTGATTGGAACAATCTACATATGTATGTATGTTGTAAGTCTAAGCACAAGTGAAGTTTCGTTCTGATTCATTACCATTTTTCCAGAATTAATGGCATCTGACTGGATCAAAAGATGGAAACTTCAAGCAAATTTAGTAGACTGGAAGATAAAATGGAAATTGTCCTACACATACTATATGACTGGTAATCATCAATATTGCATTCTTTATTATTGAATATAATTATGATTCTCCTTCTTCAACAGGTTCCATAATGTTTGCCTATGTGTGGTGGCATTTCTTTTTAAAGAATGCGGATTAATAGAAAAGCAATCAATAACAAAGGTTTTTTAAATTAATTTTTGGACAATCTCATTACAATATGAGATTCATCTTTAATAATTGCCGAGAAACAACTAATTTTTCAGGATCTCAATTGACACAACAAACAATTAAGGGCTCAATGTTTTACGCTTATGCAGAATATACAATAATAGCGAATAATTTGTAAGATCAAAACAACAAGTGCTTAGGAAGCATACGAAAAATATTCGAACATACAGAGCAATGTGGTAGTATGGATATGTATGGCTTCTTTAGAGATGGAGAATTACTACAATATGTTAAACGTCGAAAATTATTATAACAAAAGCCATGTGTCATACGTCTTTACTTTTTGATACATTTTCTATTTGTGATGATGAAAAACTGAACACAGCGCTGCCAATAATCTACAATTGTTTTCATAGAATTATATACATATAATCAAATGGTTATGTGCATAACAAAGCAGGTTCAACATTAATCCAAACAACAAAGCAAAAGCGTGTCCAACAAAAACTGTTTGTTTGAAAGCAACAAAGAAATTCTTATGAGACTACAAGAGGATGCCAGTGCACTATCCCACTATCGATTTGAATGTGTCACCAAATAAAGGGCACGAAATACATAATTAGTAAGTTATCTAAATATGATTGAATTGATTATAGAATTCTCCTATTTATTCATTTGTTTACTTTTTATAGGCATTGATAAAATGGGAAATTAAAACTTATGTGTTTATGTTCTGATGGACAAGCCCAGCTGCAGTTACTTAAAGGCAACGATGATTTACAGCAGGATACTGTGTTAATGTTTATCAATGAATTGCTACGAAATGAATCAAACAGTTTCTATAGATCATAAGCTGCACTTGCGAACAATTTGTACAAAATCACAGCAATTTCCATGCGAAGTGACATTACTATGTATTGGTATTTATCTTACTGGAGACAGCGATATTGGCTTGAAGATTTTCTGAACATGCAATGTCACAATTTGGCAAAGGTATTACATTATCAATGGTGACACAAAAGTGTAAAATAAAATACTTAAATGTACTGATTTATTGCAGCAACATCTTTAAAAGGATTATGCGAAATGCTATGAATTCTACAAACATATTTAAAACAAGCATTCCACTATTTTTTGCTGGAAATGTCTCCAGTCCCCGGCATTTGGTTTGATCGGACCATAGCTTATGCTAAAAACATGCGAATCATTGCTAGTGTTGGCTATGTACTTGGCCTGGGCTATCGGCACTCTCAAAATATTCTTATTAAAGAGAAAAATCTGACTTTGGTATGAATCTCTATACGTTTTTCTGTTTGTCAATTCATAGAATTTAATGGAATATATACCAGAGGGTAGCAAAAGTATAAATTTCAAAATAAATCAGTAAATTTTTAATAACATTTTGTCGAATATCCGATGTTAACTAACTGTTAAAAAAGAACTGGATTGCATAGTATAATTAAATGTCTTGTTGATAAGAGCAACTAAGATCTGTCTTACTGGATATGGGATAATATATTATAAGGCGAAGTGAATCAATGCCTGTGGCATCTTCTCCCAAAAAATTCAAAATATATATATAATATTATTAACTTAAAATGTAGATTAAGGAACGCGCTATTAATTATAACATAAAAGTCTTTGAATTGTGTATGCTGGAGACACGACCCAGCAATAGAGTTTAACATTATTGAGTGCGTTACAAATTTGATATTGATAGAAGATACAAATGGTTATGATTAAAAAAGAAAAATACCCATAGGATTTATTGTACACGGTATGTTCATTAAATAACCGAACTTTTTAGTTAAACAATAAAGCAAGCATGTTTCAAAGGTACAATTTATTCACAATTAGATCCATTTGAATCAATATAACATTTGGAATGTTCAACCAATTTATCCATAGACTTTTTAAAGTCGGTTTTGGAATGTTCTTTAGAACCTATGTTACCGGTGCTTGAATGGCTGGAATGTCATCGTAAAAAGCTCCTTTTATTACAGTTTTTAGTTTTGGGAACAGAAAATAGTCACATGGCGTATACTACAGGTGGTCGAAGACACAAATTCGTTTAGTCATCAAAAATTCGTTGACTTTTTTGGATTTCGTTCAGCTGATGTGGACAGACACAAATCTTCAATTAAAATTTTGTGGATTACCTCGCAAGATATTTTTAATTCTTCTGCCAGCATTCTTACGGTGAAATTTGCATTGATTGCGATTATATCACGCATTTTTTCCAACAACTCTGCACGATTTGATGCTTCTGGTTGTTCTAGGTAGTGGATCCTCATTTAAATCCTCACAGCCACTTTTAAATCGTTTAAACCAGGTGTAACTTGGAGTACGACTCATATACTCATCACCATAAACTTTTCTTAAATTTTCGAAAGTATCAGTGAATTTTTTACAAAGCTTAAAACAAAATTTAAATTTTTTTTTAAGACACAAGCACCCAAATAGGTCCTTTTAAATCGTGCATAACTTTGTCAACTGACAATGGATAAGCTCGAAACCAACTGCTACTTAATTAGATGGCGCTATGTGTTATATGATTTAAATTTAAAGTTCGTTTATTTAATGAACATAATGTATATTTAAAGCACACGGTGTATTAACGAATTAAGAAATTATGCCCATTGCATATTGGCCAGCAATATTCATAAAATCGTTTCACTCCATCATTGCTGGATGGTTGATGATGATGTTCTCTGATGTCTGATATTTACTCAAGAAAGTACATCAATATAAGTGTGTAAATTGTTGTTTGTTTTGCTTTATCTATCAATGGATTTGCATTAATTATATTCTCTTTACAGGATCCAATTTGGTTGTGAAATCCTTACAAAGTTAACAGTAACAGTCGAAATTCTCAATTTGCTAATCGACATTACTATGGTTACAAATGGTTAGAACTTGTATGTTTGATTTATTCAAATGTATAGTATATTCTTAAGGAAATTATTCGATCAAGCATTTTAAAATGGACTTTAATGAAGTGACTCAAGATTTCTTTCGTCTGTATATTATTGTATATTTTGCTTGGCATAATGAAATGTATCAATTTGCAGTTTGAACAGGCAAGAATTGTCTCTTAACCATATACAGTATGCCGATTCGAGAAGGGCTTGTGGATAAAAAGCCCTGTCCATATATTTGACATTTAATGCAGGTGTTAAGGATATGTTCTTGTTGCCTTAACGAATGGTAAAATGTTTAGATTTTCCAGTATAGAATTCATTCTTATTCATTCTCATTTTCTAATATTATTATACAGTACTATAAGGATCACACAGCGATGCATAAATAAACCGTATGCCAGAATACTGTATTATATGAATTTGTGGAAAATCTATCTGGATCTATACTCTCCATACAGTAAGTAATGTACTTAAATGAAGAGTACGCTAAAAAGTCGAGTTTTATACTTATAACTGCGGTTCGAACATGAAGAATTTGAAGCACCTATTCGCGTCAATTCGACTTCTTACTTTTTAAATGGAAAAAAGCAATTGAAGATGAAATACAATATAATCGAAAAGATTCCGAAAACCAGGTGCTAGTATAATAAATAATAAATAAGTAAGCAATCAATAGATTGGTTAGAATGGACCAGTCTTCTGAACTGCATCCAAAGAACAAAACCATGAAATCTGGCTCCCCAAGGGAGCTGTCTATCTCCAACTTGGTACTCTCTTTTCACCCATGATCACCACACCATGCAATGTAAGTGATCCATACTTCGTCATGCAAGAATATCTACAAGTTTTTGAAAAATGGATACGAAAGTGGAACTTTGCATTAAGTATCGTACTTCTAAATGGACAGCCCTTAGGACATCAAACCGGCCATAAATACCTGGGTGTTTATTTGGGCAGGCGACTCACCGCACATAACAGGTGTAGTAGCTTCGCTGAAGGTTTGCTGGTTGGCAATATAAGCTGGCTATTGAACTCTCACAATAAGCTATCCCTTAGAAACAAGGTGGTCATAAATGGTATATATGCATTCTTGCTACCAGTTGGAGGTACAGAATTCAAGTGGATGGTATTGGTAAAAAATACAATCTTGATAGGCTAAGAGTCTTTCAGGATAAGACTCTTAAACATATCACTGGCGTTCCTTAAATCAAGAAGAAAAAAGTTTTTCTCATAACAACTTTAATTTGAATTTGGGTTTGTATGGGAGGTACCTTTCCTAGGAATCCTAGGCTTTTGAAATTTACATGGTTGGTGAATATGGGTTATACACTAATAGGGTCCAAATTTCAGTTCGATAAAACAAAAAACAAAAAAGGTGTTTCTAATAAGAACATCAATTTGAATTTGGGTTTGTATAGGAGGTACCACTCCTGGTAATCGTAGGATCTTGAAATTTATATGGTTGGTGAATATGGGTTATACACTAATAGAGTCGAAATTTCAGTTCGCTAAAACAAAAACTTGCTCTTTAGTCACTCGAGAAATCATCCAAGCCTAGACCCTAACACCATCTGACTTAAAGAAAAAGATTTTGATAATGTTGAGGCAAGAAGCATCCCTCTTCCATTAACGCATGGATGATATACGAGTATTATTGTTGTATGGATGTTATGATTTTGTTGAAGGTTTATCCCTTAAACTCAAGTTGTAGAGTCTAAATATACATATATGCCTAAGTTTAAAATTAAATTTTACTGTACAAGTTTGTTTTTTTTGTTGAGGTAATTAAGAATAAGATTTACTTATGTTATTAAAGGATGGATCAGCAATGAGAAAGATGGGGTCAATGTTAGCGAACTTTGAGGATCTGAGGTGGTATAGTTATGAGCAGGATGTGATAATGTGGCAGATGTTGTTGAGGTTTTTATCGATGAGGTTCGATGTTCGTTAAATTTGTGTGACCGAGTCGGATTCTAGTAAATTTTATCTGATCGAGTCTAGATAGAAGTTTAAAAGTTGGAGAATTACAATGTGGAGTGGCAGTGCTATTGGGAGAGTGCATGTGCTTATACCAGCTGGAAGTGTGTTGTAGCATGGTGCTGTGTTCCAGATTTATGTGTTTTTTAAGTGTATGAATAATGTCGCTGATGTTTTCATTTGGGTGTGTATACAAGTGTTACCACTTGGTAGCGAGTTTTGCTATTGAATCTGCTTTTTCATTCCCTTTGATGTGTGGCTGGGCCACAGATAAGTTTTATTTTGGGGAACTTTGTATTAAGTAAGGATCTTATTGTTAAGACGTAGTAGTTGTGGGTTATATCGGATTAAGATGAAAGTAAGTCGGAGCAAATAGCATGTCTACTTGGTTTATGCATACCAATTTTTATTGCTTCATGGATTGCAATGATTTCGGCTGCAAATACTGTTGAGCAGTGGGGTAAGATGCCTGATTTCATTGGGGTTTGTTTCAGTAGAGATGCCGAAGCCTGTAATTTCGGAGCCGTCAGTGAATATAAAGTTGTGATTGGGATGTGATTTTTATAGGGAGAGGAAGTGTTGTTGGAAGAATATTTCAAGTTGTTTGCAGATATTTTTAGCTCTATCAACTGTGCTTGTATAGAGCTGCTGTGTTGGAGGATAGGATTAGTATTTTAGAGAGTTTGCCTGTAAGGAAGTTGCATCTATCTTCTGTCGTGTAAATATTAGATTCTAAAATCATGTTGTTAATGTGTATGTGTGTGTGGTCTCAAAATCACCTAGAGCGGTTCTAATTGCTGAGTTTATTTAGATAAGATTTAGGGGAGTATCCAAAAAATTGGAAGACAGTAGTCTATTTTTATACTCTTTACGGGAGTGAATAGTATCATAAGTTTGTCATGAAGTTTGTAACACACAGAAGGAGACATCGCAGACCACATGGCTAAATCAAGTCAACTGAAATTTGAACACTATAAGTTTCTGATCCATATTCATCAACCATTATCCTAGGGTTACTAGGAGGGGTACTTCCCATCAAGGGCGTAGCCAGGTACGGGCAGGGAGGGACAGCTACATAACTGGAAAAGTACAGCTTTCCATTGGAATTCGTTTTTATGACGAAGATAAAAATACAATATTGGCAGTGTTCAAAAATTGTTTAGAAGAAATATAAAAAGCCTTGTTTTTCATTGCGCAAGCCACAGACTTAATTTGGTCGTGAATGATTTAAATAAAGTTCTAGAAATCACAAATACGATTAGTACCATAAAATATATGTATTCCAGCTTAATGTGAAACACACTGGTCACAAAAATATAAGAGTGTAGCTAGTTTTAATAAACATTTTGAAGAAATTTTCAATGGACTTTCAAAAATGTCTAGAGAAGGGATTGACAGCCAAATACAGTCAATGCATGAATCATATTAAAATAATAATATCTCTTATAATAGATTATCGTTTCAACGTGGACTGGGAGAGCCAAAATATTTTAGACATCTTTACCAGAACTGCAGCTGTACTGATTTTCTTGTCTCGCGCATTGTATTTCGCCAACACGCTACTGAGTCTCCATGCGACTTTTGAAACCAATTGATCTTCATCCCTTATTCAGATTCCTTGATATTCGCAGTGGAGCAGCGTTTTGCTAATGCGTATTTACCTGCTTTCGGTTTGATGTAGTTACATCCAAGTTTAGTGCTAAATATGTAAAAAACAAAAAATTTCAGTCAATACTACCAATTGGAATGTTTTGATAATATAGCCGAGTTATGGTTTAAACTATTGAAGGACAATGATATGACAATAGAAAACCTGAGAGACCTAGACCTTACGGAAGCTTTAAAGGAGAAGGAAATATTCTTTCCTAAAACAAAAAACCCAATTTTAAGCAACATAGAGATATCCTTCTCTTCACTACGTCATCTGAAAACTTAGATGAGGTCAACGATGGTAGAGAATAATTTGAACGGTCTATGTATGCTTAGTGTACACAGAAAAATTGTACAAGAAAATGTCGATAAAATTGTACGTGAAGTTTTAAAACGATTTAGTGTAGAACATAAGTATTATTGTAATGAAAGAAATATTTTGTTCCAGTAAAAACGTTTTTATAGTATGCAGATTATTCGGTTTTCTGGCTACGCCCATGCCTCCCATACAAACCCCCATTCAAATTAATGTTTTTATTAGAAAAAGTTTTTTGTTTTTTGACGTATCGAACTAAACACTATAATCTACTGAGCCATGTTCATCAACCATGTAAATTTCAAGATCCTGGGAGGGGTACCTCCTATGCAACCCGAAGGGTTGAAATTAGGATTGTTATTCAAATTTTTACCTCCTTTACCTACCTGTAAGTGTGTTAAAAGGGTATATTATGTGCATGCGAATAAAAGAATAATGTATGCAGATGATCAGGATAATGAACTCGTCTCATCTAGTCGCATCTAATTGGTCAGGGTATCATGTTATACTTACCATAGCATTTTTGGATTAGATGATGAATAATGACAACAATTAAGACAATTAAGGATATTAAAATTAATAAAGAATTGACCTTTTTTTGTCTTGAAAATAATCATCAACACTCCTCCGATCTAATTTACCCAAATAACTGAGTGACTCAGAGCAAGGCAATGTGAGCAATGTTGACAATTACGCAATCTCTTATGCCTTTTGCAGAGTTCGATTATATGGAATCAGTCCAGATACTATAAACAATATGTTATAAGTGGATCATTGCTTTGCGGCTTCTTCTTTATGACCTGCACTGTCGCACTTGTGGTCAAATGGTTTTTTTGTTTTTCTATTTTATTTTTATAAAATTCTTAAGAATTTTATGGATTCTAATCAAGCGGCTTTGATGCAAAAAATGTTGAACACAAAAACCGAACAAATCAAGAATAAGAAGAACAATAAAAGGCGTACAATAAATTTCAATAATAATAATTTTCTACTTATATCAATTTCTTCTATTGTTCACAGACTCATACACATAAATAAATAAAGAACACAAAACAAAAGAAAAACTGTCTAATGTACTTAATTTATTACCCATTTTTATTGAGATCGCATGAGGCAAAATCAAAAAGGGAACAAAAAACAACAACAATATTATATACAATCTATATACAATATATAAAAAAAAGACCAATGGATCAGTGTGCCTATAGAAGATAGAGAACAGAGTAAAGACGGTGGACGAAGGATGATGTCAAAGATGTGAGGGTGAAGGTGAAGAAATTGCTTTTAAAATTAGAACCAAATTACTTAGAATCGAATACCATAAATTGGACGTTTAACAAAGATTACAACAACAGGGATGACAATAGAAGGGTGCGTAATGAGTAAATCTAGTGAGTGGCCATTGGTTCTGACTATCATAAGATGCTTCATAAATGCAGTTTTAAGTTTCAAGTATGTATGATCATTACACTTCTCTGTCGATGAATCAAATTGGTCCATAGCCCTGTTCACATACACACCCGGGACCGCCTTAGCGTAAGTCTAAATTGCCACATGCCCCTTACGGCTTCTAAAGTGAAATACCTAGGGCTTTCTCTGGGTAGAGCACTCAACTGCAGGAAGCAACTGCTCACCAAGCGGACCAGACTTAGCCTTAAGCTCAAGTGCTTGTTCTGGTTACTCAGACATCGATCGCAATCTGGACCTATGGCATTCCACTATAGGGTTCCACTGTGGCCACCAACGTTAATATCTTGCAATGGTTTCAGTAGTACGTGCCTCCTTCTATGATCGCAACGATGTTATTCGTCGTGACCTCAAGATTGTTACGGATGTAGAGACCATCACTGATTATAGCAGCAGCTACGAACATCGACTTGAGAACAAAGTAAACATTCTCGCAGTGAAATCTTGGGCAACAGTCAGCCCATCACCATCCTTTGGATCTTCTTTCCCACTTAGCCAGTGACAATTATTAACAATTTATTTCCCCATCTTACCTAATAAAATCTCAAGATAAGTGAATCCCTCATGTAATTTAGCAACCGTCGTATAAAATAGTACTTGACAGATTCTTAATAAATATATATAATATAAAAAAAAAGTCCTGTTATCTTTTGTTGTTCCAGAATGAAAAGGCGATTGTAACGAATCGATTTTCAAATTATCAATGGTCAATCGATATAAACGCATCCTAGCAGTCCATTACAAAGTGTGGTGACTATGGTGTCTGTTGACTCTTTTACAGGAGCGCATGAAATGGTCTACGAGATGGCACATTAATTCATATTTCTGATGAGAAAGCGCCGCCAATTCTGTGGTGGACGAGTGGTCCAATCACACGCAGATCATGACGGGTTTGTCAGGGTGGCTACCCTAAAAACCAAATCTGGTATTTTGAATCGCAGTATACATAAAATTTGCCTGATACCTCTGGAGCCTAACTAATCATAATTGGTTGGAAGGAGCTTCCATGGAGGGGAGAATGTTTGAGCCGTTTAGTTTTTATATGGTACCTATTGTATTTGCCAGCATTGTTATATTAAATGAATTGCTCTTAAAATAATGTTTATATACTGGCTTCAAGTGAGATACAAACCCAATTAAAATTACTTAGTTACAAAGTTGGACGGAGCTCCGAGACTTGCGTGCCTAGATCTTTTTCCGGTTCTGGATAGCCCAGATCTGTTTGATTGATTTTAAAAATAATCCTTTAAACATTTCCTAACACAATTCTGCTGGTACTTCCACCGTATTGGTTAGGGATGCTTTGACATAGAAGGCCACACTTGTATTGCAGTTCACATTGCCACATATAAAAAGCAGGGAATACAGTCAAGTATTAAAGAAGTGTCTCCCACTTTTTGTTGAGGCAACTAGGAAGATATTATTATTATTTTTTGGGAGGTGGTTATAACTAAATAGTTGTCAACTTTTATCTTGGTGCCACGCGCATTTGACCAACTTACCATAAAAGTAAGAACCTAGTGATGAAGTATAACTTGAAGTAAAACTAAGGGAGTAAGAGAGGGAGAAATGTGTTTGCTAGTTTTATAATTACATAATTGTACACATACTATTGTAGATTCATAAATACACACATGCACACAACTATGTACTCACTCACTCATAGATATTATATCTTATCTTACAAACAAAACCAAGAAAATTGCACTAAAAATGTCAACAGCATCAATTTACACACCAAATATAAAGAACAAATGTATCGAACCGAAACGAAAAGATATTAAACTAAAGAAAATCAAAAGAAAAGATAAATTGTCAACCAACAAAAAAAAAAAAAAATAGAAAATGAAATAAAAAAGAAATACTAACACTTCCCGGGAAATCATTTTGGTAAAATCTCTTCAACGAGAGAGAAGAAGAAGAAGAAGAAAATGACATGTGTGCACTACACTATCATGTATACCATATATGAACTATCCGGTTAAAGATCAGAGAAGTAGTAGCGAAGCGGCGTGTCGGCGCACTTGTTCCCATAAATGGGGTGTCGAAATGATCATCATAATGGCATCATGCTGTGACCGACTCTGATCTAGCACCGCACGCCTGCTGAGCATGCGTACTACTGGTTACAAGAAGAACAGAACAGTAGTAACTATCATCATCATCATCATCGTCAGTCATCATCATACACTTGCACTGTTCTACTTTATTACTACATAGTACTACAATCCACAATGCACAATAAGTATTGTTATTGTTGCTCACAAAAATTCAATTAAAACCGAATTGGAAACGGCTGGGTCTCTCTGGATCTTAAACTGAGACCTTTATACAGTTGCTGTTATTATTATGTAAGTATTACTATTTGTATTACTATTGACCAACCTATCGTGCTGTTGGGAAAAAAATTGGCACAAAAACGCAATAA
Source organism: Amiota communis (assembly GCA_037043315.1). Lineage (NCBI taxonomy): Eukaryota > Metazoa > Arthropoda > Insecta > Diptera > Drosophilidae > Amiota > Amiota communis. The sequence continues at coordinate 185,143 of JBAMAV010000406.1, forward strand.
TTAGTGAACAATTCTTCATTTATTTTTATTTGTTTCTATTGTTGTTTGCTCTTTATGTTTACACATAGTAGTCCCTAGTAGTAGGTACATACAATATACATATGTATGTATGATATTTTTTATGTTCTGTATAAATCAAAGTTTTTGTGCCGCTTAGGCAATTATTCGCTTATGAAAGGAATGGAGATATTTGTGTTTCATAGACTGAAAGATATATGTATGGTAGATTGCCATTTGATCAGTTTAAGAGTGACAACCTAAGATGGTTTTATGAAACTTTATCAAACAAGCAACTTACTACGAGGTGCCATCTTAAAAAACGAGATTTACAGAATAACTATCAATAGGCCAAATTTGTATAACAGACAGTTGGGTTGGTACTTACTTTTTACTTTTACTCTCAAGCTGATCTCTGATACAAGTATTTAACTAAGAATTTAGATACACACTACTTATGAAATACGATTAAGAGCTATCCAAATCCACATACATAAGTTTATTAAACACTTACTTCTTAGTCATTATAAGTTTAGTAAGTTTGTATATTTGTTTCTGGTAATATAAGTTACTGGTCACAATCACCCAAACATCATTACCAATCTCAATAGCTCAGCTGAGAGTGTAACCACCAACACCGGTTACTTGGCACTTGAAAAAAGATAAACTTGGTGGAAAAAACAGAAAAAAGGTTATCATTGGCTATGTCAAAGATGTAATACTCTTCATGCTCCTCCTGCTTTCATCCAACCTTCTTTCTTAGCATCACTATATTCTCTCTGTTACAGTTTGAGTATCAACAAAGAACACAGTTTGAGTATTAAATATGAGCACAGTTTGAGTGGCACTGTACTTTTATAGTACTTTTACTCTTTATATGTTTGTCATTTAATTTGGGTTTGTATGGGAGGTACCCCTCCTGGTCACCCTAGGATCTTGAAATACACATGATTGATTATATACTAACAGCCTGCCAATTTGCCGTCCACAAGAATAGTAAATTTGTAATTTTCTCTAATAGCCTATCCTTAGCAATACAAAATCGTGACCACAAAGAATTCACAATTCGACACATCCGGTAGCATTGCACTCAACATCACCATCTTCTGGACTTTGAGCCACCAAGGAATACGTGGAAATAAATGTGCTGTCATGGCAGTTCGGCATATTTGTTTACACCCACTAGCTCCAAGGCCAAAAAGGATCCCGTTGCCCGTCACCTTTGAGCGAAGAATCGACTGAATGTGCGCAGTTTGCCATTAAAAAATCAGCCTACATACCAACTTTAAGAGACAGGTATTCGATGCAGGGCATTCATTCGCCTGCGCATTGGATACCCATCAACACCTTATCAACGGATCAGTCCATCCACCATGCCCTCTTGCGGAGTTGACCTCACCGTAGACCATTTTCTGGACTCCTGCCAACACTTAAGGAGCATTAGGGCCCTCCCTCTTTGGTTCTCAAATTCTAATGCCACTAAACATCTCCAAAATTTATTATTGCATTATGAATTTTAATTTAAAAATTTAGACCACAGATAATATTAAATCGTGAGTCGAATGCCCTACAGCTTTTCAGTTAAAATGCCACATGGAACGTGTTTATCATAAAAAGATAAGGTGGTATGATAATACTTACTTCGAATTGAAGGAAAGCGGAGTAAAAATTGTGGATAATGCAATCAGAGCCAATTACCATAGAGACACGATTCGAATTTTTTTAAAAAGTTCTACCAATTATGGAGAGATCAATCATAGTGTTAGACCCACAAATATTGACAAACGGTACAAACGGCGCTTAGTTATCCAAAGTTACATAAGTTTAAATGAAATAGTATAATAAAAAATAATAATATTCATATATTAATGTATAATCTATGTATGTTCCACCCTAAGTATTACTGTAAAAAATTCTCTATAAATTTTTATTTTTTATTGTTAACTTTAAATTTTTAATCTAATACACATATGCCCATTCGTATAAGGCTCCAATTTTTTACTTTAGTTAATTGCAATGTGAAGTTTCGATTTCAATGCTTCCTCTTCAATACAAAACGACCAACTAAATTTTCGGCTATATCACTTTCAGTAACATGATTGAGGTTTCTCTTTTTTGGACGACAAGTGTATATAAGGGGATTAGTGGCTACAGGATAATTAAGTAACATCGAGAAATCTGATCTTTTCAAAAGCGATAAATTTGCCATAAACTGTTTTCTTTCTTGAATTTGAACTGACTATCGTAAACTGGTATTTGAAATGGCTTTTTTGTGAGGAAGTCAACTGGATTGCCAATAATATCAATTTCTTTAAGTGTTTTAGAACAATATTTCAATGTTTTAAATTTCTCCATTTTTCCTTTACCATCATAGACTTCCACAATCTTTTTAGCATCATTTATTTCCACAAACTTTTGAGGATCTCTTGCCATACGTGCTTCTAAAATCGGTGTAATAGAAGGTAATGATTCCTTGCCGGTATAACGGTATGTACATGACGTATTCAGAAGTCTAACAGGATTGTTTTCTGTTTGACCATAGAGGTTTACTACATTTTGCGCCATTCCTCGATTAGATGCTTCGAACATTGGTGTTTCGAAGGCGTCATAACTGTATGCACACGACTGACTCATTAGACTAATCGGACTTTTATTGATATCTAGTTCTTTATTAGCATATGCTTCTTCTAGCTTTTGATAAACTCTTGCCTTAGATGTTGTAGCCATAAGTAAATCAATTTCATTTAAATAGTGGACGTTACTTTTATATACATGAGACTTATCCTTTAAACTTATAGGTTCATTAATATTGTAGTCTACGTCATGAGGATATCCCTCAAAAACCTTATGAGATACTCTTGTTGCTTTAGATGCTTCTTCCATACATATATCAGTGTTAGTTGGATTATTTTTCTGTTCAATCGACTGAACCTTTAAGCCAACAGGTTCTATAACGATTTTTTCTTCGGCTTGAGCATCCAGTTCTAATGGTTTTCGAGCCATTTTAGTGTTAAATGTTTCTGCCGCCAATGCTTCACTAGTACTTGGGTAGTTGCTGCTACCACCATCACCTTTGTTTGCACACGACTCAGACTTATTCGAACTACGAGATTCCTTACCAATATCTTCTTTGTTATGGGCATTAGCTTCTAATAGCTTTTGCGATTCTTCGTCCCTCAATGGTACTATTATTGATGCATCGGTAAAACTTTGGTACTTGCTGCTACCACCATCACCTATGTCTCTGCATGACTCAACTGAACCAAGAGATTCCTTAAGGATATCTTTTTTGCTATGGATATTATGGGCCTCTAATAGCTTTTGTGACTCTTTGTCTTCTAATACTTTTGACATCAATGTATCAGTAGGACATGGAGAGTTAATGTCATCATTACCTTTGTCAGCACCCGATTGATCCTTTAAACTGGTAGATTCTTTACTTTGAGGAGAAACCTCTAATCTTTTTGCCAGCGATGCTTTTTCTAACATTGGTATTTCAGTAGCAGATACGTGTTTGGTGTTAGCTGCTAATGTGGACGAATGAATCTTTGAACTAATAACATCTACTATATAATCTTCGTCGCTAGAAGCCCTTAACACCATAGAGCCTTTTGGCTTACTTGCCATCGATTCGCTAGGCGGGCGATCATCATGTTCCCGATTAACAATATTATTATCCATATGAGACTTATGTAATTCTGATACTGAGCATAGCATTTTTGTCTCCTTTTTTCCCATCGTTGCCAACACTTTCTTAACTCTCTCCTCGATGCCATTTTCTAACAAACCACTTACAACTGTTTCTAAAGCTTTTGTACGTTCTACGCATGTTGACAGATTAGCACTGACCGAACTGCTAAATTTCTGCGCCTCATGTTCGTAATTCTCGTAAGATGACGTCAGATGTGTAAGCTCATGTTCAATTGTTCCAACCAAGTGGTTTAGCGGTATCAACTGTTGTTGCGATTCCAACTGCTGTTGCGATTCCATCTGCTCTTGCTGTTCCAACTCCTGTCTTTCTGGATGCTCTAGTGATGGCTGTATTAAATCGCTTGTTGGACCATATTTCAATGTCTCATAGACAAAAATCCTGAAATTCTTTTCTTTAATCGCATTTCGAATCTCTTCCCTTACTAATTCACGTATGCCTAGTATTTCGCATAAAGAAATTTCGTCGGTATTTTGCGTTTCCATATTAATAAATATCACTTGTTAAAAATTTTGAATTTTACGATAATTTTAGACGGAGCAAATCTGTACCGATTTCAATTTTTATTTTTTTTATTTATGCCAGATTTGTGTGTGAAAAATTTAATCTCCTATGCCTACTTGTAGTATTTCAAATGAAATTTTACAAAAACCAAAAAGAAGGCTTTCATTGGCTATGCCAAAGATGTTATACTCTTCACGCTCCTCCGGGTTGCATCCAACCTTTCATTCTTAGCATCACTATATTCTATCTGTTACAGTTTGAGTCTCAACAAAGAACACAGTTTGAGTGGCACATTTTTTTTGTACTTTTATTCTTTATAACTTTGTCATTAAATTGTGTTTGTATAGGAGGTACCCTTCCTGGTAACCCGAGGATCCAGAAATTTACATGCTTGCTGAATATGGATCAGAAATTTATAGTGTTCAAATTTGGATTTTGGACCATTTATGTATCTCACGAACAAAATTCTTGAAATTCTTTTCCTTAAACGCATTTAGAATCTCTTCCATTACTACTTCACGTAGGCTTAGCATATTGAATAATCCAACTTCTTCGTTCCTATATTAAAAAATGTTGAATTTTTCGTTTATTTTAGACGTAGCAAATCTGTACCTTGATTCTCAAATCCTAATGTCACTAAACATCTCCAAAATTTATAATTCCATTAGGAATTCTAACTTTAAAACTTAGACCACAGATACTATTAAATCGCAAGTCGAATGCCCTATATCTTTTCTGTTAAAATGCCACATGGAACGTCTTTATCATAGAAAGATAAGGTGGTTTGATAATACTTAGTTCGGATTGAAGGAAAGCGGAGTACAAATTGTGGATAATGCAATCAGAGTCAATTACCATAGAGACACGATCCGAATTTTTTTAAAAAGCTCTACCAATTATGGAGAGATCAATCGTAGTGTTCGATTTTGACAAACAGTACAAATGGGAAAATCGGCGCTCAACTATTCAAAGGTACATAGGTTTAAATGAAATATTGTAGTATATATAATAAAAAAATAAAATATATTATTGTATAATCTATGTATGTTTCACCCTAAGTATTACTGAAAAAAAAAAAAATCCATAAATTTATATATTTTTTTAAATCTTGCCAAATTTAATTTTTATTGTTAACTTCAAATTTTTAATTTAATACACATCCACACATCCGTGTAAGATGAAGCTCCGATTTTTTGCCAAATAAAGAAAAGTTAAGTTCATTGTAATGTGAAATTTCGAATTCAATGCTTTTTCTTCAATACAAAAGGACCAACTATATTCTCGGCTATATCACTTTCAGTAACTTGATTGATGATTCTCTTTTTTAGACGACGAGTGCATATAAGGGGATTAATGGCTGGGCGCTAAATTTGCCATAAACTGATTTCTTTCTCTGTTTTCGAATTGACTATCGTAAACTGGTGTTTCAAATGGCTTTTTTTTAAGGATGTCAATTTCTTTAAGTGTTTTAGGACTATATTTAAAAGTCCTTATTTTTCCTTTAGCATCATATACTTCCACAATCTTTTTAGCATCATTTATTTCCACAAACTTTTGAGGATCTCTTGCCATACGTGCTTCCAAAATCGCTGTAATAGAAGGTAATGATTCCTTGCCGGTATAATGGTATGTGCATGACGTATTCAAAAGTTTAACAGGATTGTTTTCTGTTTGACCATAAAGTTCTAATACATTTTGCCCCATTCCTCTATTAGATGCTTCGAACATTGGTGTATCGAAGGCGTCATAACTATATGCATACAACTGACTCATTACACTTATCGAATTTTTATTGATATTTAGTTCTCTCTTAGCACATGCTTCTTCTAGCTTTTGATACAAAATTTTGAATTTCACTATAATTTTAGGTGGAGCAAATGTGTACTGATTTCAATTTTTATTTTTTTTATGGATACCAAATTTGTGTGTGAAAAATTTAATCTCCTATGCCTACTACAATTCAAATGAAATTTTACAAAAAAAATTTAATATACATAAGTATGCCATGGAAACCTGAAGTCAAAAAAAAAAGCAGACCTCATCAAGCTTGAGTCATTTGCATTATGGTTATTTCGAAGAATCCTAAATATACCATGGACAGATAGGAAGTATTAACAGTTGTAAAAAAAAAAGAAAAGTAACCTACTTGAGACATGTTATGAGAGATCCCAAATACAAGTTGATACAACTTATTATACAAAATAGATGGAAAGCGGGGGAATCGGCAGGAAACAAAAAAAATCTGGTATACTATAAAATGTGTGTAGAGCAATACGCAGAAATAATAAAAAATTTATGGCCTTGTTCAATATGTAAATATATACCTATATATTTATTATTTTATTATTTATTTTATTGGACCCATATTACTTATATGACAGCTTATTTTACATTTATAGGGTTTAGTTACATTTAACTAACTTAACAACTAAGAAGATAGATTTATACAGTAAATACATTTGTTTTAAACATTTGACATTAGAATAGTTGTAAGGTAAATAGGGGATGCAAAAACCTTACATTTATAGTTTATTTACAAAACTTAACCTAAAACTAGAACTAATTTAAAACTATTAGCCTGTATTATTATTAGTATTAATTAAAACTAGGACAGTGTAATAATTGATTTTTTAAGTAAAAATTAGTATTAGCTATACAGATTTTTTCATCTATCATGCCAATATCTGCCTTTTCATGGATAAGAGAAGTGGAGTAGTAGAAAGGAAAATCAAAAATCATTTTTAAAAGTTTATTTTGAGATGTTTGCAGATTCTTACGATGACAGGTACCACAATCGCCCCAAACTTCGGACCCTTATAGCATGATTGGCACAATTATCGACTTAACAATTAATTATTTATTTTGTATCGAAAGTTTTTTAATAAAGGGGTACAAAATTCTTATAGTTTTATTAATTTTATCAATTGTCCTGGTTATATGACAACGGAACGTTAATTTGTTGTCTATATGCAAACCGAGATATTTAATGCAGTTGTCCCATTTTATTGATTGGGAGCTAAGTAGTAGGTTTGAGTTTGGTGACAGGGTATACGCTTTCGGGTGAAATATATAGCAATTGTTTTATTAGAATTAAGCTTAATTTTCCACTTATGAAAGTATCTATCAAAGTTGTTAAAATCCTCTGTAAGAAAATGTTGAATCACACTATAGCTAATGCCAGAGCAGTAGAGAACAGTGTCGTCAGCAAAAATTAAAGCTTGACAATGATTAAGCATTGGTATATCATAGGTGTACAAATTATAGAGCGTGGGACCTAACACAGAGCCCTGACGATCGCCTGCAGTTATAAGTTTTTTAGCAGACTTGACACCATCCATAATAACCCAGAAATAATTGTCGCATAAAAAACTATGAATCATTTTAACTAGATACAAGGGGGCACCGATGAGTAATAGCTTGTGAATGAGCCCCTTGTGCCATACAGTGTCAAAAGCAGCCTGAATGTCCAATGTGACCATGCCCACGGATTTCTTGGAATTTACCTTTTTTTTTCGACAAATTTTTTAATATTCTTCAGCGGATGAATACAGCTAAGAGTAGGCCTGAAACCGAACTATGAAGACGGAAAATTATTGTTTTCTTCAATGAAGGTATTCAACCTAAATTTAAGTAATCGCTCAAATATTTTGGAGAAACCGATCAACAGACTAATAGGGCGATAACTCTCTGGAGATTCAGCAGGCTTACAATTGCAACGATATTAGCTAACTTCCAGCAGCGAGGAAAATAGCCAATGCTCATACATTTATTAAGCACTCTAGCTAATAATTTTAGTATTTGTTATTTTGTTTTTACATGCTCTTATCTAATGTAAGTAAAATTTTATAAGACTTTTGATGCAGTGATTGAAACGTGTATTTAGAATAGAAATTTGCTAATTGTAAAATAACACACCTTTAACACAAAAAAAAAAAAAGGTTGGTCGAAAGGTAAGGCAGTTAATTAAATACATGTCAACATACTACATATATTACATATATTATTAATTTTGTTCGATGACCTACTATTACAATTTCTCGGGACACGACTCATACGAGTTCTCGATCTTTTCTGGGAAAAATCTGTTAATATATTGCTTGATGAGGTTGTCGGAAGTAAATACTCAATTGCCATTCCATAAATGGAAGTCTAATACATCAAGGTCATAACTATATGGTGCGGATATGATATTTCCAAACTAAACTGCAACCAAACTTATGTGATTGCATATATTATTATTATCCTTTGCTTTTCCACAGTACAACTCAAGCAGGTAGTGTGAAAAACAGTTGAAAATAATATATGATTTAATATATATGTACATAGTTGATATCCTTTGTAACGAAGTCGTTGAGGCTAGGCATAAAATTTGTTATACAATATTATTTCAGTTCTTAATAGCCTTTTCACTGTGAGTGAAATGTTGGGTTCAAGCTGAACTCTGAGTTCTTACGACAACAACAATAGAGATGATGACCAAATTGAGGAGTAGTTGTAGCAATTCTCGATGAACCCTGTTCAGAGCTCACCAGAACACACCAGAGCACACTGTGGACGCAAAACCAAAACTCTCAACTGATTATTCACTGGGGAAAGGCTAATAAAGCATTGCGGATTTTTAGCCAAACAGTTTCAACTTCTTTGTTTCAGTGATATTGCTTCCCAACATAACAGTTACTCTGTCCTTACTTTTTTTCCCCTACCAATAAATCTTTCATTTTTAAATGACAAATACGTTCCGTTGTTGCACATAAGAAGTACTCAACCCTTTGATCTTCTTCACATGGTTTAATTAGGAAGGCGCTCAATTTCCCAAAACTCTTTCAGTGTTGATTATCTTCGATGCGAAATAAGTCATCACGTGACATAAGGAATGACAATAGTTGAGTGTACTACCTCCAAAGAGTATGACCACTTGATTATCTTTCATTGATTTACCGTCTTTTAAAAATGAAAAGAAATAAACACCCATATTCTTGGGTGTGCCGAAATACTAATAAGTAATTAGTAAGTAGGGCTTTGTCCAGCGCAGGCAGATGGCAAACACCGATTTTATCAGGTAGAACATTTTTGACTGTTCACCAACCTAACTTTGTCTAATTCTCCTAATACTTTCGCAAATTCTCTTGCTTTTTCTTGTGGTATAAGCGTTGCAGATAAAATAAACAAAAGTCTCTATTAAATTGCTAGTTCCTTTTTAAAAAGTGTAAAGGTGAGGTTGTTGTAAGAACTCTATGAAGATTTCTCTGTCTTGAACCACTTGAAAATGGCATTGGGTATATATCTGTATATTTGCAAAATTTTAGTTTTTTATGACATTCGACGTTCTTGACATTTACTTAATTGCCTGCTGTAGAATTATATTTTTGTTTTTTATTACGGTTGAAAGGTTACTGTCCATAATTACACTGTGTTACAAAAAAAAAAAATTGAAAAAACTTCTTATCAGACCTAGTGGAGGTTATAGGTCATAAAAAACTAAAAAGAATGGCACATAAAAAATTTTTGATACACCCTCAAAATCTTGACTTAAAGCTCAAAAACCGTTTTTAAGAGGTTCCTGTACATATTACCTTATAACTTGGACATTTTTTATCGGATTTCAAATTTTTGTATTTAGAAGCTGAAATGTAGCCCTTTACAACCATGTATCATGCATTTTGTTATCATTTAAATTCATGAAGATACAGACCAAAAACTTTCCAAAATTTTGATTTTTCCATCGATTTTGCAACCTTAAGTCTAATTTGTGCCCCTTATCTTATCTAAATTATATTTTTTCTCAACGTACATCGAAAGTTCAGTGATTTTAGCTTTAAATGAACCCTGTTTGAATAAAATCGGTTAAAAATTACCTGATTTATTGTACTTTTTGTAATTGCATATGACAGTTTTTTTTCCTTTTTTATTCTTATTCTAGCTATCTCCCTCTAGCTATCTCCCTCTATCTGCAACAATTAAGCAATTCAAATTTGAAATCCGATAAAAAATGTCCAAGTTATAAGGTAATATGTACAGGAACCTCTTAAAAACGGTTTTTGAGCTTTAAGTCAAGTTTTTGAGGGTGTATCAAAAATTTTTTATATGCCATTCTTTTTAGTTTTTTATGACCTATAACCTCCACTAGGTCTGATAAGAAGTTTTTTTTTCGCTGTGACACAGTGTTATTAGTATACACATAAAAAAGTGTTATGCTTATGGTGGGTTTGGTGAGAAAAGCAAGCGCCCTTTGCTCCAGTAGTTCTTAATATCAATCATTAATAAATTAAGAAAATCATCAAAGTTATTACAAATTTATTTGAAATAATTTTAGGAAATTCTAAGGAGAAAAGGTACTTTGCTTTTTCTTTTCTATTGTATTTTGCATGTAATGAAGTCGAAAGAAAGGTGATAGATATAAACTATGTACTATAGTATACTTGTACAATAGAAATAGAAAAGCTCAAATTAACTTTGTTAAAAACATAATTAAACTGACAGAATCATTAAACTTTATAACACAAATGGTTTGGCTACCAAATGTTTAAATAAAATAATTAAATACCCATTTTATGTAAAATTACGTCAACCATAACTACTTTCAGCAAACAAACTTTACTCTATTCAAAAGCAAATTAGAAGTTGTTCAGGCATATCCTCAACCAAAGCTTGCATTGCACATCACTATCTAGCTGTAATGAAATTGACTCCTTTATTGACTTCTTAACAACTAGCGTGCCTGGAGCAATTGACAAAGCTGTACCTTAATCTAATGTCATTCGACCATTTAACTCCAAAATTCCTGCTAATATTACTGAGCTTATCAAAATAAGAAACAATGCACGAAGACATTGGATAAGATCTAGGCAACCAATCGTCAAAGCCAGATAAAATTTTCTCAACCGTCAAATTAAAATGCTAATGTTTGAATTTCATAACTCTACCTGGAATAATAAACTATCCTATTTAGACACAAACTCTAAACCATTTTGGAAAATTACCAAAATAATTAAAAATAAAAAACAATTCGTTCCTAGCTTCTGTTACAATAATAAGGTTTACAGTACTAGAGTAGAGAAAGCTAATATTATGAGTGGAAATATTTGAGAAAAAGCATCACCTCACTGACTCGCTTTCTGATCCAACTACTGTGGTGGCACTTGTTACCAGCTCGTTTAGCTCATTGAATAATGATATATTACCAAGCGACGAAACTATCACTTTTGTGGATATTTATAAAGTTGTTCGTGTTCTAAAAACGAAGAAGTCCCCAGGCCCTGATAACATACCAAATATCTGCCTGAAACATCTCTCGAAACGAGCCCTAACGTTATTTGCTATAGTGTTTAATAAATGCATGAGCATCGGCTACTTTCAGGCCTACTTTAAGCTGCATTCATCCACTAATGAATCTTAAAAAATTTGTCAGAACCAAATTAATTTCCAAGAAATCATGGTCACATTACTTTTACACTGTATGACACAAGGGCCTCATCCATAAGATTTTAATCACCGGTGCCCCCTTGTATCTAGTTAAAATGATAAATAATTTCCTATCCGACAGATATTTGTGGGTTACTATGGATGGTGTCAAGTTGATAAAAAACTTATTACTGCAGGGTTCTTTGCTAGTTCGCACGCTCTATAATTTGTACACCTATGATATACCAACGCTAAATCATTGTCAAGCTTTAATTTTTGCTGATGACAGCTCTCTACTGCTTTGTGAGATTGAGCATTTCCTTACAGAGGCTTTTAACAACTTTCTAATAAAACAAATGCTATACATTTCACCCGGAAGCGTATGCCTTGTCACTTACCAAACACTAACCTACTACTTAGCTCTCAATCAATAAAATGGGAGAACTGCATAAAATATCTCGGTTTACATATAGACAACAAACTAACGTTCCGTTGTCATTTAAGCAGGACAATTGATAAAATTAATAAAACTATAAGAATTTTGTACCCCTTTATTAATAGGAAATCAAAACTTTCCAATCATGCTATATGGGTCCGAAGTTTGGGGCGATTGTGCTACCTGTCATCGTAAGAAACTGCAAACATCTCAAAATAAACTTTTAAAAATGATTTTTATTTTCCTTTCTACTACTCCACTTCTCTTCTTCATGAAAAGGCATGATAGATGAAAAAATCTGTATAGCTAATACAAATTTTAATGTAAAAAACCAATTATTAGTGTCTTCTAGTGTTGATTAATACTTAACAGGCTAATTCACTAATTAGCTTTATTAAGTATTAGCTGTGCCCACGACTTCGTACGCTTGGTATTCGAAATATGTTTGTAATAGCGTGTACTTTGTTATCTATTTCCCTAATTATGAGATCTTTAATGTTGCCCGCAGCTAAAGAGAAAAACATTCGAAAATCAGCCAAAAAGTCTGCAACAGAATTAAAAATATGAATGTCTTTTGATTTAGTACGTCGATTTCGATAAAATAAACGCTAAATGCTACAAGCAGTTTGCTACAATACACTACTCAAAACCGCATTCAAATAGGTTAACCCTTTTCTGAGATTAGCGTGCACAGACACGATTTTATATATATATATAGATAGATATAGATAGATTGATCCTTACAAAAAAAAAAAAAAACAAATGTATTTACTGTATAAATTTATTTTCTTACTTGTTAAATTAGTTAAATGTAACTAAACCCTATAAATGTAAAACAAGCTGTAATACAAATAATATGGGTCCAATAAAATAAAATAAGAAAACATACATAAAACCAGCACAATAATTTTAACTTGAATTATAGACAGATTTCATTGCATTTCATTTATGCTCAGAAATAAAACAACAGTTAGCTAAAATCATTAGTTTCGTTCATTAGGTTAGGTCATTTCGTCAAATAAAAATCACAAACAACAATATTATAAAATGGAAAAACCTTTTAAAAAAAATCGTGGACAAGTACTACTTAACTGAAACAATATATTTTGTGTACCTGCTTGTCTTAAATCAAAGTAAAAATTAGGAATGAAATGATTCCGATACATCGGCCGTTATATTATATAGTCAGGCTTGCCAACATAAAGGCCTTTTAGACGGTCAGTTCAGTCTCAGTCCATGCTATCGCTTCAAAAATCGAAATGGACTAGCAAATAAGCTGGTCCATCAGCCCATTTTTCTGTCATCGATTCGGTTATCGGTGCGGATATCGAGTCAATAGTGGACTGGGACTGAACTGACCGTCTAAATAAAAGGGCCTTTAATAAGCTATTCGTATATATCGGTATCGGTGTCGTTTGTATGGTAAATCGAAGCATTGATGAGAAATTGAGAAGGTTAGGTTACGTAACACACACACACACACACACACCTATTTATTGTAATTTTTAAAATTTCTACTTATTTTTCTGATGAGTGATGAGGAACTTAAAAGCTTTAAGTGAGAGAGGCAAAATCATAAATGATTTCACCGAAGTCCATTCCTCAAAGCAAATCACTCTCTAAGTATACTGAGCAATAACAGATATGCTAGACTTTCATGCGTCATTGTCGTATGCAACTTATTTTTAAAATTAGCCACCATCAACACTAAATACATTCTCAACGTAATTTCAATATTATGGAGTGCAGCCCCAAAATTATTATCAACCAGAATCCTATAGAATCTTTTTTGGTTCACTGTCGACATTGCAGTCCTTTTTAAAGGCATCTTCTATCAAGTGTACAAACTGGACCAACTTATTTCCAAGACTGATTTCAAGCTCATCGTTGTAAATTTTGACAAACTTTGTCGACAGCCATGTGCAACATCGAAAAACTCAAATTATCTGATGTTTGTGGGGAGGTTCTCTTACTTTTCATGTCAGCTTTCCTTTCCTGCAGTATGAATCATTGGTAATAAACTTGTTACTCCCTTTGAAACCAGATCTAGTTCCAACAATCTCCTTTTATATGTATTCAACTGGTGAATTTAGCATGGTGAATTTAACATGGTCAAATTATTGGAAGGGGTCAATTGCATTACCGTTCTCCTGTTGTGGCATCAGTCATTACCACCACATGCATTTCCTAGTGAATTCACTAGCCACCAAAAAAGGGCTGCAGACTTACTATGAAAACTGGTTCGCCTCTGCAGTGAATTTGCTAACCACCAGTTAATAAGAAAAGGGGCTAGGAAATTTTTATCGAAACGGGGACTATTGCCACCAAGCATACTGCAGGGTTTTTATAAGCTGAGGAAGACAGAACAGAAGATACTGCTCACTGAAGCTTAGATTTCCACTTCAATTGTATCCCAAAAGTAATGATAAGATTGTCATTTGTAAATTGATTTATAAGGTTTCGTTTCAATACTTCAAGAAATGCAAAAGATGTCTATACTAAGCACAGCCTAAGTCACTGATTTGGGGGTTATATTGTAATTTCGTTTTCGCCATCAAAACGGTCAGAATACGAGTAGTTGAAAGTAACGCAACTTTTGGACGTCAGACTCATATGAAGTTTGGCCTTTAATAGGTAAAACAAGAAATGGGGCAGCAAGTGTGGTTCTTTCATGGTATCATTTTATTTTCCGTCTCGGATGGGGAAAAAAATATGACAAATTTCTTCATCATATTTCTATGACATATTTTTTATCAAAAAGCTGTCCACACGGTTCATCATATTTTTCCATCATATATATGACAAGTTGTTGTATTTCTATGATCGTGGGGTAGCACCTTTACGCATCCCTAGCACATCGCCATCAATATTAACGATGCCGTTTTTTTTTTGCAATTTTATTGTAACACTCACCAATTTGACTTTTCTTCGACATGATTTGTATTAGGCAGGTGAAAAAAATTTAACTTGGAAAATATAGAAAAATTTTCAGGCGAAGCATCTGTCGGCTGATGTTCAGAAGGTTGATAACCAACAGATTATCATGGTCCTGTAACCGTGAGATGTATCTGTTACTGTTACTGACCTCTGATCATTGGAATCATCAAGTCTCTGGGCACCAATAAACTTTCGTAGCAGTTCGGATTTGAAACTCCGAACAATTTCCAGATTTGAGTTGAAAGCAGTTCCCCAAAGGTGTATACCGTTTATCCATACCGGCTTTAGTATATGGACTTATATAGTAACAGATTGTTAAGAAGAAGTATACTTAGAAGCTTCAGATCCAATTTCTTTGTTTTGGTATTGATGTGAGGTTGTGAATACACTGGTTGAAATGATATGTGGTTTAACGTTAATGGGATGCGTGTAGACTTTTCAGCGTTGATCTTCAACTTCTTCATCAACTGCTTAATGAAGACTAGTTGGCTCGTCAGCTTAAGACTTTTTTCACTCTGTTAGGAAATGGATTTACTAAATAATTTCACAACTGATTACATACAAAGTAAGTATGTACAATAAAAAAAGGACGATACATTTTTCATGGTCAAAAGATGCAATGGCCACGAGGATAGGATCAAAATATAATATTAAAAATTTTGTAGAAAGGTTCTATGGGTTCACATCTATTAATTACAATATACCGTATGTACATATATTATAGCCCTAGAAAATCTGTATTTATTTTCATTTCTTGTTTATTTCTAAATATTTCAAATTAAAAACCAATTAAACAGAAATTCTTAGAAAAAATAGCAAAATAGGACAAACAATTGGAAAAACAAATGAAGTCAAAATAAGTTAGGTAGGTACTGACACAATTACAAAAGTAGCTATCTCACACAAAGAGAAACTAAACAATCATATAAAGAAAGAGATAATTGCATTACTTCAAAATTGCGCTGTCAGTCATTTCCTTTAAATTTTTATGCTATACATACATAGATCCGCTGCATCTATACTGTTTTTCGTAGTATTATACTGTTTTTTTTAGACTCGAAAAGCGCGTACTGTTTTTTTTTACTTAAAATACTGCGTAAGAAAAATTAAATTTATTTTTGGAAATATCAACGTTCGTTTTATCAATTTTGACAAATAGTCATGTGTGGAAAAGAGCAAAGCTAAAAACATCAGCAGTAGTAATAGCAACAACAAACTCTGGCTACCACAAAGTGAATACAATTTGTATATTGCCAATGAAAATGAGGCAGATTTGCACTTGCAATTCAGATACTTCTGTACGAGCTGCAATATCACTGAATGGAGACATACTGGATTGTGGATCGCTGGGTGGAAATATTCACCCATGTGAATAACGCCGATTGCGAGTATAAAGAAATGATGCGAATTGTAGAATTCATTTTATGCTTGCCAAGAACTTCAGCATCAGTGGAAAGAATATTTTCTGGAGTACACGATACTTGGACGTCAGACAAAGCACAATTGAAAGTGGAAACTCTGAAGGCGATAATGATAGTCAAATGTAATTTGGCATATGCATGCGTTGATTTTTATAATTATATAGAAAAAAAATATAACTGTTTCGCAAAATTACTTTAAACTCCAAATATGAAGCAACAACCAGAGAAAGCGAGATTGATATGGAAAGCGAAGACGATTCAGATAGTGAAAATAAAATGCTCAATATTTAATTTGCTTATTTTTTGTTATTATTCGATGAATAAAATTTATACTGCGAAAAATACTGTTTTTCTAACATCGATTTACTGCTTTTTAACAAATTTTAGGTGAAATATACTCCTTAGCTATACATGAAACCAATCCAAATATGCTCTTATGATTCTTAAGTGCTTTAACTCTATGTTGGCAACTTTTAAAAATATCTTCCGTAGATAATTCAGGAGCTACCCCTATGTAATAAAAATGTCTTCTCACACGTCTACATATGTATCACGAGTTTGAACTCAATATCATATTCATCACTCAATATTCAAATAATCATTAGTACTAGTAGTACCTAATATTTTTCTACGTGAGTTGCCGTGCTCGCTTCCCCCAAAGGGCGCTCTCGTATTTTAGTATGCAAAAACCTTTTCCATGAAAAAATACATATACATATGTGCCAACTATCATGGTGATCGGTCAAACGATGCCGGAATCCATCGCCGTCAAACTGTTTTTCTCGTTTATTTTTATATAGTATATATTTAAACTTAACTTTTTTTATTTATTCCGATTTTAATACATAAAGTCCAAATTTCCAACTTTTCCTGTGGATTTTTTTCATATTCTTCTAGTTGGTATACATAGAACAGCCAAATAGGGCACCAAAATGGCGGGTATGCAATCCAAATCTGGGGCATCATGGCTACCTCCAATATTTCCAGACAACAGGCATGTCACAAGAATCACGGATGCCCAAAGGTTTTAGAGACAATGTATTTTTATAGCAACTATGCACATAATTAAGCTCCAGACGCATCCTTTTCAGAAGCCCAACTGTAAGGCACAGGTTAAAAAGTCTACAACTCCACGACCTCCCACTAAGGAGTTTATAACAACTACACATAAGGACACATCATTCAAATTGTATTCATACAAATGTGTAATGCAGCAGTGTACTGTGATAAATGTTCTGAAATAAAATTTAAAAAAAGAGCATTACTTATTTGGGTATTCCAAAATCTTCTGTAAATTTCTTGTTAGTTCTAATACAAGTGTATCTAGTCGCAATGAAAAGAGGAAAAAACAGAAAAGTATAAAAAATTCACCAGCAATAATACAATTACAAGGACCGTTAAAGCTGGGACTTAGGGCAAATATTGTGTTGTGGGTAACTCGTACATAGTAGTATAACATCTTAAGGAATTGACAAAACGAAACAACGTGATGACTTTTGTCAAGTCAATTGCCAAAAACCCCTAGATTATGCGTTAAATTTTCTAAACTAATGTTCACAAGAAGTCGTTGTCGAAGTTGACTATCGAAATGCAAAATATTTATGGATAGTAAAAGGATTAAGACGCGAAAAACCATATAGTACGAGACCATAAATCCAATTAACATAAATCTGCATAACGTACGTTGAAATGATAAACAGAAAGTCACCCAGACAGATAAACACAATAGAATTCATTGTTATTGTTTTTGTTGTTGTTGCAAAAAGGATCGGAAAACAAAGGATTAGAGAAAAAGGATTAAGTATGGAACAGAGGCACCAACAAGAAGTGTAAATTTAATGAAATTTCAATCGATTGTCAGAAGAGAGTACCAATGGATGGATGGAAGGATGGACTGAACTACTAACATATTATTAAGTGTGACTAACATGCAACATGTGTCTGTGTCTGTGTCGATATTGATGTCTATTGCCTATGGTATAAGTTTATGAGTGTTTTGAAAAACAAAGAAATAGTCAACCTCTTGTTAGTTAGTTAGTTACCTGTAGATATGTAAAAATTTCTGGAAAGAAGGGGTGAATAAACAAACAAATAAATAAATGTAGTACCTACATAGTAAGTAGTAGTTTTGATGTATGTACATATACCATAAACTACCCAAATACTGGATTAATTTCAAGCACAGTATGAGAGTAAGTGACTTACTCAGGAGGTCTGACAGACAAACAGACAAAAGGACGGATGGGCAAAGGAGCTACGAATGGCTGCAATGTGGACTACCGCAGCAGATCGTTTGACTTTTCCAGCTAAGCGATCATAAAACAAGAATTATGTATTTATGATAGGTTTTTGAAATGAGAGCTTATCAATGATGCATGCCAATAAAGCCTTACGATAGGATCGGATATGGTAGAGCATCTCATATACATAAACAATACAATATTTCTGGAAAAAGAAAAACAGCAGGCATACTAATTCATTTCAGTACTATTTCCTTGTATTTACAATAAGGAATAATACAGAATGTCTGTGTGCCTCTGTATCTGTTCGTTCGTCTGTCAATCTGTCCGTTTGTCAAGGTGCTTTGTGTGGTTTCTTGTTAGTAGCAAGATTCATTGTAAACCATGAAAATCATCAAAAGCATGGATTATGAACACGGTTAGTTTGTTTGTTTGCTTATTGTTAGAGAAAAGTTCAAGGAGTGATTCTTGTGCAAATATACTAGAATAAAGAAAACATCCTAACGGCTTAAGCGTTAAACTCATAAAACTTTTTAGAACGATTCAAAAAAAAAAAAAAATATCTTTCACAATATTCAAAGTCATAAAGTTAATCCGTTTCGCATACATTATGACCTGTTTCCTAGCTACCTTCAAGATCAATAGCCCTGCTATAATACTCGAGACATACTACTAGAACCTTGTTTCTATGTAATTTTATCTCATTTTATATGTTTTTGTTTGTTTGTTCATTATGTCCAAATATTTTAGATATATTCAAAATAAATATTAAATTAAATAATTAGTTAAAGCTTAAATCCTTAAAATCTGTTTTATTATTGGGCCTTGCCTACCTGCACCTGCACCTGCACCTGCACCTGTTATCTTTTCATTTATCTAAGTATGTTGAATGTTAATGAAGATTAATTCATTCAAATAATGGATTTGTCACTAATTCAACTATTGTAATTATGTGCAGTACTTTCATAATTTAAAAGTTTCTTGAAGTAATTTTCATTAAAGAAAACAAAATTTTTGTACCAAATGTAGTACTTAGTAATGCCCTCAAAAAATACATAGTTTTCTGTGATAAATAAAGATTCTTTCAACTGATACTTTAGGTTTGAAAAGAGAAATAGTCACAGGAGAGGCTTAATGAGGAAACAATTTTACCAGGGATCGGTAAAGAATGGCAAGAGCCAAGGAAGAGATAAAGAGACATACTACAAGGCACAACGAAAGGCTCAACCAGCATAACAATAACTTGGACATAAGTCTTCTTGATAACTCTCAAACAACGAGGCAGCTCAAGAGTTTACATCCATCAGATCTTCCTTACCAAAGAACATAGCCAATTAAAGTCATAGCATAGGATTAGGTTGTAATAATACTCGTATAAGTAACTAAAAATCATGTGATAGTAAATATTAGTCAGTAAATTTGAATTAGTTCTTGGATAGAACTGTTGGCAAATGAGAGAGGAAATGAGGATTTCTCGCATTAATGTCCCATAAATGCTATGCAGCAGTCAAGTTTGACCATTTGCTTCCTTTTAGGTGTATCACAATGAATTCATGTGATTTAAAGATCTTAATTTGGAAATATATTACATTGAAATATGCCGGATATTTCTCTAAAACATTGGAACCAATTTGACCTATAGCATTTTTCCCAATTGCCAGAGTTCTGGATATTCAGTCAAAACAGTATTTTGGAACTCTTTGATGATTTTTAATCTACCAACCTTTAATGGAAGTGTCAGGAACAAGGTTCATCTATGAACTTTTTTTAAATCCGATAATGATAATTTATTTCGTTGTTAAAACTTTTATAACTCCTTGAGTTTACATTGTTAGTTAATTATGCAGATGACAATGCCATTCTTGCGAGTTCATCATCTCTCGTTGAATCAGCAGAACTGGTCCAACGATACATGCAGATCTTTAACGCCTGGACCAAGCGTTGAAATATTGATATAAATGCCTCCAAATAAGCAAATTGTACACATACATTTAGGTGCGATGCTTATCCAGTAATAAAACTTAACCACTGGTTGACCTAGATCGATAACTTGCTTTGATCCTGGACAAGCATCTAACTTGGCGCGGCCATGTAAAAAATATCAATGAGAAAAGAAACTCCGAATCAACCACACTGCTTATATACAGACAAGTAGTGGCACCTGTCTGGCTCTATGGCATCCAAATCTGGGGGACGAGTGCTGCATACAACAAAAGGAAAATTCAAGCAATCTATCTATATCTATATCTATCTATCCATATCTATATATAAATCGTAAACCTTTTCGTGTCTGTACACGCTAATCTCAGAAACCGCTTAGCCTATTTGAATGCGGTTTTGACTGGTGTATTGTAGCAAGCTTCGTGTAACATGTAGCGTTTATAATATCGAAATCGACCAACTAAATCAAAAGATATTCATATTTTTAATTCAGTTGCCTACTTTTTGGCTGTTTTTCATGTTTTCCTCTTTAGCAACGGGGCAACATTAAAGATCTGATAATTAGGGAAAACGATAACAAAATACATGTTATTACAAACATATCTCGAATACCACGCGTACGAAGTCGGGGGCACAGCTAGTGCAAAATGAAGCCCTATGACATATAACGGGTGCACCATGATTCTTCAGAAATTCGACCTTGAAAATATCAACGATACTTGAGCTAATCCACTTCTTCAGCACCCGTTATAAAGATCATGTTTAAAAAACTTTTAGTTGATTTGATGTTAAAAAAAAATAAAAGAGAAAGAAGAAAAACTAGTTAATCACAATTTAAAGATTTCCATATTTTAGGAAACAAACAAAAAAATTCTAAAACCCAAAAGTCGAAAATGTGCAAAATTTAGAAAATACATACATATGTAAGAATGTATTGAGTTTGAAAGACGATTAATTGTTAAATAGGGCAGTTATACGAAAAACATTTAGCAACCACTATGTACGAGTATGTATGTATGTACAATTTAAACAATGAGAAAAATAATATTGTAATAACAACAACACAACACTGTTAATAGTTGGGTGTAAATTACGCGCCCATTTTTATTTCATTATTTATTTTTTTTTTTTTTTACACTCATTAATTTCTTCTAGTATCTTCCTACCATTCATTTTACATTGTTTGTTTGTACGAGGAATGGTTAAAGAATTATGAGATCAATAGGAATAATGACAAAGGAAAGTTCTGTGTTTTCATAGAGCATCGTATTATCATGAAGTTTTATATGAAACTTGAAATTTGATTTTGGCAATCTACTAGCCGAGTTAGACAGGGCCATGATGCGAATCACTCATGATGCGACCATTGGGCGCATTCAGCAGGACCAATCGCTGATCTTTTACCGATTACTTAGTAAGCGCTGAATGATTTGACCTTTCAGGCTTCGAAGTCTGACGCTATTTAATTTGAGGCTTGGTAATTTTGAACAGAAACAGCTGATAAAGAGACAACAATGGATGACAATCTTGCCTACAATTAAGATATTCTCCATTCCTTTCATCTTTGAAACACATATTAACAACATAAATAAATATTCCCAATTTCTTTCTTTGTTTACAAACAAAACACAGCTGATTGAAGTCCGCTGACTTCAAGTAATCAAAGTATTTTAATGATTGATTTTTAATCAGCGCAATCACTACTTTGTGAATGCATTTGTGAATTTGACAGTCATAGTGAACACCATGTAATCGGAAAAAATCAGCAATTGGTTCTGCTGAACGCGCTCATTGATTCGCATCACAATCGATAATAACCACAAGGAAAATTACAAAATTGAGTGGTTGCTGTTGTAAATGTGATTCGATTGAATGATTAGAATCTAAAATTGATACGCTTCAATTCGGGTTTTTCGAAAGTCCACTCTTAGCAGTGTTGGGAAATTTACCCATGTAAATTGGCGCATTTTTATAATTTCCTTGTTTTTTGTGATTGTCAGGGGTCTTCTTCTTCCTTTTTTAATCAAAACAAAAAACAGTTGTTCGTGATACGAAATGGCATTTCTAAACAACAAAGGTCTTGTCGAACTTGGCTATATTCACACCAAAAGGTGACATTCACATGGAGTACATACTCCAAAGACAAATCGGCATAAAAAGGAACAACTGAAAGTAACTTACAGAAGAAGACTTCCAGTACTTTCAGTTTCTCATGAAATGTTGTAAGTAAGACTAAACTAAAATGACAAACATTTTTCTTGTGTGTATTTTATAACCATGCCTCGTTTATTCAATGTATGTTGAACCTGCAACAATAACATCAAGCAAAATATGAATTGCATCTTCTAATGTTTTAGGTATAAGCAACTAGTACATACATACATAATTCTAAAAGTTTTGTTATATTCAACCTCAACCCTAATTTCATCATCAGCATCAACATCATTATTATCAACATCATAATTATAATTATCAAAATGTTACTTATACTATCATGTGTATATTATGCGGAATGAAATTGTATTCAAAGTGTCATAAATCTTTTAAACTCCTCTCCTCAATTATCATCATCATTTCTTTGGTTCCGAACAGTTCCATATTGGGCTTTACTAACTGTGGCTTTGGCTCCTGCTGCTGTTGTTGTTGTCAGACAATTTTTCTGCGCCTTCTACTGTATAATTGTATCTTCCGTTTCATTACATGTTACACATGCCATTAGATCCATTATCTTCCTTCTGTTTTTTTCGTTTTATTTGTGTTTTCTTTTTTTTTTTGCAAGCATTGGCACGTTTCTCTTCTTTGACCTGTCTTTAGTTAATTTCACTTGAGAGAGACACAGACTCCATTTGAGTTAAAGCAAAATTAAGGAGAAGATAAGGAAGAAACTGAAACTACTATGGAGAGCAAGTACATGAACAAGCAAAACAAAAAACTGAAACTTAAGGAAGATGTAGAGGAAGAGGTAGCAAAAAAAAAAACAAAAAAAGAACAACTAGAAAATGCTAAGAAAACCAACAAGAACAACAGCATTACTTACACTCGCGATTCAGGAAAGTTGCTCTTTTACACATCTACAAACATTATCATCGATTGTTCAGTTGGTCGGGTGTCTTGAAGAGAATATGGGTATTTTCTTTTTGTATTTTATTAGTTTTTTGTATTCTTTCCTTACACTCTGCTCTCCTTTCTAAATGAATGACGCCGTCTTTGTCATCATCTTAATGTTTGCGCGCTTGCTCTCTTCTACTTTACTCAACTCAGCTCCACTCAACTCACCTCTACTACAAATGTAGTGTACTGAGTGAGTGATTGAGTGAGAGTGTGGTGGTGTGGTGGCATGCTGGTGTTTGGTAACGCCCATTTAAATACAGTTATTTCATTGGGCCGCCGCTACCACAAATTTATTAGTTTTTGTTGTTATTGTTGTTGTGTTGTTGTATTGATATTGCAAGAATTATGCGTCGTCGTGGTTCATAAACTTATTGTATGTTTTTCATTTTAATTAAAAAATTTAACAAATTCTAATTCTATCAATGATACTCAATTAATAGATTATTTTCAATTTTTTGTAATTGTATTCATTAAAAAATTCACAATAATTAATTAAAATTAAAAAAAAAACATGAAGAAAAACAATAGAAAAAAAGTACCGTAAACGTTTGGTTTTTCCAAAAATGAAAAACATAAAATTGTCTTTAATAATTTCTTCACCCAATTGCTTTGACATAGAAACCTAAACACACGCACACATACACACACAACAAATACAAATATTGCAAAAGAACGAAAAAGAATATAAAAAAACACTCGGAGAAAAAACTCCTTGGCCTGCAGCTTGCAAGAGCGAGAGAGAGCTATAAACAAGAAAACGAACGAATGGGCGAGTGTGTGCGTGCGTCTGTCTGTCTGTCACACTGTCTGCATTGACTCTCTATGTGTGTGCCAATGCCGTTCCATAATGAATGCGCTTGCTTATTCACTCGCTCTGTTGTGTTGTAACATGATTTGTGCTCACTCCTTGCTTAAGAAAGAGTGTTAGGTGCGTTTGTATGTTTTGTGTTCATGTTTTGCCGCGCCGCCGACGCACCCACCACCTAATAGAATGCCAACATCAAACACAACACAACAACAGCAACCCTAAATATACACACACAACCACATGGATATTGGCCAAAAGTGCTACTGCGCTGCGCAAGCCATAATTTACTATGTGTACGTGTGTGCGTGTGCTACAATGGTGGTAGTTTTTAGTTAATGGCAAAAAGAAGATTTCGTATGAGTGGAGTGGTGTGTAGCGCAGTAGAGAGTATGAAGTACTTTAGTCTTCGCTCAGCAACCAACAAGCAACAACAATATCATTAAAATACAAGAAACGTTTGCTGGCGCAGCCAAAACCGAACACAAAGTCGATGCTGCTGCTGCGTCGTCGTCGTTGAGCAGCCTAGACTGTGATTCGTTTCGTTATACGTTGTTAGACTCTCTCGCTGCGTTTTGGAATTCAGTCGGCAACGATAATTACCGGTGGTTGTACCTCAGCTCTCGCTAGCAGCGTAAAACACACACACGACGACGAACACACGACAATCACAATTTAAAAACTCGTTGAAAATTCGTAAAACAATTTCATTTTTGTTTTTTTTTTTTCATTTAATCGTGTTGTGTTTTATAAATTCGAAAAAAAAGAAGCAAAGAAAAGAAAACTTATATTTTTTTTTTACATGTTATAATTTGTGTTCCTTCATCACACATTTGGTATATGTGAGTTAGAGTGCGTTTGTGTTCGTGTCACTACTGTTATTGCGGTATAGTTAAATTGCAAACGAAACTGCAAAGAATACGGAAAAATTATTTAAAGTATAAACGTTAAGAAGCCATTGAAGCGTGCGCGCACGTATACTTACTACAATTCGACTGACTGCTGCGTAAAGTTAAGTGAGTAGTGAGTTAGTTAGTTCGTTCGTTCAGTCGGTCGGTCGGTTGGTCAATTGGTCCCAACTTGGTGATCAAGTCATCGTCGTCATCATCGTTTCTTCTGTGGCCCATAATCATCATCATTGCGATTGCGAACGATCGCCGTCAACCGTCGCCTGCCTTGAGTCGATCGCTCTTTGCCTGCTGGAATCGTCGTCATCGTTGTCCGTTGGTACTTTGTAATTATAAAATTTTGTGCGTGCTTTTTTTTGTTGGGCATTTTTGTGCTTTTACACATTACAATTTGTATTTTTGTTTGTGTGGATCGGTGTGTGAAGTGAACTTTTGTCTTTCCTTTTGTGTATCTTCTTGCAATTTAGATAAAGTGCAAGAATTACGAAATTAGAAGAAACAACAACACACACAAAATTGATGAGAAAAACTGAAACCTTTAAACAAGAAATAAATAAAAACGAATTCTAAAGCTTGCCCTCAAGTGTACTGTTAATATAAACTGTATAATTATAACAATAACAATAATAATAATAGTAATAATCAAATTAACAACAACAAGAATATTAATAAACACCAGGAACAAGAACAATAAGCAGGAACAGCAAAAGAAGTGCAAAAAAATCTCAATTGTCTTTAAATGTGAATGAAGTGTGCCATAATTAAAGAAACAACAACAACAACAACAATACTAGTACAAACATTAAAGAAGAACAAAGGAAAAAAAAAAAATTATAACAAAACACTCTGAACATCATCATTGTCAGCGCGTGTTCAATCTAAAATGTGTGAATAATTATTAAAATAAAATCAATTTTAATTAAAATCAAATTAACCACCCAAGAAAAACAAACAAACAAGCAAACAACCAGAGCAAGCAAAGCGAAGAAGCATTAAAAACATTTAAACAATTTAATTTGACATTATCATTATTAAGCAAATATAAAGAAGAGAAGTAGAAGGCGAAGGCGAAGAAGAAACGTGTAAAAATGATTGACGCCGCCTGCAATTATTTGAATCCTTATTCAAGTGCAACATTGCCAACGCATAGTGTTTCCGCTGTTGCATCTATGGCGGCACATCATCCGCATCCGCATCCATATCATCATCACCATCATCATCACCAACAACAGCAACAGCAACAACAGCAGCATCAACAACATCAGCAACATCAACAGTTGATGCATACATCATCACATCAACAGCAGCAGCAGCAACATGAACATCAACAACAACAGCAGCAGCAACAACAACAACAGCAGCAACACAATTTACACCAACAACAGCAACAACAACACCAACAAATACACTCGCATGATTATATTTCTAGTGCTTTATTATCAAATACACATGCATCAGCGTCATCATCTTCATTATCTTTATCGCCTGCCACCGCAACATCATCATTGACAGCCTCATTGGCTCTCTACAACAGCCATAAGCCAATATCAACAAATGTCTCATCAACTTTGGGAGGAGCAGCCTCATCAACTCCAAACATACCAACAGTTGGGGGAACAACACCAACACCAATAACAGGAGGAACTTCTTCTTCCTGTAGTAATTCTGCCATGAAAATGGAAATGCAATATCCGCCACAACCATCATCAACTGGATCGGCTTCTCCGAATTCAAGTGTTCAATCGGCACCATCGTCTGCCTCGGTGTCACCAAGCATTTTCCCATCGCCTGCTCAATCATTTGCTTCAATATCGGTGAGCCCTCCAGCTTCAGCAATGTCTGCATCTCCGTTATCTAGTAATTCACCTGCTGCCTCATCACCATCATCTTCATCATCATCGGCGGCTGCTGTATCAGCAGCAGCAGCAGCGGCGGCAGCAGCTGCAGCAGCAGCAGCAGCAACAGGACATGTTGGTGCAACTTCAGCAGTAGCAGCAGCCGCAGCAGCCACAGCTGCTGATTTGGGTGCGGCTGCGGCAGCCGCCAGTGCGGCCTACTCCACTTGGAATACATATTCCACATTGCCATCAAGGTAAGTACTTAGCAACATAGTAATCAAATAGTAGTACTAGTATATGAATGTTGGTCAGTCCTAATTGAATTGTTGGATACAATCTACAGTGGGGGTAGATGTACGGGTTAGTGGGCTGACGCCTTCGATTTCCGTTGTAACTTTAACTAATTCCTTCCATTTTTTTCGTTCTCTTTCTCCTTCTCTTCATTTTTATTTCAATTCTGTAGAAGTCAATTTCCGTATGCTCAATATGCCTCGGAATATTATGGCAATGTGGGGGCAATGTCTGGTGCCAGTGCTTGGTTTTCACATCAGGATCGTCTCTATCAACCATGGCCGAGTCAAACTTATCCAAGCTTCAATTTTGATGACATAGCTTTTCAGACACAACTGCAACGGCGCTCAGTGCGTTGCACATGCCCTAATTGTACAAATGAAATGTCCGGCCTGCCACCAATTGTCGGACCAGATGAACGTGGCCGCAAGCAACACATTTGTCATATACCAGGCTGTGAACGTCTTTATGGCAAAGCATCGCATTTGAAGACACATCTGCGTTGGCATACCGGTGAACGGCCATTCTTGTGTTTAACCTGCGGCAAGCGTTTCTCACGTTCCGATGAATTGCAACGCCATGGACGTACTCATACAAACTATCGGCCATATGCATGTCCAATTTGCTCAAAGAAATTCTCGCGTAGCGATCATTTGAGTAAACATAAAAAGACACATTTTAAGGATAAGAAAAGCAAAAAAGCCCTGGCTGCCGAAGCCAAAGAACAACAGGCAGCCACTGTGAAACAAGAAAAAGCTGCCGCTGCCGGAACCGGATCTGCCAGCAGTGTTGCAACAACTACAATAAATGTCAGTCAAGAGGCCAACAAATCGTTGAATAAAACAAAGACCACAATTGTTGGTGCAGCTAATAATAAATCAACAACACAATTAGAGCCACCGACACCGTCGTCAAACTCATCTGTATCAGCATCAGTATCGACATCTGCATTACCTTCGTCCTCGGCCTCAACGGTTGTCGTGCCACAAATACAATTTAAAACAGAGCAACCCGATATAACAACCGCCACAGCCAGTGCGGCCACCGCCGTCGGTTATAATCCGTATACAAATCTCTATCACCAAAGTTCACCGCTGTTCCATCCTCATCCGCATCATTTGAGCTCATCTAGCGGTTATGCAAACAGCAGCCCACAGTCGCTTGACCTATGGAGCAGCAGCCATCGTAGTGCCATTGCCACGAATTCATCGAATTCATCAAATGCTGTCAGTCAACATTCTACCTCAATGAACCAGCAGCAACAGCAACAACAAATGCAAATCAGCGCTAGTAGCGCATCGCCAGTGTCCGGTACAACCGCTGGTATTACATCAAATTTAACAAATGCCTCATCCTCACTGTCGCCAGCATCTAGTGGTCAACAACATCATTATGCCGCCGCTTTGGCCATGCAAAGTGAATCACAATTAGCTGCCGAATATGGTATTACCATGTCTGGTGGCGGTCCTGGTGCTGGTAGCATCAGTGAAATTATTAATTGCTCAGGTGTTGGCGATGGTGGTGCTTCATTACAAATGCAGCAAAGAAACGGAAATGCAAATGCCAGCGGTAATAACAGCAGCACCACTTATTCCGGTCTCATTGGTCAAATGAAGAGTGAATATCCAAATTATGCTGATTTCGCAACACCGTCCTCATCTGGTTACGGTTCGACAGGAACAACAGGTCCTGTTGGTGCCTTTCATCATCATCACCATCATCATTCGCACCACCCTCACCATCCACATCATCATACCCATAATCCATGGGCTGCTGCTGCAGCTTATCAACATCCGCATGCCACAGCCTAAATTTAGCTCCGGAGCTGCCGATCTCCAAACAGAGCACTGATATTACATAATCACTTATGTAATATGTAGTACATTCGAATCGAATCAAATCGAATTATTATAGAGCGCCCAAAGTTCATATGACTCTTCTCACAAAAAAAAAAATTAAATTGCAATGATGAGATCATGTTGAATTTGGTGGCCCTTTATTCGGCATTTCTAGTTTTGTGTTTTTTTAGTCGCTAATTGTTGTTGCTTAAGACAAAAATCTTATTCTTATTAAAATATTAACTATATTATATAATCGTATTGATGAAGAAAATATTTTTTTTTGCATTTTTTTTTCATAGTTTTAAGAATAAATCAATTAAGAAATATGACATTTTTTTTTTTTTTATTTAGTATATTCTGTGTACATATATACATAAATATAATCATCAGCATCTATAATAATCAACAAGTTATCGAGATATAAAGCATTAATATTTGTTAAATGTCTTTAAGATAAAAAATATATATATATATAAAAAAAAAAAAAAAATTTAATAAAGAAAATTAAAAAACAAAAATTAATATTATTTTTGGAAATATTTAAATTAATAAATGCTCATCAAATTGGTGCTTTCGAAGTTTTGTTGATTGATGTCAGCCATGTTGTTTGTTCGAAAGCCTCTTAATTTTAGATATGGCAGCATATTTTCCCCCAACAACTGGCAAAACCACGATTTGAAAACGCAGTATTTTTCGCAGTACATGTTTCTTGATTCATGACTTTCTCCCTGAATGAAGCCATTTTGCAGGGCATTATATTTCGCAGTATTCTTTTGTATGGTGTATTTTTACCTGAAAAAAAAACAAGTGAAAATAATGTAAAAGAATTCATTGATCAATATCATATTAAAAACAGGCGAATACACGTACTATGTACAATATATCAATCTTATCAGCTTAATCGTCTGCGCCGCATTGCAATTTTTTTGATTTTCCGTAGTTTGAGGTAGTAGAAACGTTATAAAAATTAGTAAAATTTGCTTAAAGTTTGATTGAAATTATTTTTCGATTAATTTGCAACAAAATTGAGATTTTCAACCATTCTGAAGCGGATCATTGGAAAAATAGAAAATTTAAGGATAATCAAATAAACAAATAATTTTCTGTTAGATTTATTCAAATATGTTTGTTTTTAATGAGGTATTTTATGTTTAAAATTTTGATTTAATACTTTGTAGTGCCACCCTTGGCTTTAATACAGTGGTGGACGTTCACAAATTAGAACCACTTGGTTTTCTGGTAGTTCGAATTTGTGAATTGTTGTAATTTCTGAACGTTGTTAATGCAAGTAAAAGACAAGTAAAAAATGTAGTTGTAATTAATTATTATTAAGTACGTTTTATTGTTTAAAATATTGAGTTTTGTTTGTTTGCTTTTTTGTTTTAGTTAAATATGACATAACCATATATATCATTACGGAGGGTTAATAATTTTGTCATGTGATCTTTTTGAAATGCTTAATCAATTTATAAAATTATTGCCATTTTTCATGGTTGTCGAATGTGAATTAACTGGTGTATCGGAAATGTCACCTTCGTCGCTCATCATCGCTGAAAAATTCATGATCAGAATCGTCTTCAACAATATCCTTATTCCAATCTTCAATTTCTTCTATGCACATAGAAATGCTTAGATCGATTTCTACCAAAAGCGTTTGGTTTCTTTTAATAGCTTCATTGTGCTCCTCATTATTTTTCAGCAACTGTTGTAGGGGCAAATCAAAATCGATGTCATATTGGTCAGCCACCCAGCAATTTGGACAAAGCTTTCTTTAATGCTATTTGGGTCAATTCATCCCAAGCCTTTTTCAAATAAATAATTGCATTGCGTATAGAATGCCTTTTTAAACAACTGCTGAGCTCATCACCTTCAGCGATTAAATGAGCGAGTAGCTTATTTCTATTATGGATTTTGATCCATCGGCATAGCTGCAGTAACATTTGGGGGAAGGAAATATGCAACAATATTTCCATCATCACTCTGAAGTTTGTCAATTGGTGCATGAGGAGAGCAATTGTCAATTAGTAGAAGGGCAAATTATTTTCTGAAGAAAATCGGATAACCTGTTTATTGAAAAATAGATTTCGAATCAGGAATTCTTCATGCTTAATGCTTCAATAAATATCTTGTGAAAGCAAGCATTTTTCGAAAAATTGTAATGGAGTGGGATATTAATCCTTTGAGGCATCTTGGTTTTTTTTTCAATCACCACTGTCTATAAAATGTGTGAGCCATCAGCATTAGCTCCAAATAATATGGAAATGCGTTTCTTTTGTATTTTGTATCCAGGAGCATGTTTCTTAGAAGCAGGAACGTATTATCCGTAAGGCAATGGAAAATCAATCCGCTTTCATCGGCAGTAGATATTTGTGAGTCCATTGAGTAAAAATGAAATTATAGCTTCAACATTGCAGGAAAATATCTCTCCACAAACTTTTGAGTAGCCAATGCCATGTTTTTCAAAATTTTGTATTCCATCCTTCACCTAGTTTGAATGCAGTTGCATCTTTATCGGGGTATACTTCAGCAAATATAGCAATTATATATAAACGATTTTTCCTTACAGGATATTCAGCACTGTGTAAAGTGTTTTTTTTTCTTTCTAGAAAGTCTTGGAAAGATTACCAAATAGTGCTTCTTTCTTCTGTAACTTTATATTGTTATATTGTTCCCCTACAAAAAATAGCAAAATATGAATTTTAGAGCGTTCAGTACATTCAATGCATTAAAATTTCCAGTTTCGAGTTTCTGGACAATTCGATTTTGTGAGTTCTAATTTGTGAATGGTTGCTGTATATCAAATTTTTGATCTTATCAGCTTAATCCTCTGCGCCTCCGACAAAAGAAAAAGCCGCATTGCAATTTTATTTAATATTCTTTTTACATTATAAAAATTAGTAAAATTTTGATTGTAATTATTTTTCGGATAATACACAACGAAATTTTGAAAGATACTGGCCAAAAAATTTATAATTTATTTGTTTATTTATATTTATTATTATTATTATTTATTATATATTTATCATTGAAAAAAAATCTCCTCATTTTGTTATTTTGCGAAATTTCAACCGTTGGAAAATTAGAAAACTTAAGAATATTGAATAAACAATTAATTTTCTGTTAGATTGATTCTGATTTAAAACTTTGTAGAGCCACCTTTGGATTTAATAACACTTTTCCTTTAACTCAGCCAAAGTGTTCGGCTTTTTATTTTGAATTTTGGCTGACCTAATGGCTCAAACATTTTCAATTGGATTGAGGACTGGGCTGTTGCCCGGCCAATCGAAAGAAATTGGGCCTAAATGTTCTTTCAATTTAAAAAATATTGTATTGAACTCAAAAAATGTGGTTAGATGGCAAGCAATCACAGTATTACTTACAGAGCGAACACGATGACAAGATGCGGAATCATCCTTTCTTCGTTTTCTGTCACAGACTCTAAACTTGATACAACTCCGTCGAGTATAATAGTTTTATATTTTTTAGCATTAATTGAGCCACCGTTTTGTATTTGGAAATGTATTCCCATATCATCATATAGGGGGAATGCTTGACAACGGGTACAACCAAAAACTCAAAAAATTGCCATGCTCCTTTTTTTTTTTGTCGGGGGTGTACATCATTTGGGATCATGATAATGTCACCTACCAAGATTTTTATTTTATGTGTTTCCTTTGATGCGATTTCATGTAGGAAATCTGGTTTTGTTTGGACATATGTACTCTTAAAATTTTAAACACGAAAAATCAAGGTTGGTTTGGTCAATGTTTCTACACTTAAATGACTTTTTTCAGGTGTCCAAGTATTGTTCAATCTGATTGTCCCGGGTAAACATAATAACATATGCCCTATTCGCAAAAAGAACATAATCGAAATTTTTTTCGAAATTGATATTTTGTTTGTTCTCGTAAATACACTACCTCATCTGGTGAAGTACCATATTATAGAGATAATCTACAGTTGCGGAACCATTGTAAAGAGTGGCACAAAAAACCCTATCCTGTAAAGTTTGCTTTTTGTCGCTTAAGTTCTTTTTGCGTTTAAGGGTCGTCGATATGTTGAGGCTGCACTTAAGTGACAGAAGTTGTTGTGAGTGGTATCGAAATTTAAAGAACGGCAAGTTTGAGTTCAAAGGCAAAGACTGTAGCGGAAGGCCAAAAAACGTACTAAGACGCAGAATTGGAATTATTATTGGAGGAAGATTAGTGCCAAATGCAAAAATAACTTCCACTTACACTAGGAGTTTCTCAGCAAGCAAATTTCATATTATTTGCAATTGAATTGGGAATGATTCAAAAGCATGGAAATTGGGTTCCATATGAACTGAGCGTTTAGGGTTCGATATGGTTGTGTAATGTATTCAACAAGCTTAGACATTTTTCTCATAATTTCATAATCGTTATTATCGAAAAGATTTTCTATCCAGCAATTCTCGATCGTGTCATTGTCATCTTTCCATTGTTTAATGTTTTAATCGTGTTTTGTACTCCACTAAATATTTGTTCCACCGATGCTGAAGTTCCTAGCAAGCATTTATTTATGCTCGAAATCGGAGTTATTCAGATGGGTGATCCACAATCGAAATGTGGCTGTCTTTCCATGGAGTGATTGTGCCGCTCGTTCAATAGTTCTTAACATGCCTGAATTGCAAGTGCAAATCTGCCGCATTTTCATTGGCTATACACAATTTTGTTTTCACGAGAGTTTGTTATTGCTATTACTACTGCTGATGATGATCATTGATGATGATGGTAAAGCAAAGCATCTGTGTCGTTTGATGATGTTTTTGTTGTTTTATAGTTTTTAGCTTCGTTCTTTTTTCACACATGACTATTTCTAAAAATTGATAACACAAATGTTTAATAACCTTCTGAAGTTTCTAAAAAATTGTTGGTTTTTACGCAGTGTTTTAAGTCCAAGCCTGTCAAAACAAGGCTCCATGGTTTGTGCGCATCACCATTCTGCACAGAGATCTCAATATGCCCACTGTGAGAGATGAAATCATGCAGTGCTCCAGCCGGTATCAGCAGAGGCTACAAAACCACCCAAACAGCCTTGCGGCGGCATTAACCCATGGGATCAGGCGACGTCGTTTAAAGAGGCTTCATCCTAATGACCTTCTAAACGGAAGGCTGCCACCTAGATAAATTTATAATGCGATGTAATCGCCCTCATGTCATGCTATTTTTGCGATAATATTATATTGTAATAAATAATTTCAAAAAAAAAAACAAAAAAAAAGTGTTTTAAGCAAAAAAAGAGTACGCAATACAGTATAATACTGCAAAAAACAGTATCTATTTGCTCTATCTTCTTTCTTCGTTTCAAAGTGTGTATGTGTGTGTGATAGAAAGTCTAAATAATGAACTCGTAACAATAGATTTTTTATCTTTTCTTATGATAAAACAAAGGATCATGGTCAAGGCATTAATACTAAATGAAAATGATAGCGAAATGATTATGATTTGGACAATGTGTGAATTCAATACAATAGTGCAATATTTCATACTTTTTTTGAAACAATCAATTTGCTAAAAAATATATTTGATGTTTGAACAATTTAATTGTATCATCTGCACTTTCTTTCTTTGCCAATTCGATTCCGATTGTAGGCAATCATATAATTTTACAGAATTATTACAACAATAATTGCATACATTTAATTTACCTATATTTGTGACAATGTCATGATATAATTCTCTAATTCTTCCCGCCATTAACAAGGAGAAATTTTTTGAACATTTATAATTTATTTATGTCAATGATTTTAATAGTCCATGTCTTCATGGCATAAAGTAAATTAAACATTAATGTCATATTAACTGAGAAAATTTTTGTGCTTTCTTATAAAATGCTGCTCGTAAAGCTTCTATTGGGGCTTTTATTTCTTTAGAAGGGTTCAAGTTTTCATTAATATAACAGCCTATGTATTTGAAGTTTTCCACTAGTTGTATGTTTATTTCAGTCAACTGTTATGCTCGTGTCAATGTAAGTATTCTTCTTGCTTTGTTAATGATGTACAACAGTCCAAAATTTGTCAAGCTAAGTCGATTTATGCAAGAAATTTGTCAAAAATTGGATTTTGAGAATTCAACACAAA
Organism: Amiota communis; assembly: GCA_037043315.1. Classification (NCBI taxonomy): domain Eukaryota; kingdom Metazoa; phylum Arthropoda; class Insecta; order Diptera; family Drosophilidae; genus Amiota; species Amiota communis. The sequence continues at coordinate 220,623 of JBAMAV010000406.1, forward strand.
TAGCCTGACGTGGGCTATTCATCAGAAGATATTTTCAAAATTTTAAATTTGCTTAGCAACTATCGTTTCACTCACATAAAGATACGCGTCAAAAGTGTATATGAAAATTAAAACTACCTCAGACCTTAGTGAAAAAAGCAGCCTTTTAAGCATTTAACTGCATTAAAGCAATGCAGAACTGGCTAGAAAAACTTTAAAAGATGATCAAATCTGTGTATCAACGAACCCAGTTAAATATCTTTGATCTACAAAAGGCCCTTCCATATCTCAAGTTATCAGTTTCTGTTGCATACGATAAGCGAAATATGTATGTATTTAATGAAGGTTTTCAAAATTTTCATGACAACAGAATCCATTTGTATGCATGCGAGGAAACTGTATCATCTAGAGGTGCAGAAGAAATAACATGTTGCTGTTTGAAACATATTCAGAATGTTACAACCCAATACCACATTATAGAATTCAGTGACATGTGTACCGATCAAAATGGAAATATTAAACTCGCACTGATGTGGCTAAGGATTGTTCAATCAGCTGATAATAACTTAACTGTTTTTATTATCCGGTCATCCATTTCTTCCAAACGACAGAGATTTTGGTGGAAATAGCATTGAAGAAAAATAATCAATTATATCAATAAAACATTAACGAAAAAAAAAAAAATCTCTTTGTATGAATTGAAACGAAAAGATTTTTTCTATTTTTTCTAAAAATATACTGGATGAGATTTAAAATGATGGAACCGTACAAAATTTTCGACAAAACTAGTATGTAAGAAATGATCCATTCAAAGCAATTTTTTATTTGGAAAACAAGGAAGACCTAAAAACTTCAAACTTCTTCGCTCATCGTAGTCCTTAGCCATGTTTTTACTCTTCTTAGGGTACTGAAGGATCTCTCTACCGATGCCATACTGCATGGTAGCGCAAGCAATATGCCAATTGCTTTTTGAATTTTTGGTTTTTCGTAAGCAGAAATTGAATCTGCTGGCTCTTTGTTACTTTATACCGAATATCTAGCTCATTTTCGATACCTCCAAGTTCATAAAAAGTAATTTAAGATTTGAACTTTTTCAAGCCAAGACGTTGGACATGTGCTGGATGTAAAGCAGTTAAATTAAATGCTGCATTATTTTCCTGTGAAAATCTTTGCTTGAGTGCAGATGGCGAGTCTAGATAAGGCAGAAAAATTGCACGTCGGAAGAATTTCTTTACCGTTGTAAGAGGAGGGTTCGTCCTATTTTGTTGTCTTCAGCAACTCTGAGCACACAAACATCAAAGGAAGCTTCATGTGCTAATTCCTAGCATTCTTTAGAAATTTCATTGAATATAACTTCAGGTGCTGATTTGTGCGTTTCTATGACATTCAACATTTTAAGTATGTGACCTCAGCATTTTATAATGTCGTTGCTTTTGGACTGCATAAAATTCACAACTGGTTGAAGAATTCAATGATCTGAGTGTTTTGATGGATCCAAAGCTGCATTTCGGCATGCATATCTCTTCTTTCATTAATAAAGCTAGAAACATTGGTCTAAAGAGTTCAATGATCCTTACATTACTAAATTATTATTCACTTTTTTGGTTAGACCAATTCTTGAATACGCATCTTGTGTATGGGACCCACAGTTTAAAAAGTATAGTGATAATATTGAATCTATTCAAAAATAATTCTTGCTTTTTGCACTGAGTAGGTTACACCGTCTTAAGTTAATCCACCTCCCAAAACTATCTAGTCGTCACTTTCCTGCACAATCTTATTGTTGGTAGTATTTTTTCCCCATCTTTGCTTGGAAGCATAAATTTTAATGTTCCTTTTCGGATTACAAGGAATTTTTCCCCTATATTTATTGGGACCAGTAAGACCACTTATTTACACCAAAAAAAAAAAATAAAAATATTGTGCTATTATTCATATAACATGGCAGCAGCCCCCCTTGTCCCCCTCTATATACACCCTTGTAAATAACTTGGTTTTTCTTGTGCTTATATGTCTTCATTTGAATTATAATTATTTACAATAAAAGATACTTTTCAGTGAAGCTAATGTCTGTAAAAATGTGGACTTAAATTTTCTTTAGTTTTTAAATCTTGTAAAATGTTATTTTTGAAAGTGGTATAAGTCCATTTGGACCTAAAAGAATCGTTATTCCTTTAAATAATTATAATAACTATTATTTAATAATAAATTTTAAAGTGTCTATAGAATTGATTTAAGTTTGCCAATATTTTTAAGTGAATTCAAATGCCCTTATATATCTCAAAACATGAAAAAGTGGACCTATACCACTTTCAAAAAAATAACATCTCATATATAAAAGATTAATTAATCAATAGATTTATTAAATTTGACTCCTTTTAGTATTTTTATAATAAATAATTAAGTTCTCGCTTGTAACGCATAGAATTATGTATCAGATACTTCCATATTGAGTATTTGTAAGGTTATATGAGAAGATTAGCGTAACGAGGACCATTTATCCACTCTGTTTATCTGGCAGTCAAAGAGGTTTTTCTAAGCAAAAGCTAAACGTGTAGTTTTTGAGTTATTGAGCTAAAATTTGATTGAAATATGTTTCACCATTGAACCAAAGTATCTTGATTACCAGAAGAGGTATTATTTATTATTAATGTATTAAAAACAACCATGATTTCTAAATAGCATTCTTGTATTCTTTAATTTCTCTATACTATGTGACTTGACAAAACTGTGTAAATTAATAATTAACACAATCAATACAAAAATTGTCATTGATTAGACTTGATTCCATGTTAAAGTTGCCTTACAAATTTTTATATTTTTATTATGAGCAAGCTCAACCAAGGTGAGTGGGGTGGAGTGGTGTGCGAAAGCTACTAGTATATATGTATGTATGTAAGCTGCAATGAACCGAAGTTAATGTTCTGTCTTATTTTTTTAATTAAATATGAAAATGATGAAGGGTATGTACGACAATCTCTTTTAATTAACTCGATTTTCTTAAGGTAACTACTACTACTATTCGCTTGAAGATTCAATGATTTTATCAGAAGACATGCAGCATGGTATCGCATCGCATCGAATCGCAACGAATGAACGAAAGCTCCAGTTCCATGCCATTTAGAAGTGAACTGAACCGAACTAATTCAATTCGATTCGATATGATTTGATTTGTTATCGGATATGATATCGTTGTTGGCGCGAAAACGATCGCATCACAATATTGATTTATGTGACTACTCAAACTAAAACCGACCGACCGATAGATAGACAGACAAACAGAAATACTGACTGACTGAATGGTTGGCTGGCTGACTGGGTTGATTGGTTGGATGGTTTGGATGGATGTTTGGTTGGCTCCATTTAACTCAAGTTACTTTAGAGTTTTTTCTTTTTTGTGGTTTTTCGCTGTGGCTTTTGGTATGGGCGGTCGGCATATTTCAAGTTGGCGGCATCAATCAATTTTCAACTTGAATGAGCGCCGTGCCCAGAAAACCACAAAACCCACATGCCAAGAGGAGGAGGAGTAGGAAGATGCTCGTAAGTAATATAGAAAGCGCCAGCATTCAGCGAACTCCAACGATGCAATCAATCTCACACCGAAATGGTAAAGTATTTTAACTTTAACCAATTGCAACAAAGTTGTGTGCTATGTAGTATATGTTAGTATATTTTCCTATCTGTGCCGTGGTTATAATGGTTACTACAACTTTACTCTATGTTGTAATGTAGTTGTTGTTTTATTACACTTTAAAGATGATGCCAACAAATATTAACGTTGACACAGAGGAGTCCAACTTGAAAGATGACAATGTACACTATGTTGCTTTATTTTATGAGCCTCTTAACAAATATGAGAAGGAGAGAAAACCATATTAAAACGTATGTATGCAATAGTATATTGTAGTATCTCTAAAAGAAGTGTGGGCGGTTAGTCGGGGAGGTGCATTTTACACACATTTACATTAACAACAATATTTAACTTATCTCACTTAGTCACTCATTGACTCACGTACGCACTCACCCAAAGACTCTCCCACAGACTCATCAACAGACTCACTCACAAACTCACGCATTTGTATATGGACAAGTGTATCTTTGGTAGATATAATCATTTGGACAGACAGACATGCTGGACTGGACTGGACAGACTGACATTTTGGACAGACGTTCGCACGCACGTTAATCACACGTCGCTTTCAGACCGAGGCGCAAATTTTTGCCTCAAGCCATAAACGCATTTTAGAGAGCTACAAAATCAAAAATAATAAATAAAAATAAATAAAAAATGGTTTAACCAAAAGAAAAAAAAAGAAAAAAAAAATACTACAACCGTTTTTCTTCCTCATCGTTTTCTTAGTTCTTCTGATTGATTTATAACTAAAAAGTGGCTAGTGATGGGTGCGCACAGCTCGTTTGTTATTAGTTTTGTTGTTGTCGTGTTTTTATTACCTCAAAAAAAAAAAAAAAAAAAAAAATACATTTACCTTGGCTTAAAACTCTTTAGTGGTCTTTCTCTTTTGGGCGCAATAACTTCTTCTGTTGCTTTGCTTTTTCACAAAAAACTTCACTCGCCCCACTGGATAAGTCGTTGGCCCTTTCCAAGCATCTACTACTACTACAACAACTACTACTTATGAATCGATCTACAGTTTAGTACATTTTTTCAGTTCTATGTTTCTGTTTTCGTGGTGTCTCTCATTCTAGACACTTAACACTGTCTAAATTCTTCATCTATCCATCCGTCCATCCATCTATCCGTCTATCCATCCATCCATGGCTTTTTCTGTCTATTCTGTCCCATGCATCGTTTGTAGCGCAAGTTAATGATGATAAATGATGATGTTATGATTTGTTAATTTTTCTTAGACTCTGTTTTTTTTTGGTTTTAATTTTAATTTTTATTGCGTGAGTAGTTTCGAGTGTTCCTTTTTTTTTATTAAGTGTATTTCATTTTTAACTCCTTTTTGTTGTTGTTCTTTTTGAACCATACTTTATTTAATAAAAATTTGGATTTTCTTGAAAAAAGAAGAAGAAATGAAATCACGGCGAAAGTGTAAATTTAAGTATTGGTTACAATCATTCGTTGTTAATTCTTGTATTATCTTTGGTTTTTTCGTTCCACTGTCCATTTCTGAATCCATTGCTTATTTCGGATCATTCTGTTGATCTGTGGCATTGCACTTGATTCTTTCACTCTTTTGAGTTTTGTACTTCATTACGATGTCCAATAGTTTCATTTTGTTAATTCGTTTTCCAAAAATTTAGTCATTTAGCAAAACTTTTAGTTAGAAACAGATATATGGTATGTCTCGATTCCAAAAATATCTACTGGTTCTTATTGTTGTTATACCTTTTTATTTTTTTTCTATACTTTATGGATTTCATTCTCCATAAACTTTGGTATCTAAACATATGCAGTATAAGGTGAAATTACAGTATATTTATGGTTTAGGATTGGTCAGGTGATTAATAAGCGTGAGAAAGTATTGTGGGCGTCTTAAAGAATGGGAGACAGCTGTAATAAAGTGGCAAACAGTTTAGGGATTTCATTAAATACTTTATATATTGTAATAATCTATTTAAAATGAACTAAAGATCAATTTATGTTTTTATTAAATAATTTCGAATGGGGTGAAAGTAGAGAATGTACCATCAAGTTCAGTTAGTACTTACATACATTAAATACCAATTTAGGATTATAGTGAGTGACAAGTTTCATATACTCAATCGAGAGCTTAGCTTTGGTTGCGTATGTCCTAAGTCCAGGGCGGACATTGGGGGTGGTGAACAAGGCAACCGACCGGGTCCTCGTGCAGTCACGCAACAACCTAAGTTAAAAAGTATTAGGTACTCCGCGAATAACTGGATATGTTTATTCGTGTATATGAAGGAAAAAATGACATTATTTCGTTGATGAAAGATAAAATAAAACCAACTTATACCCTGCTATCGAAGTAGTCCTGAGAATTATACCAGTTGCGTCTGCAAAAAGAGACAGCGGAATATTATGACACAAGATCGGCATTTAGCTCTTGCTATTATTTCAAATTGAAATTGTTATGATTTAATTAATGATTTTAGTCTTGAAAAAGTCGCAAACACCATTTCTGAATCCCTGATTTCTTAAAGGCATTAATGCACCTTAGTTTATCATAATTAATAATTGGTTTATTTTTGTTTATTTCCAATAAATCATTTTAAAACTTCCAAATTTATTTATTGAAAACTTTGCATTTTTCTCCAAGCAAGGCCTCGCAAAGATCTAACCGTCCGATGGCCCGTAATGGCTAAGGCCGCCGCTGCCTAAGTGTATGAACATCTTGCCGTGCTTACTTGCTTCCTCACTCATTATTGCTTGTCTAAGCCATATATACTTAAATTGTGATCCGCGGAACAGTTCCATACTTGTATTTAAATATTACAATAATACTAGTTAAGCGCAAGGGACAGTGATGAACTAACTTCTTTGGTGGCCCATTGAGTTAAATCTACATGAGGTTCCCAATCGACTTAGATATATTGTAAGTATAAACGGCTTTTTCTTTTAACTGAAGGTGGAACAATATACAATATTTGATGAGATTCTTATGGATTGGATTGTCAGTTTGAGGCATTCTTCTTAAGAATTGACTATATTTTTGCTTAAATTGAAAGTGTTTTTCAACATTTGTAGGTTTGCTTCAATCGGTGTTTGTTGGCATATGTTGAGAGAGGAGTATAAGAATACTTGTTACAAATGTAATATATACTTATTTGCAATTTTTCCAGCATGAAAACTTACTGATATCCGGCTCAAAGGACTATTTGAAACTAGTGAGTTCATACTAGTGTATGATCAAGAATCAAAAGTGGTGGCTTAAATACATGCTTTTTTAAAAAACTTTGCACTGAAATGGACTCCGACCATGAGAACCTTCTCTTTCATACACGTAGGCTCATTGGTTCTCGACAAGCAACATGCAGGAATGACTATACGAGTTCAGGGGAGAGGTTAAGTTGTTTTTAGGCGAAAAAAAAAAAAATGACTTACTGTAATAGTTTCGAATCTAACATCCCATATGCATTTGGCTTATCTTATGGTTATTTTCACACACTTAAATAAATTGCAATTGCAATTGCAAGGTTCGGAAAACAGACAAACTAAGTTCATTTATTTGCAAGCTTAAATTCTAGGTTATTCACGTTGGCGAAGACAATTATAATGCTTTCGCAGTCCTTGACGACAAAAAGTATGAGACGTTTAATGAAAGCATACAAGAGACCATTAAATGTCACTGTAAATGTTGGGTGATGAATTCAAATGTTACTTCCACAATATAGTAATACAGAAGCAAAAGTTGACTAAAAACTGATGAGAAACCCTTTTGACCCTAATTCTGGAGAAGTTTTTTAATTACAAAATGATAGCAACTGTAAAGATGCATTTGAATCTGATTCTTTGGAGTACTTTTCCCCACAACTTATTTATGCGAATAAGGATTTTCTGCTTTACTAACAATAACAAACAAACAAGTAGCTTTCAACAAAAATATTACTCCAAAAATTCAAGAACTTGTACTTGTAAAGATGCAAACTCAAAAATCTCATTGATGCAAACTGAATTATCTACTAAAAATTATGCGTTTTTTCTTCGATTCATTGATTCAGTTACTTTTCCAAAGAGTACGTGGTGGCAGCGTTTTTCGACATTAATTAGGCTTTCGATCGAGACGGGCTGTTCAATAAACTCAAGAGTCTGTTGCCCCCTCAACCATGGTTTATAGCGCGTAGCAATATCAATGACAGGACTTTCTCAATGGTACTAGATGGTGTTGAGTCTAGCATCAATGGTATTTGCGATACCCTGTTCAAGCACGACATACCCCCATGTTATCATTGCCACGTTTGCAGACGATACGGCTATCCTCGCCAGGAACAAGTGCATTTATGAAGCTACGGACACCCTGCAACAATACATGCATAATTTTGAAGTCTGGACAATATGATGGAAATGTGGCAATGTGACGTACACCATTCGGCCAGATGTTTGTCAATTTCGTTACTTATGGTTCCGTTTTGAATTCAATTAGCTAGAACTCATTTAATACCCAGAATATCCGCCAATGATGACAATCGATCGATTCTTCTGGGCATAGACGATATCAACTTCCGACAAATTTCTACAGGAATATTGTACCAAACATTTTGCGTTTTATTATTGCAAACCGTTATTGAAATGTCACGTTTAAGTTCACTCCAGAGGTTTTCAATACGATTAAGGTCTGGGGATTGGCTTGGCCACTCAAGGACGTTCACATTATGCTCTTGGAATCGTGCTTTCACTAATCGCGACATTATTCAGCTGAAATGTGTACACAAACGGCATGTTATCATCGGCATATGGTAGCATTACCATTTGCAATAAATCCTTGTTTATGAATCTATCCATTGTGCCATCAATTCGATGTATCGGGCCTTGCCACGAAAAACACGTGAAATTCTTTGCCTTTCGGTCGACGAACGTTTCTTTCCGTATCGTTAACAAACAAATTAATTTCTGTATCGTCACTACAGAGGATATTGCGTCATTTTTTTCACCTTGGGATCCATACCAGGTTCCAATGCAAAATTTGTCCTCATCTTCAAATTTGCAGTCCTAAGCAGAGGGCTATCCTACCGGGTAGGTAGCACTTACTAATCATAGTCGAACTGTTCGTGGTAACATAATATTCCGAATTTTATTAGCAATTGTCACAGATGATTTGAATGAGTCATGTTTAGCTTATATTACGATACTATTGTCGACCACTGATGAACATTTTTTAAGTACCCCACGCTTTTCTATGGCTTGAGGACATTTTTACCGAAAATTTGTGACCGTCCCATTGATGTGGCAATGAGATTATATGTTTTGCCTTCATCTCGAAGCTGACGAACAAGTCTTTTCTCCACTGGACTATATTGAGGTCCACGAACCATCTATAAATATCACAGCCTCATAGTTAAACCATCATTTTGTTCCTTACGACAAGTTGTTTCTTCTAACACTGCTTCCTGTGCTTGTCACTTAATATACCCTGTTTTGAGTACCAAATATGATAATGCGGGAATAATGAATTTTATTTTCTATAGACCCTAATGAGATATTCTAAGGATTAGTGATTTTTCTTTGAGTCTTAATCAGCCAACTAATTAATACTTAAAGTCGAAATTTGGGTATAGAATTACAACTTACTACATATGTTTTTCAATTTATAAAGTTTCTCATTTCCACTCTCTTACATATATTCTTAAGTACTACAATATTTCCCTTCTAAACTTTTTTTTGTACTCGTACAATACTTATGGGGCACTTGTATTCATATGAAATCATACAAAATCGAAATCAAATCAAATTGAAAATTGTCACAACAAATGACGCCCATCAAAGCCAAAATAATAAAACAACCGCCCACAAACACATGCCATACATAAATTTACAAATACAAAAGCCTGAATTGCTTTGCAAAAAAAAAAATCCTTTTCAATATACGAACGAAAAGAAAAAAAAGTGGAAAAAATGAAATCAAAAGGAATTTCAAATAGAAAAAAAAAAACAATAAGAAATAAAATTCTTGAGTGAGCAAAAATTTGTTTTCTTAGAAATAAAAAACAGTTTGGGCGTGGCTAAGCGCACTCTTTAATAAGCTCCACTTGCACACACAAAGATACTTACTCACATACGTAGTACTCACCTACTTGTTCTTATATAGACAGACAGGCAGACAGACGAGCAGATAGACATGAGGACAGACAAACAGAATGTTGCACGCAAATATAACACCCACTTTTGTGTGTCTCGCCTTCTTTTGAAACCCCAAAACCAAAAACTCATATTCCGCCAGCATGAAAGAGTAAATCAAAAGCCAGAAAGGAGCAAGGGAAACCCTTCTATTTTTTTTGTACTGATCCCTTTTGATATTGTATTTTTTGATTTTTTTTTTTCTTTATTTCTTCCTTTTTGGGTTTCCACTTGGTTTCTGCGTGAAATCTGAAAACAAAATTAACTCTTTACGCACTTTTCAATATTGAAGTTTTCATTTCATTTCATTTCATTTTGAAAGCGTTCAAGCGCACCAACCAAGTGAACGATTGAGTGAGTAAACCTTTGTTCATATATCGTTCTCAGCATTATCTTCATCCTCATCCACATCCCCATCCCCATCCTCATCATCATCCTCATCATTATCATTGATTGCGCTTATTGCTAGCTTATTTTACGCAAACGTTTGCCCCTTTTTTTCTGTAGAGAAATCTTATTGCCACCATCATCAGTTGCCTTCATTGTGCCTTATTGTCAAATAGATAGGTGTCTCCATATATGTGCGATGAAAGGACTCTTGAAAAATGGGTGTCGACCCATGAAATGAAACAAACACATACGAGTGAGTACATCACATACACACATCTACAATAGATAGATACAAACATACAGTCAAATATTCATTTTGTGTCAAAGCTAAAGAGGCAAGAAGTACGGATGCAGGATGCTCCTTGGCGTCTCTTTTCCTCATGACAATGATAATAGTGATGATGATGATAATGATGGTAATGATGATGATGATGATTCACACGCGGCATACGCAATCAACAAACTTCAAAAGGCAACAGAACCATTTTGAGTACAACGATTTTATCCTTTTTTTTCGTCCTTTTTGCAAAGCTAAATAAAGTCGAGCAAGAAATACGAAATAAAGGGTTCAAAATTGTGCATGCCATCTTCATGTGTTTTTGTCCTTTTGTTGTCATTCTAGTTCTTGTGTAAATGTATTAATATACAGTGGTGGGCAAAACTGTTACCGTATTTAGTGTGACTTGCTTTTGAATTATTGAAAGAAAGTTGTTTCTAGCTTCTATACTATCAAAGACTCCAGTATCTTTATGATTGAATAATTAGAAAGAAAGATTGGTAAGCAAATTGGCAAAGGTCTTACATATCGGGAAAGCTTTTGATGCTACGAATGGAGCATACTATGGCCAATATGAAAGAGAATTCCAATTTTTAGTGAGTTGTTTTTCATTGTTAAAGTTCTAAGAGATTTTCGGTTTGCAGCAGTTTTTGTACAAAAGCTTTCCTGCAGACTTCGTTTAAATCTTTCCGTTTATCCATCCAAAAGGTTTGTCTATAGAGATCTCATTACCATAAATGTTGGAAGCAAGTATTGATTAGAAATGGTATACAATACAATAAAGAAGCCTTTACTAAGCTGCGTTTGGCATCTGCAAAAACAGTATTGTATAAAATAGACTATCAACTTCTGATATAGGGTGATTTCGTGAAAATATACTCCGAATCAGTTTTCACTGAGATCTGCTTGACTTAGAACGCATGCATAAACACTGTTTCAGTACGTATTGAACACACAAAGCGACTTCACGAAGCACGCGTTTCAAACCTGACATTATTTTCGTAAAAAACATTGAAATGTAGCATAAACGCTAAGCGCATTTACAGGTTACAGTTATCAAAAATGCATCATGCCTAAGCTACAAAAAAAATATGATTTTTTTTTAAACATTTATTGGATATAAATAAACTTCCGACTTAACGGTTACAAAAAATGTATGTGACAAAATGCCAACCGATTGACAGATGGCTAAAAGCCTAAAAAGTGAGGCGTCCGTGTACCAAAGGTCATCGGGGTGATGGCGCTTGAACCTTCTCCTGGAGGCATTTATAGCCAAAGCAGAAGCTAGCCTATTGACATGAGGTCTTATGACCGGCTTGTGTGCAAATTTATCTGCTCACGACACAGAGAGGATTCTCAGGTCCGTGGATATGACGTCATTACGAACATACCAAGGAGCGTTAACTATCTGATGAAGGGCAGAGTTCTGCATCTCCTGTGTGTGGTATACATTTGACTCGGCTGCGGCGCCTCATAAGAGAATCCCATAAGTCCAGGACGGGATCATTATAGCCTTGTAGATGGTAACTTTGTTGCTTAGGCTAAGTTGAGTGCTGGGCCAAATGAGTCAGTTCAGCTTCTTCAGTTTTTGGCGACAAGTTGCAGCACTTTTGATAATGAGTCAGGTACCTGTCCAAGATCATACCCAATTAGCGGGCTGGGCACACCTGAGGTATAACCGAGTTAGACGGTTGGACAGGCAAAAACATACAAAAAACCAATAATTTCCACTTATGGTTTCACTTATTTATTTTCGTAATGCAATTAATAAAAATTCTTAATTATTAAATTTTCGTGAATAGTTTTGTCTACTACTGTATGCTATATGGAGTCCTTGGTAGTGTAGCAGAGTCGTCGTGTGTCTCATTTGACTGACGCATGTCCCTGATTCTGTCTATTTCATCTGTGTATGTGCGTTTGTCAAAGAAAGTCATTGAGACGCGAAAAGAGACCCAGCACACACACATATACACATACACACAGATACATCCATGTATGCATATGAAGTGAGTTCTTTTTATTGTTGCTTTTGTTATTGGTTTTAATGCTAATGCGAAAATTCAGGCAATTGGAAAATTTATTCAATTGTTGGCAATTCAACTAAATCACTCACGATTGGCTTTATTATGTTTATTGTTGTTGCTGTTGTTCCTTTATTTATTGTTGTTGTTGTTGTTGTTGTAATTTAAATCTACAATTTTATTTGAATAAACGTTTCTTCTTCTTTATTCTTGCCAAACTCAATTCAACTTAATGCCATCATCACAATCATTACCATCATCAGTTTCAGTTATCCTTGTTAACCTTCTTTGTCTCCTTGAGTTTTCTTTACAATTTCCACATCTTTATGACCATTCGCTTTATCATCTCATTCATTATGATCCTAATCATTATCATCAACAAGATTTTTCTTAGTGGAAATAATTTGAAAATTGAAATTACGCATTTGAATTCATGTTTGATTAAAGACCACGACTGCAAAAATTAACTCCTAACATCTCTTAGTCATCTTAGTTATTTGTATATCCTTGCTTGATATCGGCGACATAGGCGTTTAGGGCGTTTACATTCAGCGTGTGCTTCAACTTGAGTTCAATTATTTAAATTATAATGAAAATACAATAAGAAAGAAAACGCACAACTAAGTAAAGTAGTCTATGGAAGTAGGAGCTAACATACCTAACCTAATCTAAGCCAAATGCTTTACACAGATTATTTGTTTTAACTAAATTCATACTACAAATACTATTTCTTCAAAAGATTTTTATACTTTTATAAAGTTATACATAGTTAATTTAAAAATTTTCAAGAAGAAATAGCAGAGAACTCTTAACCAAGCTTCGGACGAACCTCATTTACGCGGATTCTGAATGATTGGCCATTCTGGTTTTATAGGTGAAAAAAAAGGAAAAGGGATCCACAATGCCTCTTTTTCTAGCAGTTGTTGATATTCACTGATCTCTACAAGTCATCCTTTCAGGTCTAGAAGCGAAAAACAAGGAACTAGCAGGCTTGCAGTGGGCGAATGAGCTAGGCTGTATTGTCGCTAAGACACTCTGGCCTTGCTACCAATTAAAACGGACATCCGAGCTAGTACACCGTAACAAGAGTAGGATTCGGATGATGACGGGAGTACTAACGGGGCACTGCGCAATTGGCCTAAGGGATGCATGTTTCATATCAAGATTTCTGTAAAGATGAGGAAGAATCAGAAAGTATTCAACCCCTTCTATGTGACAGCCCTGCTGTTCTTGGAAGACGAATGCGTCTTCTATGGAAACAGTTCTTTGATGATTTGGGCAGTTTTGGGCAAAGTTGCTACTGGGCGACTTGACTTTGAAATCCCTAATCGCCTCTGCCGCCTCCCTTTTTTCTATAATCAGGGCGTAAGGCTTCTGAGTGAACTCGCTTTTTATAATGAGCGGCCTGTGTAACATGAGAGAATTAATATCTAAAATGTAAATTACAATAAATTCAAATTAAAGTGATTTCTAAAAGTTGCTTCATGGTAAAATTCAGATGACATTAAATGGGCAATCATCTTGAATCGTTGCCATCAACATCTTTGACACTACAACTTTGGCCTTCTGCACATGGGACCTCCACATGATTCGGTCATTTGTTTTCGTTTATGTTTTGGATTTCTATCCAAGGTTTTTGTGTTATTTTAGTTTCGCCGAGTGGGTTGGCAGCCTAACTTCGAAGGGTTTTACTGGCCATACTCGATCGCCAGAGCTTATTTTGTTATCGATATGAAGAACCAACGTATAGATGAGGGTTAAATTGACTAGGCTTTATGTTCGCACAACTTATCAATCTTGTCACACCACACAAAGTTATGTATAAAGTTACAAAGTACTGGCAACTATGAAAAACAGTCAATACACAAACGGCTAAACAAAATTCTAAGTTTTTATTTGAATACCTTCGAAGTGAATAGCACATAAGTATGGTATAAGATACAAAAGGAGAATTAACAAAATTCAAAGGCACTATTGCCAGGAAAAAACCTTTAGTAATATACATACCTTGACAATTAATAATAAGTTTAATTACAAATTTTAAGAGAGATACCGGAATTTACTACAAGTTATAAAATTTAGTACTTATTAAGTAATTTTTACTAATCTCTTAAGCATGTTTGATTTAATCATTAAAATTTTTGATGGAATGTCGCGATTCGGTGAAAGGGAAAAGAAAAGTTGCATTTCACAGATTTATTTCTTAAATTTTTTGTCTCTTCACTTTTATTCAGAAGTTTTACTATCATTTTTGTGCACATTCATCGTTTTATCTAGAATCGATGCACATTTTACTTGTATGGAGAGGTAAATAAATAAAATTGTCAAATTTAGAGTGAAAAAATTGAGAAACTTTCACAGAAATCAACAGGTTGGTGTAAGTTATGGAACTTTGGGAACAACCATGGTTTGACTATACAACAATATATGTATTATAAAAGGGGAGTATTACCGGAGCGTGATAAGTGTATTATTATGACAAGAGTTGATTAATCTATGAGTATAACTCAGTCAATATGTGGTTTCAACAGGAAAAGCTAATTGTGAAGCTGATGGCTCAAGGATAACCCTAGCAAGTCTATACAGGGGATAATTAAGATTGAAAAAACTTGAAAAGCTTGAAATCTGTTGGAGACGATATTATTATATTGTTATTCTTATTAAATTTTCAATATACAAGGGGGCGTTCAAGTATTACGTAAACAAACTTTCAATGATATAGATCACCAGTAAATTTTAGAATATTCCTTCCACTCCCTGTACAAACAAAAATAACAAAAAGTTAAACCTAAGTAAGGAAAGAAAATGAATACATAAATTAAACAAAGTCTTCTAGCCATATCAGTCTGTTGTTTACTTGTCCATTTGCTTAATTGTATGGAATATAGTTTCTTAATTTTTAAGATTATCCAAGCTGGAGTACCCCATGGCAGTGTGCTGGCACCCACTCTCTACTCTGTTTTAAGAATTGAAAGAATTTTGGCTACTGGCAGTGATCATGGGACAGCCTCAACTAATTTGCACAACCAGATTAATCTTCTAGAACTGTGGCTCAAAAGATGGAACATTGCCATGAATCGCAAGACCTAACCTGCTGTAAACCTTAACGTAAGACATGATTCCGGCAAACACAACAATAAAAAAATTACCTTGGACTCACACTCGATAGGATGCCAGCTTGGCAGCCCCAAATAAAATTTAAAAGGAAACAGCAAGTCCTCAAACTTCTAAAACATCGGTCACGTGCGGGTCCGACTCGCACTAGAATGATTTCGCACCATCCCAGAAGATTTACCCCTGTGTATGCTAATTCGATGGACGTAAAGCTTAAAACTTTGTTTAGGTATAGGTATTAGTATACTACAAAAAAATTAACCAAAATGGGAAACATAAGACAGAAACTGCGCGCATTGCTTATTGAAGCACACGTTTATTGTATGGGAACCCCATTATTTTATTTTATCATTTGTCGTCATACCAGCAATTGAATTACACTCCCTGTGAAAATTTTAACTGTCCACCTATTATGGTTCATGAGATAAAGCTCACTGACAGATGGACGGACGGACAGCGTAGACTTAGTAATAGGGTCCCGTTGGTACCCTTTGAGTATGGAACACTAGAAATGACCTGGCTTTTAAAATCAAACTCGCAGTCAAGCCTGAAAAACCAGTTGTTACTATATAAATCCATACTTAAGCCGGTGACGACTTATGGAATACAGCTCTGGGATACTACCTCCAATTCAAACATAGAGATTTTCCATTGAGAAACTCAGTTTTACACAGAGATATACAGAAAACTACGATCAGTGAAGAGATCGCAAGAATAAGCACTAAAAAATCACGTTGCAGTCAATTCGCTTGAAAGCACCCAGCATACTACAAGGTTAGATCGGCTGCATCCACTGGATTTTCCTTTCAGAGTTCCTAATTAAACTAAGTAATACTTACAATGGTCATAAGATTGTTCAATCAAATTCGCTTACTATCCCCAGCAGTATGCTTGGTGGCAATAGTCCCAGTTACGATAGTAATTCACTAGCCCTTTTCTTATTATCTGGTGGCTAGTAAATTCACTAGTCACAAGTCATACAGTTGCGAACCAGGAAGAGTGCGTTTCCATAGTAAGTCAACACCCCCTTTTCGGATAACAAGTGGCTAGTAAATTCAATAGTCGTACGAAATGCAAGCGGTGGCAACACAACTGGAGAACGGTAATACAACCGGTGGCTGTGAACGGTAACATATCTGCTGAACGGTAATTCAGGCGGTTGCAAATGAACCCTCCATGTAAAATTCACCAGTTCAATACTTGTATAAGGAGATTGTGGGAACTAGTACTGGTTTCAAAGGCACTAGCCACGAACAAGTTTTGGTCTAGTGATTCGTACTGCAGTGGACGTTTAATAAAGATTGCAAATAAAATAAATACAAATAATGATTGTCTGATTTAAAAACTGAGTAAATATCTTATATATTCGTAAGTATTGGAGCAGACAAATTCGATCTTACCATGATCATCGTTTTAATATGCTAAGTTTTAATATACAATACTTTATGAGAATTACCATACACAGTTCGTTAGACAGACTCTTTTCATCACCATCTCCCCTTGCATACTAGTATTTCCCCTATAAAAATTCTTTTATTTCGTTTCGTTTTGTTTTTCTCTTCTTTCTTAACACTTTTTTGACACTTTGTACTTTTATTCCTTCCTTTTTCCGTTGAACACACAAAAACAAAATACAAGTTTTTGTCATGTTTTATTATTAAAAGCTCGTAAAAAGAATAGACAAAAATTCGAAATTGGAATTGATCTGCATAAAATAAATGTTATATTGACCAATAATACTTAAGTTCGCAACGGAAACGGAAATGTTGGAAACACAACGAGCTGACAATGATACACAGATACAAAGAGTGTATGTGATGCTTGAAGATGAACAAACAAAACACTTTAAATGTAAAAATAATCACAATGATGATGATAACGATGGTGATGGTGATGATGATGATGACAACATTGTTGTTGGAGTTTTTTTTTTATTGTTAATAATGCACTGAGCTCTACAGTATTAATGTCGCATAAATCAATTGTGTATCTTTGTATCTGTTTATCTTTTTTTTATCTGTGAAAAAAAACATAAGCTGTAAGCAAACAACAATGACAAAGACAACAACAACAACAGCAACAACACCAGCAAAATAATACTATGTCCATATACACGTATGTATGTTAGCAAGTTGAAAAGTTTTTTGCATTTTTATGAACTTGTATAACAACAAAAACAAAAACGAACAAGCAACAAATGACAATTCGGTTCCACCGAAACTTGCACACCTTTCAATCATGTATCTATTTGTAATTGGTGAGGTATGTATAGAACTATAAACTGAAATAAAATACAGTCAGTAAAGGTGTAATTTCCTTATTTCGAAAGACCATTTACCATTTTTAATTTAATATGATTTCCGGCATATTGGCCACCACGGCAAGCCTAATTTTCGATCACTTTTTGCAGCAATAGGGGCAGTATATTAGTGATAACGTTGCGAATGTTGTCTTTCAAGGCGTAAATAGTCTGTGGTTTATCGGCATAGACCAGAGACTTCATATAGCCCCACTAAAAACCAATTCACGGGTCCATACTCGAAATTATTCGTTCACCGAACATTTCTTTCAATAAATCAATTGCACCGTCTTGTTGAAACCACAACTCCTCCACAATAAGGGCATTCAATTGTGGTACAAAAAGGTCAGTGATCATGGCCCTGTTTATTACCATTAACTGTAACGTTCTGGCTGACATCGTTTTTAGCCAACTTCAAAAAAAGGAGGTTATCAATTCTACTGTTTTATTTGAAAGCGAGCTTATGATGTGGTCCACATATAAATTTGATCAAGATCTGACCAGTAGTTTTAGAGTAATCTTTAATAATGCGCGTTCCATTTGCCCTACTTAAAGTCAGTTTTTTGTTTTTTTTTAAATTTTGTTATTCAACTAAGAAAAGTGATGAATGAAAATTATCCCGTTTAATTCTTCTTAGACACACCGATAGTGCGACCACGATGACCAGCGGTCTTGGTGTTCCAAACGCGGACATAGTGAGAGCGGATCCCATTTGAGTGCTCTAAATCGTCACGTAATTTTGAAACCAAATTGGATGAGGTCAATTGAAAGTACTTGCCATTAATGATCTCCTTCTGTCTGTTCAAGAACCCGTTGGGAACTTTGTATTGCTGAGGATTGGTAATGATGGTGACAATCTTGTCAACCTTTTCATCAGTTCATTCACCAGCGTGCTTGGTAAGATCAACATCGGCGTTCTTCAATACAATGCTGGAGTAACTGCGACTCACACACTTGATGGCGGTCATGGCAATGCAAACCTTACGTTTGCCATCAATGTTTGTATTCATGATATGAAGAATGTGTTGGAATTTCTCTGGGATGACGAGTGACATTTTGCCTATATTGCTGATCAGTTAAATTTGTTAAATATGCTAAAATTTTTATGATACTGATGTATGCACATGCATTTACAAACGTGATTATTATTGAATTCGATGCCCAATGGCTCGATGGTTTCACATTTTGATACTTTGTGTTCTTTAAATGTATAATTTTTATATGGAAATTTGCGGTTGCAAACATTATGAAAAACTGACAATACCTAACCTGACACAAAATTTTTTAACAGATAAAATAAAAAAAATACGCCATAAATAAAATATCGATAGCTTGTGTGTACCCATTGTTGTTGTTCGCTGTTGTTGTTTGTATTGCAGCAAAATGTCAGCAAACGACAAACAACTGCAAACAATTGACAATAAACCATTGGCAAAAAATCCAAGTGGTGATGGGAGGGGGAGTGAATGGGGTGGGGACTCATTGGTGGGAGAAAAGCAATGGACAATGGGTTTGCAAGATAAAAGTAAAAAAAATACAGGAAAATTATGCGGAAAATGTAAAGAAAACGGAAAATAAAAAAATATATAGAAAATGAATATTGTTGACACAGGACACAACAACAGCAATAGCAACACAAACAATAACAACAACAACAACAATAATGAATATGCTTTCCATTGGAAAAATGTAAATGAAAAAGAAACTAACGAATGTCTGAACCAAAATCGCACACATGAAACTCATGAATTTCCAAATGCGAAAAAGGAAAAACATTTATCATTTACTTGCAACATGCTGCTCTCTTCGTTATCTTCACTATCTCTCCACTATCTCCCTGTATCCTATGTATTCCTTGATTTGTGTTTTTTTTTGTTGGGTTATTTTATTTATTGTAGATCAATTTATGCTTCTTGCTTCTTGTTGGCATTTGTTGCATGAAAAGCTTTGCTTTTAGAAAATGTTCCGTTGATTTTTTTTGTTTAGCTATGTTTTTCTCTTTGTATTATGCTGAGAGCGGATATCCTTGACACATCCTGTCCATGTAACCATATACATACATACATACATATTATATGTAGTACTATATCTATTGTACTGTATTGTTTACACACTTGAAATACTTTACCATTGTATTGAATCATCTTAACATAATCGATTTAACATTAGCAATGAAATATGTCTATACAAGAGTCTGTATGTAGGTAGGTACTAGTACATTTTGTCACAAAACTCCCTTTAGTCAACAGACAAGAATCGCGTACAATATTTGATTAGCCCACTCAAACAAATAATTTGAGATTTAAGATACATTTGTGATGTACTATGTATTCATACATTCAGCTCGTATTTCATTAAAACATACACATTTTGGCACACAAATGTTTCAATTGTGTATGTGGAAATATAAGATCTTGCAACATTGCGCCGCATTATGCACCTGACGGAAGTTGTGTGTATGGATTTTTGTCATTTACTTGTACTTATGTATCTTTTGTTAGATTTCTCAATTTATTGATCAAATTCAAAATAATAATAAACATTTACTATATTTATTTTGATCATGATCAAATTGCAAATTGTTGAAATTTGAAAAATATCTAATGGAATGAAATGCATTGACATTGAATATGTCTTACAATCGAGAATCGTATAGCCAAAGGAAGATCCTCTTAAGTTGTTCCATTATCCATGGAACATTCTTAATTATTATTTTTTTTTTTTCGTTTTTGCTTTCAATTTTTGCTGTTGTTGTTTTATTGTAGTTTATACTTTAAGTTCATCTTCATCTTCTTCTGTTTCTGTTTATTACTATTTATATTCTTTATACTTTGGTGGCAATGATGATGTGGATGATGATGATGATGATGAGGATATGGATGAGGCTGCTAGTGGTGTTGGTTTGGTTGTAACCTATAATTAACAAAGTTGCAAATTCCAAGTGGCAGCAAGTAGAATTTAGGAGCAGCAAAAGGCAAAAGAATCTGGAAGTTGAAATGTTGCATATTCTTTATGCCTAAAGCATTTTTTGTTTAAAATGCTGTTTTTGTTTTTTTTTCCAATTCTAATTGCAAAATACCAACTGATTTATTGTGAACTCAAAGCAACACAACAAAAATCCAACAAGGATATACTCTAAACTTGGATAAACCATGAATCACCACACATCATCATCATCATAAGAATTTGTTATGCACATACATATGTATATGTACAATATTTCTTCTCTAGAATTGTTGACATGTGTGTGATGGCATCATGGTCATGTGGGCCATTGCTCGTAATGCTCCACGTGCCTTTTGTTTGGTTAAGCCTATCAAGTGGGCAAATGTCTTAATTTTTGTTTTTAATGAAAAACAGAAAGACTGAAAAAAGAAACCACAACATTTCCCTTATAAAATATTGAAAACTAACTATGTACGTACATATGTATATTCAAGTCGTACGTTGTTGGGTCTTAATTTTCAACGAATGGCGCTAATGGTCAAGGGTAAGAAACAAAACGAAGTGTTTTTCTTTGCGACATATGCGCGTTTAATAAATTTTCCGCCTTTTCATGGCATGACAGCAAAGAAATGCGGTCGTCTAACTATAAAAAGGACCTTTTGGTTTTTGTATGTACTATTGTACATCGTCATACATCGATTTGTAGATATACTAGTAAGTGATCATATGGCAGCAGTGTTAACGAGTATATTATAAACAAGTCTCGTGCTCCATAATGATTGAGCATTTTTTTTTTTTGTATTTATTTAGACATTTCTTGAATTGTAATTCATTGATTTTTCCTCTACTATTGTATATTCTTTGTTTATTTATTTACACTCTAATATTCTGTGTACCATTACCACCTTCTTTGAGACATTTTCTTTCCAATAAACTTAGCAATCAACCATTTCAAGTTCTCCTAAAACTGTGGAATATTTTATTTCATTGGTTTTGCAAATTTAATTATACAAGGTGTGTCCTTGAAATATGCGACCTGAGTTCATAATGATGAAAATGTAATCAGGGGAATTCCCACCGAAGAGACAATTGAAGAACTGCTTCAATAAGCATATGAAAACATTGATTGCAGCAGCATGTTGTCATGAAGTCTCGATTGGCTTAATTGGGTATTACTTCTCTAAATCAGTCAAAGAAAAATAATATCAATGTGAAGATGATTACTTTTAGGATACACCTCATGTGTACAATATATATTGGCTACTTTCTTTCTGCATTGTCCATCAACTGTCTTGTTGTTCTTGTGTCTGTTTCTATTATACTACCTTCTTATTGCATTGTATATTATTTAAATGCATTTTAATGTACTCCTCCTTGTACACTCGTATGTCAATGCTGCCGCCTATTTGGACGCCTTTTAATACGCCTTAACTTCTATTCCAAGTCCTTATAATCATCATTGTCATTGTCATCATCGTCATCATCATCGCCTATTCTATCTTCTATCTTCTTTATTCTTATTCTTCATTTACTCAATTCTATTCATTTCAACACTACTCTACTTTACTCTACTCTACTCTACCCTACTCCAGTGAACTCCATTATATCAATTGTACTTTAGTACACCACTCCTTCGTTTAGTTTGTTCAAGAAATAATGAAACATTTTTTGTGGAACGCAAAAAAGCGTCACGAATTGATTAAATTTTTGGTTAAAAATCGATTTGTTTCGCCTGCTTTTTTGTGGTGTGATTTCTATTTTTGGTGTGAGTATATGTGTGTGTGTGTGTGTGTTCTGTATGTGTGTATGTGGGTGTGTTCGTAGTAATTTCTAATTCTTTTTTTTTTTTTTATTTTATACAATATTAATTTTTTTTCGGTTTGTAGTTTCCTTTGTTGGTTTGGATTTTCCATCTTTTTATGTGTCGTGTGTTCTTGTCGTTGTTGCGATGTATGTGAATATGTTGTTAGTCATTCATATGGCGCCAATTGGACATAGCATTTAGTGTGGTGCTTGATTTTGAATTGGATTTCCTTTATGAGTATCAAATTAAAATTGAATTTGGGTTGAAATAAATAATAAAAGGAAGCTTAAAGATAGAATTATCCATTGCTCTTACTTAAAGTGTCAGTATATTTTGTGATCTTTAACAAATAAAATAAAGAATGGTGGAGTGGGATTGTTTGCACTTTTCCAAACATATGATTAATTGGTGATTGGATCAGAAAAACTATTTATAGAAGTATGTTCTTTTTAGTGTACTAACACTGCTAATCAACTGAATAGGAAGTAAAATGATAACCAACTTTCTGATTTTGATGAAATATATTTTTTTTTTGGATAGAACAATCAATTGTCAATGACCCACGAAAATTTGAAGTCTCTAACATCCTTAGAAATATATTAATTATTTAAAAAAAAAAAAACATTCCAAAAAATGCTTATTTATTT
Source organism: Amiota communis (assembly GCA_037043315.1). NCBI lineage: Eukaryota > Metazoa > Arthropoda > Insecta > Diptera > Drosophilidae > Amiota > Amiota communis. The sequence continues at coordinate 243,863 of JBAMAV010000406.1, forward strand.
TAAGCGCCGCAGAATCGTGAAATTGTCTCCCACGCTCATATACTTTTCGGGAAAGTAGCTTCCAAACGTTCTCAATGATATTTATGTCCGGAGAGGATGGCGGCCATTCGAGTAATTCCACAATTTGGTCATTTATCCATTTATCCAGCGTTATCCTGCTGGTATGTCCATGTAATTCCTCCAAAAATATTCGAGAAAAGTGGAAAAGCGTATATATGCGTTTGTTTAGCCATTTTCTATATGTATTAGGGAACTACATAAATGATCATAGAAAATCTATATATAGGGTGTTGATATTTGAGGTATCTTATTAAATTACTCGGATTTTTTTTTTTAAATTACTAGATTACACAGATGTTTTTCATGTATGAAAAGTTTATGCTGACCAAGGACAACATCATCGAGCAAATATCACGAATTGTACCATCATTATTCTAAAAAGTTATTCAAAATTTTGGTAAAAGATTGACACCTTTCACCGGAACCAATGCACTTAAATTTTCAATAAAAAAAATAAAGATTTCACACAATCGTTTCTTTAAAATTTAAAAAGATACGTTAGTCGATCAATAAGTAATATGCGCGATCTTCTAGCATCAATAATTTTTTTTTCAAGTTTATTCCATCACCAATCATCTGTTGAAGTCTCAGTAAAATCGACTACAAGGTTTTATTTTTATTATCAATTGAAGCAACAAACTTTTGTGTACGTGATCCATAAAAAATGAACATCTTTCGGGGCGTCCAGTGGAGGTAGCCACCCAAGAAACGATTGAAAAAATCCACGATAACGTTTTGAGTGGTCGATGAATAAAAGTGCGCGAACTAGTTGAGAATACATTCATATCGTATGGTTCAGTTTTTACAATTTTGCGAGAAAAATTGAGAGTGGAAAAGTGTCGGCTACAGGGGTGCCGTGTTTGGTCTCAGTAGAGAATTCAAGCTCTCTGTTTTGGACATTGTGTGCACCAAAAGTGTTTAAAATCAAATTTATCAGATAGAGGAAGACACAAATATAAACTTCTCTTACTAAATAAGTATTAAAAATTGGCCTATAAGATTCCATATTACATGAAAACGGTCTCACTGTGTTTCGAAATCGGGATAAGTGTTTCCAGATGTACTATGTATATAACAGAGGATTTAACTGCGTTGATGCCAATATTCCACCTTTTAAGCCATGGGTCCATTATGTTAAGCTGGTTCTGCAAAATTGATGAGACAACAGCTGGATCGGAGTGAGACACCAGGAATATAAAATTTGAAATTAGAAATCAGCTTCCTAAATTATTGGACTTGAATACCGTTGTAATACCCATTACATGATTTTTTGTCTGTTCTTTAGAATAAACAATAAATTAAAAACAATGAAATAAAAGAAAAATATAATTTTTTTGCATATGAACTAACTGAATCTGAACTATCAACCTTTAACCGTTAAATTTTGTAAAAGTTATTAATACTTCTATGGTAGACTTAAATTTTAAATATACCTGTCTATCTTATGTTATGGTTATTGTAGAAGTTGTCTTTTGACAACAGTTAACAGTTCGATACAAATATGTACATATAATATTTAAATCCATGATGTGAAAAATGACTTGATGTTGAATTGAAATACATAATTGTTATTGTTATTTCATAAAATTACAAGACAAACATTCTGTTCAAATCAATGTGAAAATTCCATATATGCAATATTACTTAAGTTATATAACTTTCTATCAAGGAAGCTATAGTATTTCTTTCTAACAAATACTTACTTTATGTATTTACATACATATATGAATGAGTTCTTGTAAAAAAAATTTTTAAACTAACATAATAATCACATCTACAAGGATTTCAAAGTCTTCAGGTGAGGAAATAATAAAGTTTTAGATGTGTGTTTACTTTGAGAAATTAAAGATAATATTATTTTCAATTACTCGGGATACATTACATTTCAAAGCATAAGACAACTTAAGCGCCACCCGATGACATTCAATTAATCTAATAAAGAAAAAAACCCATAAAATCCTTTTTGTATGTCATTCATTCACTCATTGACTCAATGAACTACATGAACATTCCACTACACTTCACTCTTTAATTCTTCAACTTAAAGTTTTATCTTAATCATTGTACCGGCTTTTGTGTTGTACGCCAAACAACCTGTCACGTAACCCAAGTCACTTGAATACTGCTGACAACATTCCGTTTGCTCATTTATCGATAGTGAATGGTGGCAGCGGTTATAGTGAGGGCGTCATTAGTGGGTTTGGCTTAATAGTTCACTAGTAGCACCTGCGATGCTGACGCTGTCCGTCACCACATCGAATACAATTGCCGACATCAGCATCATCAAAGTCACCGTCACCGTCACCATCAGTGTTACATGTATGTCTGTATGCATTGTATATACATACATATTTTTCTTATTTTTATTTGTTAAACTTAGAAATTTGCGTTCAATTTTTTGGATATTTCAGAGACTAAGTCTTCTTCTTTCGTTTACATTTCTTTTATTATTGTATAATAAAGATCGAACAACTCTTAATGCCGACACTTACTGTTTTGCTGCTGTCGAAGATTTTATTCTTTGAGATGATGATGATGTTGATGATGTCGTTGTTAATGATGATTATGATAATGATGAGCAATCATCAGTCAAAAGCCATAGTCCTCATCATAATTTGCCTATTCATGGCGTTGGCATTGGCCAGCGGCATCTTTGATATCAAATTAATGTAAACAACAACAACAATATTTTTTAGTTGTTAAAAATTTCCTTCAGATGAAAGCCAAAAAGAAACTGTTTGGTCATCATCTTTACAACAAGAAACTTTAGTTGTTGCATTTGCAAAAAAAAAAAGAAAAAATCATTAATATTTTTTTCTTAAATTTATTTATTTTTAATGTTTTAAACAAAAAAGAAACTAAAAAAATATTTACAAGATAATTTTTGCTTTTTTTTTTTTTAAATTTTGGAACGAAGTTCTTTTTATTACAATTTGTTGTTTCCTTAACAGAAGCTGATGCCTGACACATGGCGTCTTGACTTGACATGGTGAAGTGAAGCTTGTATTGTACTACATGCATGGAAGTAATCCATAGATTCTAGATACATATTGACCACATTGATTGATGCCACATTTTGTTCCTTGAGTGCATTACAATAATAAAAGATACAAGACCACAAGAAACTTTATTGAAAAACTTTTTATCTCCATTAATCGATCGATCAATCGATGGTTCGATACCTTTGTTAATCATCATGGGGTTTTTGTTGATTCGTTGAGTTGCTTTCGTCAAGTTCGTGAAGCGAAACATCAATAAATTGTATTGTAATTACCATTGACTAGTAAAATATGAAAAGAATAAAGATACATACATATTTTTGAAATACATTGAAGTGAAGGGAGAGTTTAAAATTGAATTTTTGACATATCATGTGATTTCTTACTACTACTTATGTATAGAGATGTTTGAAAAGTCTTTTGATATTTTCATGAGGTTTTCAGATATACACATGAACAGGCTCCACTATGTGTATAAAATAGGTCTTAACGGAAGCAATCTGATTCAGCAATTGCTTTCCCGTTTGCTGCAATTAATTATTCACTTTTTGTAGATAATCGGTAGATAAGATTTTTGAACTTTATGCCACTTATAGAACACCCCTTGAATGGTTAAAAATTAAAAAGTTCTGATAAGAGTGGCATTGGCACGTTAGAGTATCAAATACTCATCCACATTGCCAATTTGTCCTGGGACCCATCCTTATAACATATTCACTGCAAATCTCCCCATCCCGGATGCGGATGAAATGGGCATCAATGGGCCGATGATGTCAGCGTATTTAAATTACAAGTTGCACATACGAAGCTGCCGACGGTCTGCAAGAATACCTTCAAACCTTTGAAGAATGGGCCAAATATACTAATGGATGTTTACGTTAAAGTGAGGAACACCACCTGCCGTCCATCTTAGCAGCACAGCAATACGTCTATGCAGCAAGGCGAGATACCTTGGGCTTCTACTCGACAGGGAGCATATCACCGCAGCAGTTGAACCTACGGAGCTAGATTAAGAGCGCTTTACTGGCTTCTCAACAGCAAAAGCAAACTATCTTCTGTTGAAGATCAGATTGGCTTATTTCGAGCAAGTACAATGATCGATTGATGGCACATAAAATGACCACTGGCTAATGCAGTCCCTATAAGAAGGCTGAAGCAATGACACTTCGGACTCCTTATCCGATACAATATTAATTAACAAAAGATACATACACATTACCATACTTAATATTAATATTGCTTTTATTCTTTTTTTGAATTGTACAGAAACTGGCGACCACTAAATTAGATACCAAGTGAGAATTCTGAGAAATTACTTAACACCTATTCTTACATAATAATAATAATACAAAAAAAGGAGTATCAAATGATGACCTTAGTAAAGGCAGGTAAATCGATGTATTTTATCAAGATGTCTATCAAAATCTTTCACTTTTTGTTGATAAAATTGACTGTTCAGAGCTGCTTTGCAAAGAGACACTTTTATTAATGACAAACTCATACTAGGGACAGGGCGCTTGACACTTTTATTAGATGATTAAATGGTAATCTATACAGCTTAGTCAATGTCAAGGAACCACATTCGTTGCAAGAAGCCTTAAACATTTGTCTAAAATGGAAGTGCAATGAAACACAATGTCTGTTAGTATAGTTTGTATGATTTACAAAAAATGTGATATGAGTCCCAGCAAATATATGTTAAAAATTCCTTGTAACACGAGAATAAACATTAAAATTTATGGGGAAAAGATACTGCAAATAATTAGAATGTGCAAAAAAGTGATACCAAGAGCAGTTCTAGGCGGTTTGGTGGTTAAAAAAATTGTGAGATTTTTGAAATTAAACTTCTTATGGCACACTAAATCGGGTATTACACGGTGGATCACGACAGCAGCGCTCTCTCTCGAAATTTTCGCATCGCTCAGTTGCATTGCCGTGACATATTGTTTAATACGGGTATAAGGAGTGAAGTATTTCAAAGCCATCACGAAATGTGCGACGACAGAGATGAAAAATTAACGATGTAAGAAAAACAGAAAAGAAAATGAAACGCATGCATACGAAGTTCTATGGTATGCGGAACCAAAACGCAAAACAAACACGCATTTTGACTCCTTGCATCTATTTTCTGAAGTGTATGAAAGTATTTGTTTGGCTTTGGAAGAATGCGTTCAAATAATGACCAAAGTTGAAGGAATTCAGCATCAGTTTTGCAGCGTGTTGTTAGCTTGACGAAAACACTGAGTCAACTCTTGCAAAATGAGGACTGTGATTTGAGTTTATGCATTCGATACGCAAACGATTTGCACGAAGAAATTCACGAAATGCATAGCAATGCAATGATTCATTTAAGAGCATCTTTGAGGCTGCTACAAAAATTGCCGAAGAAGGAGGGTTCGAAATGAAAGTTCATCGAGTTGTTGGAATACAAAAAAATCCTGACAACTTTGAAGGAGGATCAGAGCCATATTATCGCCAATCAATTATGATTCCTCTCTTAGATCACTATTGTATTGTAGATTTCTTCAACACCTTGATATTTTTATCAAATATTCAAAACCTTCTACCAACAAAAATTGGAAACCTGAATTTAAAACAATTGAAAAAGACCGTCCAAAATTTTCGAAACTCAGTAGCTGAATGATGTCACATTTATCAAAGAGTTCGAAGCTGAAGTTACAGTGTCGAAAAGGTATTTATTTTCGTTTGCTCATTAAATAAAAAATTTCATTGCATGGTTGAAAAAATTTTATTTACAGATACTGCTTGAGAACACTAGATGGAAAGGAGCCTAAAACTTTCATTGATACCCTTAATATCTGTCATAAAAAATTATGCATAGATACCTGCACATAGCTGAAACTCTACCGGTATCTGCTGCACCCAGTGAACGATCTTTTTCATCTCTTCGTAAGTTGAAAACATATATACGGAATGCCACTGGCAAGGACAGATTAAACGGTTTGGATCTTCTCAATATCCATAGAGATATTGAAGTCTCAAGCGAAGAAATTTTGGACATCACCAGAAGAGTAGATATCGTTTTGAATTTTAATCATATTAAGAAAGATACAAGTTAACCGCACTATTTTTGCATTGATTTCTTAATCTTGTGCAAAATTTGAACGGATATCAATTTCAAATGGATGAGAAGAAATTCTCTTTTGAAACTTCTTTCAATTGCTTCACAATAAACTTTTCTATAACTCATTTTACTTCACCAAAGATTTGATTTTGCATGACATGACCATATAAATCATACTATGTCTTAGCCTGATCTTGTTACTTTACGTTTCGTTACGCTCACTTGATGACGGGACAGTGGAGAGAATTCATTTCGTGAAAATACACTTTCCAATTGATAACTGAAAGTGTACACCTAAGCTAAGTACTTAGTAGTAGTAGTTGTATATTAAGTGAATACTATTAACTTTCTTGGAATTTCGCGCCTTTGAAGTAAAAAAAAAAAAAAAAAGATTGAAAGTAAATGAATATTGGTGTCACTTGGCTTGTAGACAATTATGCACTTAAGTTGCATGTTAATTTAGATTTATTACAGCATCAACAAGAACAACACCAACAAATGTACTCGTATATCTCAATCATGAACTTTGATCCACTTGACTTGTCGTTCGGCTCTAGTGAGTTTTGTTGAAAAACGATCATTTTGTAGCCTATTTTGATCAAAGTTGTAAATAATAAAAAAAAAGGAGAAACGAAAAGGAGAAAACTGTTACGTAAAATTCGTAAAAAACAAAGAAAACAACAAAGAAACCACTTGACTTGAGCGTGTCCTTTTGGTGCATAAAGTAGCCTCCTTCTTCTTTATTGTAATATAGTACATAGTATCACTGAACACAAAATGCTAGTGTCCAGTGACAGTTGCTTTGTGTAAATGATCTTTAACGGCAGCATGTCTTGATCTGGTGACAACACGCATATAAATGTCACAAAAAACACAAAAGGACACCAAACCACACGCTACACGCTCGTAACAAACACAAGTTTTAAGGACCAGTTCAGCAGATCACTTTGTGTTTCAACTTACAAACCGCCTTTTTTCACCAGAATTCGGTCTCGGCGCAATGCGTTGAGCCCTTAAGTCAAGTAATCAACAACATCTTACATGTATGTATTAACAATGTAGCACTTGAGTGTTGTCGAACAAGGAGCAAGGACATGCGCTTGCTTGCTTGGTTTGTTGTTCTTCGCACAATCAATCGATCAGATCAATCTGGTTTTTTTCCCCTGTTGGTTGGTTGGTTGGTTGGTTTAATGCCTTTGGTCAGCAACAAATTAAGTTGAGATTATCACTTTTTAACCGAAGAAAATTGTGATGCAAGAAGCCTCAAGTAGAACAGGTTGACAGGATAACTCGAAATTGCTTAGGATCCTTTTCTTCAGATGACCAAGAGAGTGTGTGAGTGTTGAGCGAAAAACCAAGAAATTGTCTAACATGACTTAACTAGAAATGCGGTTGATTCCTTTGCGGGCGGTACGTTTCATCCTTAGTAGCCTTTGGGCCTTTTTATTTTTCATATTTTTGCCTGCTCTGTTATTCTTCTGTTCTTCGGTTGTCCACGTTCGGCTTATGCACTCCCTCACAATGCAGTGTGTATTCTTTTACTCTTCTACTCACTCCTCATTCACTATTATTCTCCTTTCTGCTCTTCCATTTGTTCAAATTGTTTGCTTAGTCCTTGTTGTCCTGGGTTTTTTTTATTTTGCTCTGTCCTTGTGTCTGTCCGTCTATTGGTTTTTCTCCTTTTATTTTTTTGTTGTTGCGGTTTTCGGGGGCGTTACTGAAATGGTCAACGGTGATTATAAATTTATGTCCTTGTTGTAGTTGTTCTTGTTATTTTATTATTGTTATTAGAAAACTATTACAACATATGGCCAAAATTTGTTATTTTTTTTTCTTCTTTAATTCTTCCTTTATCTCGGTGTGTGTTTGTGTGTAATATTGTATATTTTTTAAATTTTTTCCAGTATTTTAATTAATTTTGTTTTCTGTTTTTGTGTCAACGACGATGGCTCATGGTCAGACACATTGGTAAACAAATTTCGCGTTGTCAAACATAAATTAGAAGAAACTATTTTGATTTATGTGTTGAGGTTTTTATTTTCCTATATCTTTTTGTATTTATTTACTGTTTATTGTTGTCGTTTTACGCAAAAATTTATGAACACTTAACGTGACTTGTAAACATTTATTGTTTTTGTTGTTATTGCCATTGTCGTTATATATTTTGAAATAGAAAAATGGCATTTTGTCAATACTTTTTATGCATTTTGTTTGCATGTGTGTCACACCCACAAAATTTGAAAAGAAAAAAACAGAGAAAATATGAAGACAAACTCATAACTTTGGTCACCCCAAAGCCTACATACACTTCACAATACTTTGTACTATAATTTGGCATATTAGATGATGTATATATGTATGTAGGTAATACAAGTATGTACTCTTTGGTAGGTGGCTACACTAAGTGCAGTGCGACAAAGTACTGAAAGCACTTATATTTTCAATTAAGAACAACTCAAGAAATTGGCAAATTTTCTTTGCATCTCATCAATTTCCATCATTTTTTCATACACTAATTTTTATCACTCATTAGTTTTCTCATTAGCTTTCATTTCACAGTCATAAAATATACCTCTTTGTGACATTACAAAATCTAGAAGTGATTTCAGTAGATCGACTAACGGGCCAATGATTATTTTTATACAGATTTACTAATAAGTACCAATAATCCGATCCGAGCCAATATGACCACGGCCGAGTTAACCATATCGGGGCCCCTAGGTAATGTAATTTACAACAATGCAATTTGAGATAGTTGACTGTGCCATTTTATCAAAAATCAATTTATGCGATTCCCCCATGTGCAATTTTATCTTTCCCAGCATCCACTAATTGGAATATGAAGTACTTGAATCGCATCATCTCGTCTATAAACTCATGCTCAATGTTCACTAAACTTTGTACTAGCCTCTTTAAATTCATTGTTGACCTTTGTCAAGAAATTTTACATAACATATCTTATATATAATAAAATTGTAAACGAGCAGTTTCTGTTTGTCTGTGATGATGTGTAAGCTAATCTCAGAAACGGTTTAACAAGCTTTGAGTAACATTTAGTGTTTGGTTCATTCCAATCGGTTTACAATTAATATGTTTTTTTTTTTTTTTGGATTAAGTTTTTTCCAAAACCACGCATGAATTGCTGCTTTTTGAATTTTGTGTTCTCATTTCAATAAGCTTCTCTGGTATAGATGATGTTCACTGAGAGCGGAAAGACATCAAGAGAGTGTATTGTTGTTCATATTGCATTTTTTACAATACACAAACAAAATAGTTCAGTTAATTGAAATAGTGGACTTAGCGTAGCAAGCCTGTTTCGCTAGTCTGTTATAAATCCAAATATAGAATTAATTTCCCGATAAGCTTCTAGTTGCCGCTATAATTCTGTATACAGCGTGTTAAGAAAAAGGCAAATAAGTTTCAAATTTGTAACTTCTGTGATGGCGTTGCCTTCTAGCACAAAATCTATGACAGCCATTACGGCAAGTTCATTATTTGCCAAGTCCTTTAACAGTCATCTGATCTATTGAGTTGCTTGCGATGTCTGAGACTCATCGTCAGCAATAGTGTGCAAAGCTTTCTGGAAACTCTTGTAACGTTTTCACAAATCCTTAGTCGCATGGGCTCTTGCACACCACCTTTTCTCGGACTCTATTTTCACGAGGATGGCTTACATTCTTCAAGATGTTTGAGCATAATTTTCCAACGACGATGAAAGCAATAATATTGTCATAGAGGATACCAATCTTCAAATTAAATTTTCACTTGCTGACACCCGTAGCCAATGGGTGGCCTCCAGGCAGTTGGCTACAATGCCTTATGGATAATACGGCACTGAATACGATAGCCCAGAAGACTATTATTATTTCCTTTTTTGTTGCAAGTCATTTAATTTTAAAATTTAACTCTGTTGACATACACACAGTTTTCACACTATTATCATCAGCAATAGATAGAAAAACTTCTGTAAACTTTTACGAAAGGCATTTGTCAACAATTGATTTTGGCTCGAATCACGAGGCCTATAGGCAATTGCTTTTATTGCTTTATGGGGACTTTGTTTAAATGATCGGCGTTTGACTATTTGAAATATCATGGAATAAAACAAATTATAATAATATGGCAAAAAGATATACTCTATGCAAAAACTGAATACTAAGATTGATTTGCTAGAGAATTCAATGATGGATCCATGCTTTACAAACAGTGGCAGGGCCTCGAAAAAGTATTGGTATAACTTATTTGAGAGATTGATATTTATAATAAACCACCAAACGACTAACTATGGCATTTAAAGCTCATTTTAAATTATTATACAAATATGATCTGACTCCCGTAGTGTCAATAAATTCCTGCAAGGTAAATCCGTTATTGACTATATTATATACAGAGTCAAACAAAGAAAATACTACACCTTCTTGCCAGCATGCCAAACAGATAAAAGGCAATTTCGCCATATGTACAGATTCCCTATCCTCAATCAACCATAATCCATACTCCTCAACCATAAGAAAAATAATCTCATCCAATATAGTACCTAAATACAAAATTATTTGGGTTCCTGGTCATTGTGGGATAGACGGCAATGAATTGGCGGACCTATGTGCTAAAGAATCACACTTATACCCGTATACGAGAACAACAACAATACAACAGATATTAAAAAACATATCACATTCATTCACCAAAATTACAGATTATCCCTCTGGCATAATTCCTGAAATCATTACAAAACTTTCAATTCAACCAAAACATCCATTCACCAATATATTTCCCAGTCATAAGACACCTTCTCCCCTAATCAAATTCCTATGCCTTCGCCTAGGGCACACTAGTATAACTAATAGCTTCTCAATCTTGCAATGTTATTCTAACTCCATCTCACAACCTCCTGGAATGCCCTTCATTCGAGCTTCAAAGATACAATTATCTGCATTCCACTCCAATTCAACTCCTTTCCGAACCATCTCCCCATCGTATATCTCGAATAGTATCCTTTTTAAAAATAAGTGACCTATACCACCTAATTTAAATTGTTTGTAACTAAGTATCACAACTATACGTAAATAATATTAATATGAATTGCAATGATTGTTAAATAATGTAAATATCTTCTGTAAATAGGTAAGCTTAAGGCCATAGTTGCTACTGCTTCCACTCCTTTTAGGTTTAGAGCAATTTTGCATTGCTCTGTAACCTCACTAATATATAAATACTACGACTTCTTGCTCGATTGCACCAGGGATGTAAGCCGTGTTGAACAAATAATAACAATAATATTAACAATTTGTAATTATTCAACTGGAGAGATAGAGAAACATTTTATGGGGTTTATTAGCATGACAAAAATAACGGGAAAGTATTTAACAATAACTAGAAGGAAATGGTTTAGATATCCAAAACTGTCAATAATAGGGATATGATAACGACGCACATATGATCGGGATTTATTTAGGTGTCAGAATTATAATACTGGCATGCTTCACGCTATGCGGATGCCACAGTTGGAATTTGCTTTTGATAGATGCAGCTAACTCTTCTAGAATAGCCAAAACAATCTTTCTCAATAAAATATATGCGCTCTTTTCAAAAAATAAATTAAAATTGAATTTAAAAACTCTGGGTGAAACATGATGGGAGAGTAGAATCGCAGCAGAAATTCTTACAATTTGATGATGATGTTATCGCATGCAATTAATGCATTTGAAAAATAAAACTGATGATTCCTAAACTCTAAGTGACTGTGAAGCTATCTTAAATGATACTTTTAAGTTTATTGTTTCAATACTCGTGTGGTACGAGATTTTAATACATGTGAACATAAGAAAACTGTGGCAATAGGTTCAAGTGAACTAGCTATTGACACATTACATTCATTTTGTAGCTGGATTCAAGAATTCCATAATACAGAATTTAAAAAAAAAGCAGTAGCTCGATATTTTGTAGATAAATGTATGTAGTTACAAAATTGAGTCACAGTTGTGATTGTTTATGTAATTTTTGTCAACATTTCATTAGCAATAAAATTCATATACTCATACATACATCAGTGCCAATTTATCTATCGTGTTCTTTCCTACATTTGGTCTTGAGCCGCCACTATTTACAAACACCTGACCCAAGCGATAATACTACATTTTACACTAATGTTATATGAAAAATGTGCATTTTTTGAGATAAATGATCGAATGTTTATTTCATTATAAAGAGGAAGGTATGCCGTTAATAATGGAAGACAACATCAGCCAAATAGCCACCACGACTACGCTTACAGGACCATATCCTTTTCATGAAATTTTCCATAACCAAATCGCAAAGTGGCTGCCCTATGTCCTCGATAGCCTCACAAATTCCATCTTTGAGGTCTTGAATCAACGCTGGGCTGTTGGTGTAGACCTTATCTTTTACGTGGCCCCAAAGGAAGAAGTCTCAAGGTGTGAAATCACAAGATCTCGGTGGCTAATTGTGATCACATCTTCGAGAGATAACACGGTCCAGAAACTTTTCCCGTAAAAGATCAATGGTTTCGTTCATTGTGTGGCATGTAGCGCCGTCTTGTTGAAAGTAAACGTTGTCCAGATCATCTTTCGATATTGCAATCCATTCACCGTAACTGTTGCTCAAGCCTCATTTTCGAAAAAGTAAGGTCCAATGACACCGCCGGTCCATAAACCGCACCAAACACGTTGAGGATGGACAGGCGTTTCAACAATAACTCTTGGGTTTTCCGAGCCCCAAATGCGACAATTTTGCTTGTTCACGTAGCCACCGAGGTGGAAATGGGCCTCATCAGTCAAGATGATTTTTCGATGGAATTCCGGATCATTTCTATGCATTTCAAGGAACCAATCAGCAAAGACACGCCGTTGTTGATGATCGGCCGGCTTGAGTTCTTGTGTCAAGAGTCTTTATGCAAAATACGGTGTAATGACGTTTGTGGAATTCCCAATTCCAAAGAACGATGAGGAATGGATAAACCTGGGTTTTCTTCAACACTTTGGGCTACAGCAGCAATATTCTCAGTTGTTCTTGAGCGACGTGCACGGGTTTTATTCTTCACATCACTAACTTGTCCCAACAACTCGAATTTTTCCACCAATTTCTGTATTGCTGGCCGACAAGGTGCTTCACGACGACCCAAAAAAGTTTAAGTTTTACGAACCGTCTCTGCCAAATTTTCACCATTTTTATAATGAACTTTAATAATTTCAATGCGTTGTTGAAGCGTGCATCTTACTCCATTTTTATTAATGGCGTAGTTTCTACTTGTCAAATGTCAAAAATGACAGCTTCAAAAATGACATCTACCGAAATAGCGGGCTATTCAAAATAACACCCTTTACAATTAAATGATTTTAAACACGTGCACTTGCGTAACATTTAACAATCATGCGTTTCCACATCTGATAACCAGTTAAATTTGTAAACAAAATATACTTCTTATACGATATTCAATTTTATGACTGATGATGCTTTTCTACTAATCTGACAAAAGAAAACTTGTAAATACTTGTTAATCTATAAAGGGTAGTTATTTGATATATTGGTCTAATTGTGAATGATATTTCTTTTTGAAGAATATGCTTTTGTTTCACCATACGATATCTCTTTATACTACCAAAGAAAGTTATGTACTATATGTATATTGGGCTTTAGAGATGACTTACTTGTGGGCGCAAATTTACTTGCGAATGTCAAGTGAATGTCAAAATTTTGACATGCGTTTTATTGTTGACACCTTAAGCTAAGAATACAACAATTTACGCGATAATGTCGGGTGGTATGCCTGCAATTGGGGATTGTTGTTGTTTTAATTTATTGCATAGATTTTTTCAAAAATCACAACATTGCATTGGTCGGACTTGTATGGAGAGAGCGGCCAAAAATACTTCTAGTAGAGATATCAACCTGAAACTTTGGTTACGTCTTTGTATCAATGAGAGAACTATAGAATGAAAAAATGGGGGGGTTCGGCCATCCTATACCCACCTCACCACCCACTTCACATTTCAAACGCAATTTGTTTTCCAAATTTATGTGAGCTTATTAATTTATAATATAAGTATTTTATTTATTTCAAATATTTATAACAAAAATTAATTAATTTTAAGAATAATCTTCCAGCAAATCAAAAACAGATTTCATTAAACTTGACTTTTGTTTGCATGGCAAATTTCTTTGTCCCATAATGAAAGGATCTGAACTTAAAAGCAATCTATTTATCAAATCAGTATTCAATGCAATGCGTGAAATTTTATGAGTGTGTTGGAGTCTAAAATGTTTAATGTCCTTATTTTTAGCTTCGAAAAATCGTATATATGAGTGTAGGGGTGGCAACCTAAATTCATAGCGACATTCGTTGACATCTTTTTCTAAACATTTTTCCACATTGTTCATCTCGGTCGGTTTTGCTCCGCATATGTAACATTTTACAGGGGATACATTGCTTAAAGCATTACAAATTTTACCAACAACAACACTGCGCAGTGTCTGGCTAATTTTGCGTTACTGCGTTTGCCAGCGATTTTAGTACTGGCGCTCACAGTCTATGGAAGATTACATGACGCTCGGCACCTCTCGGCAGCTGGAGCGAACACTATTATAATCTTAAAACGGCAACAAATACTGGGAAAAAAATCATAAAGGGATTCGGGGGGGTAAATAACTAAAACTTTAAGTGAAATTTTAAAATAAATACAAAAAACACAGAAAATGGTACTTGCAAACAACTTGATTTTTTTAAATTTTACACTACAATTAAAAAATATTCTAATACATAAATTAATGTTAATACCTTCATGTTTAATAGCCATTTTTCCAATTTAAATTTCAAGGTTCTTTAAAGAAGTAATTGATATTCAAAAATGAACCACACTATTAGGCTACTCACACTTCAGTGAACAGTTGAACACGTGTTCTTTTTTCTGATGCTATTTTTCGAAAGTACCGTTAGAATCAAAACAAAACAAATTTACGTTTGAGTAGTTTGATCGTTTATGAGACTGCGTAGTTGATGATAGCACTTGATTTCTAAAAAAAAATCGGAGTACATGAAATGAAGCAATGAAAGGCCTAACAAAGACAGACTTTTAGCAAAAGAAGGTGATGGTGTCAATCTAGCTGTTTTCATGGAACAAAATGATTCATTCCGATGTTTAGATGATTAGCTAAAGAGTTTGTTTATATCAGGCCTGTTAAAAACAGCTGTAAATTGAAGCGGTCTTTAACTTGCAGCCGCTTTCTTTTATTATTATTCTTTTTATGATCAGAAATCGTTGAACAATCGTTGATAACTCATTGTACAGTTGGCCGATTGGCTTTTGCAGCCAAAATTATTGGTTTGTTATCAATGCTATGAGTTTTTCTTAAATCTGGGCTGAAACTACTGTGTTGTCATTTGAAAAGGGATCCAACATCCAGTCTGGTATGTCCATGTTCAAAATGTTCTAAAATCGTTCAAGTTTTGGGTTTAATTAAGTATAAGTTGTCTGGAGATATAAAGGTCTGACAAGTATGCAAACTCATTTTTTGCTGTGATGAGGTTGTCGCGCAACTTTGTATCTTTGTTTCCCAGAAAAGAGTCAAGCAGATTAAAAAATCGAGTCAGTCTCTACCTTTTGATAACCAAGGCACTTCTATATGAAGTAGCAAGCGTTTTTAATCCTCATCATTGCAAAAGCAAATCTTTCTTAACAATCTGTTATTTAGGGAGTTTTTTCTTTTTATTCGAGTAATGCGCTGGCATGGTGTACATGTGAGTTATTCGATAATACTGAGAACTCTACGTTTTCCGTGGCAGGGCGATTCAAAGTCGGATATTTGCCACTCTAGATTGCCTTAATGAGCATTAACTTTCTCTGAGTCTTCTACTGTCCCCCTGAAAGCCTCTAGCGCCCACAAGGAGGCATTATCGCCCACTTTGAAAACCTATGGTAATGATCGATTTTAAATTTATTATGATGTTGTAGTTTCAAAACAAAGTGGCCATACTCTTTTACTCTAACAAAATTTTAAGACAAAAAAGTAATTTGAAAAATGTTTCATTAAGCATACCATACTCTGTTTGAAGTGATACCAAATCATATCATATTACAAAACCCCAATGAAATGATAAAAATAAAGAAGAAAAAGATACGAAGACATTTACTCTTATGAACATACTTATATAGTAAGTAAGTACAATATTTATGGTAATATACCCAATTTCAAACTTGATTTTGTGCATTAAAAGTACAAAATAATTTTTAATAAATTTTTAATCCGATTTTCTTAATTTTTTTGTTTCTTCTGCTCAGTTAGGTGCATTGGACACGGCACACTTTTTGATATCGTGATCAGTAAAACCAACCACAACCACAATATACACATACCTACATACCTATGGTATATAAACACATATAAAGTGTAATGGAGTTTTGCTCCAAGTACAATATATTGCAAGCGATCGTTGGACACGCCATGCGAGGTATGGTTATGAAATAATGAAACTTATGCTTCTACTGTTGAACTTCGAATATACTTAAGTCATATGACTGATGGCTGTATAGCGTGAAGCCTTCTTTTTGTCTTTCAAAAATTAACTTAGCAATTTTTATCTACAAAAAGAGCATACAATTTCTCAGAATCGAATAAAAAGAAATTCGTGAAAATGATTCTACAGATATTTTATTGTAAATGCCATTGAAAATAATGATAATAATATGTGTTAATTTTTAGTTTTCCTGTTTTAATCCAATTTCATCAAAGCTGCGTTCTTACTTGCAAATTATTGCCCAAAACACGGAGAAAAATTTCATTGCCAAGTGTGAAAAGCATAGAAATTCTCTGGTCAAATATATTTGACTTAGTTTGTTGGCAAATAATTATGAGAAATATACATATACATATATGATACTTGTATAGTGTGAACATCGTATGACCTGATGTGACTACAAAAATGAGCAAAAATTGGGCAAACAAATATGCAAATGTTTTTCATTGGCAAAAAATTGATGCCCTCTGTGTTTTTTGTGTGAATATTATTTTTTATCTAAGATTTGACACCCACAGCACAAGATTTCATATTTCGGTTTGTACTTAGATTATTTATAAAATATTTTTCGAGTTTTTTTTTAAATTTGTTGTAATATTTTGTATGGTCGAACCATCAGTAGAACGAAAATTTGAAAACATTTGACTCGAGTGGAGAAGTTTTTGCGCATTCAGGATGGAAGTGAAGAGACTGGACAAGCGACTGAAGAAGGAACAACGAATTCGGAAAGACGTTGTCGTTCGAAAACGAAAGTTTTTAATGAATGTCATGAGGAAGGTCTTGTCAAATGTATAGTATGTGAGGAGGCAGGACCAACAACATGGAATGTTTCTCATAAAGAATTGTCAAAGAAAATTTTACGCAACAATGCATGGGGGAAAATAGCCCCCGAACAATTCGAAGGGAAATTACCAGAATGCAAATTAATCTAATCTTCGTATCCGATATTAGAACACTTCCAGACGAGCAAATAGAAAATCTGGTCAGGGACTTGAAATATTGCAAAGTAATATCATTTATCAGTTGTTCGGAAGTTTCGCAAATTTCAAGTTCATCATCGATAACATTGTGTACTTTTGTTTTAATTTTCATAAATTTATTGCAATGTATTACGTGGAATGGAAAAAGAGAGAGAGAGGGAGAGAGAGAGAGAGAGAGAGAGAGAGTTAAAAAAGCCTTGAATAAGCAAATCAAATAAGGTGGTACCTCCCATACAAACCCCCCATTAAATTAAAGCTCTTATTAGAAAAAGTTTTTGTTTTTTTGACGTATCGAACTGAAATTTGGATACTATAAGTTTTTGGGTCATATCCACCAACCATGTGAATTTCATGTTCCTAGGCTTACCTCCTGGGGTACCTCCCATACAAACCCAAATGAAATGACAAACATATAAAGAACAAAAGTACTATAAAAGTGCCACTCAAACTGTGTTCTTTGTTGATACTCAACATGTAACAGAGAGAATATAGAGATGCTAAGATAGGAAGGTTGGATGCAGAGTATTACATCTTTGGCATAGCCTTCTTTCTGGTTTAAGTAGTATAATTCATGGAATTGTATACTCATTTGGATTCCTGAAAGTTTCTGTTCAAGTATGTGAAAAGAAAAAAGAAAGAAAAGTCAAACACTTATCGTGAAACATACCAGCTCATAATATATTGTCTTTAAAAATACAAATGTACGAGGTCTGTTCAAAAAGTATCGCGAAATTTGAATTTACGTCGTTTGTGGCATTATGTTGGTACTCTAGTCCTTCAGTTATGCTGGAAGTTTTCAATGTTAAGTTATTTTTTGACAGCTGTTTTGCTTGGACATGTTTTGGCTTGTCTTAAAGCAATGTTTATCGGTGTTACAAAATGTTCTTAGAGGGCCGAGATGATGTGAACGACGAAGAGCGTACCGGACGCCCGAGCATGTCAACAACAGACGAAAACATTGATTAAGTGAAGAAATTAGTATTGGCCAATCGTCGAATAACCGTTAGAGAAGTTGCTAAGTTTGCTCGATTTCGACCAGAAACAGCATCGCGCTAACATTGCTCAGGAGTTGTTGAACTCGATCCGCGATGACCCAAATTAGGTCCAGAGTGTCATAAAGGGTGACGAATCATGGGTTTGTAGTTATGACTTGGAAACAAAAGATAAATCATTCAGGGCAATTTGTACCTTATAACAAAAAAAAAAAAAAAAAAATAAATTAATGAAAATAATAATAATTAATAGAAATGAAATTATGGATAAATCATTTACTTAGAGTCCCGGGTAACCGATTGTTGAAGGTCCAGTTAATTGAGGTTCAATTTTATGATATTTCCAAGCATTTCAGTTTCATTATTTAATAGCCACACCTCGTATGGCATTGTTTGGCAGAGCTCTAACAGCAGCCGCGCACCGTTTGGTTTGTTGATCTTATAAAAAAAAATCAAGAAAAACATATGGATGTTGATGTTGTTTTTGTTGTTGTTGTTGTAACAAGTGCAAAAAATATTAAAGCTCAATGAGATAAAGAACGCAAAAAGACTCCACAAACGAAGAAGCCAAGACAAGACAAGACGAGACGCCAAGGTAAATTAATTTCATGTCGATAAAGGAATTTTTAATTAACTAACAACGCGTATAAGTAACATTATTATTATTTTTTATTTTTATTTTTAATCTTTTCATACATACGTAGTATGAGAAACGAGTTGGTGCAAGAACTTATCGTGAAACGAATCGCATTGAATTGAATTCAAGATGGCAATTTGTTTTTTCTCACTTGATGAAATTGATGAAAACAGGATCTGGTTAATCTTCGTTTATTGTTTTCGTTTGTCCGATTTCCCACAATTGATTACCCTTTCACCTTTCACACGAACAAATTTTTTGGAAATTTTCTTTTGTTTTCGCCTCAGTTTTAAAATCAAATGAAAAAACTTTAAGGTTCATTTCAATTTTGGGGGCGAAATCAAACAATAACAATAAAATCATTTGCTTATACTTACCATAGTACTAAAGAACGATTGATGGTGATAACGACAATGAGAACGATAATGATGCTGATGATGATGATGACGAGGACGACGCTTTGGCACGTGTTTTTGGATTGGTAGCAACAACAAACAATATTGACAAAATGTATCTAAAACGCGGACACACATCCACATCAAGACGCTGTTGTTGTGGGTTGATGATTCACTGCATATTGTTACTGTTAGCCAAATTACATCCTTCCGCTTTAGAGCCATAAAATAAATACAGAAATATCGTATATGTATACAAGTTATAAAATACATAGAGGAACGAGCTTAACAGAATACAATTTGTGCTCGTTACGCGGTTTTCATGCATTTCAATTTCAAATTCAAACTTCAAATTTCAAAACCCAAACTAACAATAGCATTCTAAATCATTATCAACCACCATCAGCAACCAACCAACAATAGTATTCACCCATATACACATACATAAATTCAGTCAACTTCATTATCATTATCATTATCGCCATTATAACATTATAGTATTTGATGCTCCCTGTTTTTACAAATTCCCATTCTAGAATTTTTAAAATTATTCAATTGTCTTTTCTATACTTTCGTTGGTTGATTCACGTTCTCAGTCTCAAGTCTCCGGCCTCCTGCCTCCTTCCTTCCTGGTCTAGAGTCACAGCCTCACTATCACTCTCTCAGTGTTTTGTCATTAGTTTGGTTTTATAATTTATTAACGTCAACATTAACGCCCGCACACACACACACACTCACACACACAGAGCGAGAGAGACATACACGCACACCCCACTGACAATCTTTAAACAATTTTGTCTACTGAATTTAAACTGAAGCCACCCATCCACCTCAACCTCAAAATTGCTTTGATTTTCAAATTGAAAAATTTGTAGAAAAACTGTTTTTGAACAGCGTAACAGATCTGAGAACTCATTATATCGAGCAGGCGTTCTGTCTTGACTATTAAATTGGTTGAACCATTATAGAGGGTGGTATGAAATGATTAAGATGGTGATGGTGATGGTGATGATGAAGATGAAGATGATGATGAAAATGGGCTGGTAGGTTGGTTGCTTGGTTGGTTGGGTGGTTGCATGGATGGGGTGGGTGTCTTTGCCCAAAAGCTTGTACAATTTTTAACTGTAAGTGGCCAACGAAGCGGATGCACTTTAATTTGACAACAATTGTGTAAATTACGACGCACTCATTGAACTCACCCATCCTCAATCTAAATCTTTCAACCTTTTGCTCACATCCTTATTGACTAATCATCTTCATCATTATCATTATACTCAGTACACTATTAGGCGTATTGCATCGCTTGGCTATTGTTTATTCTTTGGCTTTATAAAACTTATAGATAGATAGTCAGATGTGTGTATTTTGTTGTCATGCTCTATTTTTTCATCCATTATGCATTTATATTCTTTGGGCATAAAATTCATGGCCATCAACATGAAATAGAAATTGATACTAATATGTCAAAGGTCACGTGACATTCGTTTGCGACATTTATAGATTTATCGTTTGGATTATCAACGCCACATTAACAATAATAATCAACAGTCAACAGTATCTAAGGCATCCATCAAATACCCATCTTC